>VZRZ01006185.1:178360-223230 GCA_013398175.1 Climacteris rufus | reverse complement strand
GGGGGGTGGGGAGTGGAGGGCGGGAGGGGAGGGAGGATGTTGGGTATTTTGAAATAGCCCCATGGTAATGTAGCATGTAGCTTCTGTCTGCATGTCATGGACCAGAACAGACTGTTCTGCCTCTGAGGTTCCAGCGGGACTCAGTGACTAACAGCCAGCGTGGCTCTGCCTCAGTGGTTTATGGCAGTGAGGTTGGTGCTTGGGCTGGGAGACGGGCCGGAGAATGCTTCAGGGAGCAATTAGGATCCCTCGATGGGTGGAGAACACGTTTTTCTGTGAAACACATAAAGCATCTGTTACACTGAGTTGATGCATATAGTACTTCAAGTAACATAGTATGGCCTTTATTTTGTGCATCCCGCCTGTCACTGCAGCATTGCAGAAAGCATGAGCAGTACGTAAGGATCCCAGTGGTTGCAGGGACAGTGCATTTCATAGAGTGCCTTTTGACTCTCAACATATTTATGACCTTTGCCACTGCTTCTTCCTGTTGGAAGCTCCTGGGAGGAGCTGCGGTTTCCCTGACTGCTCTCAGACCCTCTTATGCTGCTGTATTTTTTTTTTTCCAGATTAAGCCATAGTTTTTCTAAATCAGTTAAAAGATGAGGGTGGTTTCTGTGATCTCCAGATAACACTTTTTTGCTCTTTGCTTTTTGAGCATTCAAGAGATTCCGTCAACTTTGTTTAAAAAAAAAAAGCTAAGTTTCGTTAAGCGTGGAGGAGAAAGGAGACTTACGGGTTTGGAAAGAACAGCATCAGTGGCAGGTCACTGCTCTCCAGTTCTCCTGTCACAGCCCCACTAAGACAGCTCAGGTGGATGGTGGGAAGTGGAGGGAGACCAGGGTTAACAGTGGCTTCAGGTGCTAGATCTAGGCATGACTGACTGCATCTCCAGATGAACAGCTCTGCAGGTTAAAGTGTTGTCAGCACTACATGCACTGCTCCAAAATAGCTAAGAAAGCTTTATTTTTAAATGCAGTATTTTTTTTCCATTTGATAAGGCTGCAGAAAATCGAAAATATGGCTGAAAGCAGGTTTTCCCTTTTTACCCTTATTTAAGAGCAATCACTGGTCTCCTCAAAATCTTATAGTTGGCAGAACACGAGCCTGTTAAGCAAGTCTCTGATCTTCAGTGAAAAGTGTAGAGCTTTTGAAATACTGTTGCTGTGGCTGGGAGCCCTCTGCTGCCTTCAGGCACAGGGCGTTCTGCTTCCAGAGATGGGATGCTCAGATGCTGCTGTGGTACAAGTAACCTCTGGTAACTACACCAAAGTCTTTTATTTATAAGTTTCTTCTCTTGCTCCTGCTCCTGCATAACACGCTCATTGCTAATGCTGGCATTTAATAAATTTAATTCTGTACAAGAATTGCATGTTTTATGCTGCCTTACATGAAGGCTGTCAGGATGTTGTGTTGGAGCTTTTTAGTGTCTGTTACTTAATCTTTTTAGCATGATTTTGTTTTTTTCCTCTTTCTAGTAATGGCAACCTACACCTGCATCACTTGCCGTGTGGCTTTCAAGGATGGTGACATTCAGCGTGCCCATTACAAAACTGACTGGCACAGGTACAACCTGAAGCGTAAAGTTGCTGACATGCCTCCTGTCACTGCTGAGAATTTCCAGGAAAGAGTCCTAGCACAGAGAGCAGTAGCAGAGGAGCAGAACAAAATCACTGCCACTTACTGCACTGTGTGCAGCAAGAGGTTCTCCACCTTCAACGCCTACGAGAATCACCTGAAGTCCAAGAAGCACCTGGATTTGGAGAAGAAAGCTGTTCAAGCTGTCAGCAAGAAGGTGAAAATATTAAATGAGAAGAACCTGGAAAAGGGGCTGGCCCCAGAGGGTGTAAACAAAGATGAAATGAACACAGCTATTCAGCAAGCCATCAGAGCTCAGCCATCTTCATCTCCAAAGAAGACACCTCTACCTCCTAGTAGTGCAAGTAGCTCTCCAGTTTCTAGGGAAGGTGCCAGCTTATCACAGAGCAAAGAGCGACCCGAAATACCTCCACGGCTGCAGTGGTTTGAACAGCAAGCAAAGAAGCTGGCCAAGCAACAAGCAGAGGAAGAAGAGGATAATGAAGAAGGTAAGGCAGTAAACATACTGACAAGAGGTAGTTTGGGGTAAGCTATGGTTTGTGCTAAAGCTTCCTCCTGCTTCTGTCTTGATGCAGCGTTTTCCATCACAAAAGCTCTTGCTGTTGATTAAATTTTCATTTTAACAAAGGAATCGAGATTGGCTCATGTTTGCAGTCCAGGACTCTGAGTTAGTGTCTGAACTGCCAGCTGTTCAGCTTACAGACATGTAAAGGCTAATATAAATAGTTACTAATAGGAGCACTATTTCCCACATTAAATTTCAGAGAGAGACTCTTTTAAAGAAGGTTAATGTAACAGGGTACCCTACAACTACTTCTGAAAAATAACTGAACAAAAATCCAGTAGTGGTCATTTGCTGTTGTCCCAACTCATGTCCTGATCTCTTGAAGGGAGGTGGGAGTGTGGTTGTTTTGTTTTCCTCTCCCCACCAAGACCAGAGCAGAAAGTTTGCTCTTTAGCCTGGCTCTGTGTGGCATCACTTCTCAGCATGTTGACACCTGTATTAAAATTGGTGTAAGAGTTGCCACCCCAACGGCCTGTTCCTGTGTTTGCAGCTCTTTGTTGGAGGTCAGCCTGGGAAGCAGACAACTGAAAAGATCAGAGCTACAGAATTTCCAGAAAAAGGCTATTTTTAAATTGGATGCTTTTAGTGCTGTAGTTGATAGTGCAGCTCCAAACACTTCTATTGGAGCACTTGAATGGGGTGATGGAGCTGTAGCAAGGGGACAGGTCTGAATGAGGTGGAACCTCATTCCAGCTTTGCTGCTGAAACCACTGTGTCACATTACTGCATCTGTTACAGCAGTTTTGTGCTCTTGAAATATCAGTTGCAATTCAGGGAATCTGTTGTACAGGAGAGAAATCTTTGCCTCTGAACACCTAAAGAAGAAACCTGCTTGCACCTGTCGAGTGTTAATGTGTTAGTCATAAATTGTAATGCTAAAATCTCAGTAGGTTTCTGAATGTTAATTTTCCTTTTAAGTGTGTGAACAGGAGTGTGTTTTCCCACACTTCTGTGTCACTGCTGTAAATGAGTATTTTCCTGATGCTGACAGAATTGTGTTGTTTTCTGTGAGCCACACTTTGTTCTTTTGCTGTGGTGAATTAAATTTAAGGCCTGGAAACAGCGATGAAATGTTAATAGTTGAGAAAATGGAGGGGGAAGAGTATCAGATCTGCCAGTGTTTTCATGGGTGACCTTATGCTTTGCAGTGCATCTTAGAAAAGAAGTGTTTTACTGAGAATGGTAAAACCTGGAAGTGACTGGCACTTAGCTGTAAGAACAGAAAGTGCAATATTTTCTATGGTGGCTTTTTCTAATTTACCTGGGACTTGTTTTGCTTGGGAGAAGTAATAATATAAAATGTTTCTTCTTCTTAAACTTCTTTTAAAAGACTGGGAAGATATGGATTCGGATGAAGACATTGGCTCTGATGAAGAGATGGAAAGTGTGGAAGAAGAAGAGGAGGAACAGGCAGAAGCTGAAAGCACTCCTGCTGTTGGGGCCATACCAGTCACAGACTGCTTGTTCTGTCCCCATCACTCAAGATCTCTCACAAAAAATGTGGCCCATATGACAAAAATTCACAGTTTCTTTATTCCAGACATAGAGTACCTTGTGGATCTCAGAGGACTAATCAAGTACCTTGGTATGACTGAATGTTCTCTAATTTTTTATCAGGATAATTCTGATACTGCTTATTTTCATTTGGATATGACACCAAATGTTTTGGCTTGGGTTGCTTTCTTTTTATCTCAGAGCTATCTAGTGCTGTCTAGTTCAGTATTTTGATCATGAGCAGGACCACAATCTTTCCTGGGAGAGTGAGAGAAAACCTGGCTGGGCAAACATGTGGTCATGTACCCAGTAGGTCTCACATAGTTTTCTAATGGTGAGAAAGTTGTTCAGATGACATGAAATTTGGGACAAATTTTGTTGCCAAAGCATGCATGTGAACTGTGTTACCCTACTAGTGAGACACAAGTATTTGCCTCTTCAGTTTACAATACTTGTGAGAGAGCTAAAAGCAAGTAAAAGATGTGTCTTCCTTCAAGTCTACAAGTAATGATGAGAATAAATAATTTGGGACTATTGGATAGAAAAATGTATTGGAAGTGCAAAATTCATTATAGAGAATACTGAATGGTCCATACCTTGTCACAAGAAATCTTTGAATGCACAGACATGTCCCTGATGGGGCCGTATGGTCAAGGCATAGGAACAGCAGGGAAGTGAAGGGCTTGAGGCTCCTCTTCAGTCTCTCTGCCTGCAAGCTGGGAAGCTCAGAAATGTTCGTTACTGACTAGGAAGATTTTTGTTCAGACCAATAGAAATGCTGGTGTTTTCTGCAGGAGAGAAAGTTGGCATTGGGAAAATCTGCATCTGGTGCAATGAAAAGGGGAAATCCTTCTACTCTACGGAAGCGGTGCAGGCTCATATGAATGATAAAAGCCACTGCAAACTCTTCACAGATGGAGATGCTGCCCTGGAATTTGCAGATTTCTATGATTTTAGGTGAGGACATTTCTCTTTGAGTGGGACACAGATAGGGAGAGACAAAAGGACAGTTAAATATTGCATCAGATACTATTATTCATTCTTAACATTTAGTCCTGTTTCTGGTTCTGCTACTTATTTTGCATTGCTGGTTCCCCACTTTTCTAGGTGAGTGTAACAACACAATTGGTTCTCTTCTGTGACCATTAATGCCAGTTCTACATAGAAGTACATACTGAATGTTTTGTGTGTTTGCTGTTACTGAATTTAGATTTCAGTGCACCAGCAAAGGCCATAAAAGAGCATAACTTTCCCATTACCTTTTAGATTGTGGACTTAATACCTGCTGTGGGTTTCTTAAATAATTTTTGTTGCATAGCTGGATTTTAACAGACTGCTGTGATTCAGAGGCCTCTTGTTGGACTTCTTGTAACTTACTCTAAGCTGTGTTCATTTTGGTCAGAAATACCTTGTATTATAGTGACAGGTGGGTTTAGTGGAGTTTCTGGCAGGGCTCGTTTAGTAGCTGGGCAGAGCTGCTGTGCTGCACCATGGTGGCTTTTCACCATAAGTCACTGCCAAGTGTGCAGCAGCAGAACTGTGCTGAGTTACAGAGCAGGGTGGAGGAAGGGTGTTCCTTGTTTCCAGGGTCTGTTCAGGGCAGGGTGCTATTGGAGAGAACTCTCAGACCAAGGCAGGTGAAATGTGACAATGTTTGTGGCTTTCTGTAGCTGTGCATGGGAGTTCTTTTGTATAGTGGGTCTGGATAGCTGTGGCTGCTCTCCCTCTATAACCCATGTACTGCTGCTCTTCCACAGGAACACTTATCCTGATCACGAGCATGGGAAAGATGTGGAGGTTCCTGGGAAGCACCTGGCAGAGAAGGAGTTGGATTATGATGATGACACCATGGAGCTGATCCTTCCTTCAGGTAGCCATTGTTGTGTTTTCTTTTGGGAAGGGAGAAGGTAATTTTGCATCTAAGTGTCTTTGGGGTTATCTCCTCACCTTCCATTATTTTCATTGCCAGGTAGTTCAACTTCAGCACTGATGTCTGTGGGGACAGTGGGTTCCTTTGTCTGTATTACCTTTTCATTAACATGTGACTCTCGTGGTTTGCTCCAGGAGTGTCTGTATCTTGTTTGAATGCAGGTTGGAGAGGCCATACCTTAGCTTGTCTAGTGTAGGGTTTTTTTGCAGAGAGCCAGATGCTAACTAATTCAGTAAACTAGTTCAGTAAATTAATTAATTTATTTAATCAGCGTTTCTCTTGTTTGGCATTTGGCACTCTCGCTGCTTTTGTTTGTTTGGTGGTTTTGTCTGAGGGGACCTCAGCCCTTTCATTCTGAAAAGTGTTGCCAACTCTGCAGTTAGCCAAGATTTCCTGAATGTCAGCGACTTCCCTGTTTACTTGAAATGGCATTGCCTCTTTGCTCATTCCACTAATTAAAATTTTCCTTTCTGATAACTGCCTGTTTGTTATCTGAGCTAAGGCCCTCTTGAACAACAGCACTTTTTGTGTTTTGTCTTCGAGCAGCTCTTACAGTAGTTACACTGAGTACCTAATAGTCCTAAAATTTTTAAGGTTCTGGACCCTCTAAAAGCATTTCTCAGCATAGGGGTTTCCCATAGTTTTCACAATGTGCTTGAATACTCCGTGTCAGAAGCTGCTTCATGATGCATGATAAGATGTCCCCTCCTGTGAACAGGTGCCAGGGTGGGTCACCGCTCCCTGATGAGGTACTACAAGCAACGCTTTGGTGTCTCCAGAGCCGTGGCTGTTGCGAAGAACAGAAAAGCCGTGGGTCGGGTGCTGCAGCAGTACCGAGCTTTGGGCTGGACGGGGCAGGCAGGTGAGTGACAGCATCAGGGGTTTGCAGGGGAGGAGGAGGCTCTGGGATGTCATCACTCTACAATTCCAGAGGCCCCGTTTGTTTTACATGTGGGGTTTATGCAGTAGTTTGTCGTCCACTCGGTTCCTTTTCATTCCTGACATCCAAGTAGATAAGTTGTAGGAAGTTTTTGTCTAAAATCCAGTGCAGCTTCTGTGTAAGCTTTTCATTCCATTAGCATGCATGTTTGTGGTATTTGGTGACTGTGCTAGTTTGGAAACAAACCAGGGGAGGAATTAACCCCACAGAAATACATTGCAAGAGATTCCAAGGCAGAACTACAATTTAATAGGAGAAATTAAAATAAAAGCAATTATACAGAAACACCAGACTAAACTGACAAGGTCACAGTACAGCCTGACACCGTTGGTCAGGGTGGTGGTAGCAGTCCAGTTAAAAGGTGGCTACAGTCCTGTTGGAGTGATGATCCTGAGGGAAAAAATCCGGTCTGTCTCTGGAGATTCAGTAGTACTTGTAGAGTTCCTTTTCTCTGGAAAACCCGTGTAAGTTGATATCTTGTGTTGTTTTCCCCACTCCTTTTATAAGGGTAGAATTTTCAGTTCCTTCCCTTTTTTGGGGCGGGGCATATCACAATGGGATGATGTCATTAGGGAATCATTCCAGGTGGCCGTGATGGCCCATTAGTGAAGATGACCCCCCTACAAAGTAGCTTCTGCTTCTCAGGGGATGTTATCAGGGCTGAGTCATTGATGTGAAGATAGAGGCATCACTCTGCCTTCAGGGTTGTGTCTCTTTTCTTCCTTATCTAATGCCCAGCTTGCAGTCTGGAGGGTGTGGGGTGCAGTGGCCCGCTGTTTTGAACGACCCGTTGTTAACAAGTCATTGAGAGGTGATGGAGATGGTGATAGAATACATTCCTTTGGTTACACCTTCATGTAACCCAAGACATGGACTTCCTGAGATTACTGGGTTTCTGGCAGTTCAAACCACTACTGTTGCTATTTAATAATGTAACATAAGTCATGCTTTGACAGAATACTTTTCCAGTGGGGGAACAGTGGTGTGATCTATATCCATTTCTGAAAGAAAAAAATCACGCTTGGAATGCAACACAACCCTTTGTCTTAATCACAGTCATGGGTGGGTATTTACAGAGGGTAGTGGCCTTTCCCCAGAGAAAAGCGGAAAGAAGTGTGCCAATATGGGAAGGAAAACCTATAGCTAACTGCTGATGTATGTGGACAGATGAGCTGGTTTACACGTAAGTTGTAAGTAAGCTTACAGTCATTGATCCCTCCTTGTCTTCCTTGTCTCTCCCTAAAGGGGCCATCTCTGCTCAGCAGCGTGACATGCAGTACCTGCAGAGGATGAAGTCAAAGTGGATGCTGAAGACAGGAATGAGTAACAACGCCACAAAGCAGATGCATTTCCGGATGCAAGTCAGATTCTGAGTTCCCAAGGGAGCTGTGTACAGCTGGTTATGGGGAAGGGGATTTAATGGTTTCTTGTGGATTCTGTTATTAAAATGGACTTGGTACCTATCAAATGCTGATGTGTTTGCTTGTGTGCCTCCCTGTCTCAGAAGAAGGACAGGGAACTTGGGAACTTGTTTCTTTCAATGAAATTATGGTTGGCCTAACTTAAAAATAAAATACGTTCAGTGAAATGTGTGGCAAAGTAGTCGTGGCTATGACTGAAGGTGCATGCACAGTCTTGTCACCCATCTTTGTGCAGCCCATTTCTGTGGGGCAGTTGACATTGTCATTTGTCTGAGTATCTTCAGTTTCCAGTTTTACAAACTGGTTGAGGCCAAGAGAATACCCTAGATCCAAATGCCTCTGGTAGAGTGTATTGAATGTTTTCAGTTGTGGTGCCAGACATGTGCCAACTGGGTGTTTTGGTGTTCTAGCTGGCACTATTGAGGTGAAAATTTGAGAGCAGAGATTCATGGTAGGTTAAGTAATAATTGTTTCAAGAAATGCACTGATGGAAAACATAACTTCAGCATTAATAATGCCCTCAGAAACTGATTGTACTTGCCTAATGCTCCAGCTGAGGCCTGGATTAATAATTTACAGTGCAGTTTTACATTGAATTTTCATTTTCTAAAAACTGCTCAAAATTATCATAACATTTAGAGGAATGTCAATGAGAATTTCAGATTTCCTGCTTAAAACTCTGAAGGTACTGTTGGTGACAGCCTTTATTGTTCCCATTGACTGCTGGTGTTTGGTTATCATCTTGAAGTGACCCAGGACATGTATTGGCTAGAACAGGCCAGCTCTCTCTCTTAAGCAGGTGACCTGTTGCAGGCAGGTGTAGAGAAAATCTGTTTGTTAAAGAGATGAGGCTGGAGTGTGCAGGACACTGAGGTGTTTGCTTTCCTGTCAATTCGTTGTGAAGGCAGCCACAGCTGGCTGCAGTCAAGTTGCACTTCTGCATTTTAGGATTACTCCCAAGTAGTGGCTTTCACTGGCAAGATTTTAATTCAAGTTTTCTTCCTCTCTTGTGAACAGTATGTGAATGATATCACTGAGAATAGTAGGGAGAGACTTTATCTATTGACACTGTATTTTGACCTGTTGAAGTAGTTCTCCAAAGTCTCCCTAAAAGGTAAGTTCAGAAAAAGCAGTGCCACTGGCAAGTCAGCACTTCTCAGAGAGCAGCTTATTTATGGGACTCTTAAAAAAGTAAGGTAATTGCACAGTGGAGGTGCATGCTGTGTGGGATTTTTTGGGTTGTGGATTTGTCTGTGGTGTTTTGCATATTGGTGGGTTTTGGGTTTTTTAGTAAGTTCTACTGCCTTGGAAGTTTTTTTGCTGTTCTGCTCTTACTGAGAAGAAAGAGCTTGAGCAGTAATGCAGGCTACATGTTTGACACAGCATTTTAGTAAGTAAAGTGAGTAATACATTAAAAACAGGTGCAGATTTAAGTAAAGGGAAAACTGAAGCAGACAGAATTTTCAAGAAAGGCTGTGTTCACGTCCAAAAACTTAAACTAAAGTTGGGTTGATTAATGAGTACGTCCTTTTTCCTGACAATGTATTTTTCCTGCCATTGTGTGTTCCTTGCTGCGTCTAGCACATATTTGAACTTACGCTAGAGGGTTTGCTCTGCTTTACTGGGCTTCACTCACAAAGTTAGAAGTAAGATATCTGGCCTCAGCTATGTGACTCAAGCTATGTGAATCTTTAGACATCTTATCCCTTATTAAAGTCATAATCTGGCCCAGCCTGTGATTATGGTATGGATTTCTAGCACTGAGGATATGCCCTACTTTAATTTGACAAGTCTTAACATCTGGACATTGGGAACTGCTCGTATCTTTTTGAAGTTACGATGTTATGAAGTTAGGATGTTATGTTTATGGACAAGTGAGATTGTCTTTATACATAGGGCAAAACAAAATGCCATAAAAATGCAAAAATAGAAGGGGTTAAGACTTGTAAACCTTAATCTTGAAATTTGCAGAACTGGCTTTGAATACCAGAATAAGTCACCAGTGACCATCAGTGGTATTCAGTCCTGAGCTTTTAGAGAATACTCATGGAATATACAAAACTTACAGTAAGGACTGGAGAATTATTCTGAAAGAGTCTTGGCATAACCTAGAATAATTGCTAAAATCTTAGTGGTGAGTGTTACAGGAGTCTGCGCAGTGAAGGCAGAAATACAAGGAGATAATTGATCCAGTGACAAATTACTTTTGGGGGCATAAGGTTCAGGCTGAAGGTTCATGGAGTTTGCTGCTCTCCTCAACATGAAAAGGGAACCAAAGGAAACTTCTGTTCTCTGTGCTCAAAGAAGCCTGCTGCTTATGAAAAAAAGATGGGGATTGCCTGAATTTTCCTGAATAGTCTGGTTCAGAAAAAATGCAAGTAAGTAAAAATGAAAATTGGTAGTCATTTTGCAGGTCACGGGGAAGCAGAAGGAGGCAATTGGTATAATATGCACCTGTGATTCTATGCTATACATCCTGCTGCAGTTTAGTCAGAAGGAAATGGCAGAGAAGTATGGGAACCTCCTGGTATTTTACAGGGAAGAGTTGTAATACTTGGGTGAAAATGGGTGCCTTGGAAAGCCAGCAGAGGGCGTCGGAAAGCTTTTCCCACAGTTGTGTTTACTGTGAAAATAAATAAAGCCTAGTAAGAACACATTCATGCAGAACATAGGTAGGGTGAGAAGGCAAAGCTCACCGCTGCCATGAGTTAAGATTAGCACTGGCCTTCTGTGAGATGAATTGCTATTAATATCTTTATGTAGGTCTTGGGAGAGCGTGGCTGGCACAGGGGAGCTGGAACAAGTCTGTGGATTGTCAGCAGGATTCAGTGACAGTGCTACAGTCTGCACAGCCTGTAGGTAATGCCAGCCATGTCAAAGCATTTGAGAGTACTTTTATTGAACACACTTCTCACTGTTTAGCCTTTTACCTCCCAGTACTAAGGATAGCTGAGGGCAGGTTTTTGTTTCCTAAGGGAATTCCAAATTATACTGGTGCCCATCAAGGAGCTAACTATGTTTCCAGCTATGATCTAGCCTTGCATTTGTGCTCCCCTGCTCTAACTTTGCATTTTCTGGCTCTTATTATGAGAAGAAAGTAAAGTCTAGAGGCAACCAAGTACATTTGAGACTGTCTCTGGGTATATCGGGTACTACTATGGGGCAAGAATTTCCTTATGTGACTGTAATTCAGTGGGCATGCTGTTCCCAAAGCAGGAGGTGATCCCTTCTCAAGCTGGTGCATTCATAGGAGGAAAGGCTGGTAAGAAGCATAGCAAAGGTACCTAATTTTGGACACGGTTGGGGTTCTGCCTCCCTGTCCATCCATTAGCTGAGTATTGAAGTGATCCCAGTTCTTCATCAGGCACTGCAGAATGAAGCAGCAGGATGAAAGAACTGGTGAAGCTGGTAGAGCATATCTGTACATCTGCCAACTCTTTTTGGAAGTAGTTCTTCTGTTTTGTACACTTTAAGTTACCTAAAACCAACCCAAATGCTACGAGAGGGAGAAACATGTACCTGTTATCTGGAAGGGAGGAGCTAGGAGTGAGAGAGGAGTTTAGAGAGGCAGACACAGCAGACTCAGAAATGTAAAACGAATTAACAGCTGATTATGCTGAAGCTGCAAGTCAACAAGATCTATTTAAAGCAAGCAGCCCCTTAAGAATGCATTATTGATCCCTAATTGGCTTCCACAAGGCAAAGGGCCTGACATGTAAAGGGGTTGGACTGTTGCCCAGCTAACATCTGGTGCTTGAGGGGCATCTCAGGGAGATTCTCCACTGCAACTGATGTATTAAAGCTGAGGCACCCTGTGCTGATGGGCTGCATCTGCTCAGGAGTGTGGGCATCTTCCTCCACACTATTGCCATAATTCTGCTGCGCTGCAGGGACTCAAGTGGGTTTATACTGTCATGCTCTACAATAGATGAGAGGTTATAGATAAGCTTTAGGGCACGTCTAACTAAAAATACATTTTGAAGTTTTTGAATCTTAATGTTTAATTGCTTTAGTTCGACAGTCTACCATGCTGCAGCTGTAGAACACCAGTCAGCAGACTATTACCAAATCCTGAATCCTCAGCAGTTGATGGAATCTGGATAGTTAAGATGACAATCTAAAGGCACTTCTGACCCAGGGGAAATTTCTGTTGTCTCTCACTTTATCCCTTTATGTGTAAGATGCAGCAGCCAGGCACTTCCTGAGTGATAGAAGCAGTAACAGGAGTCTGTAGCTAGTTTTGTGCTAAGGGTTTCTGCACATTTAGTGTACCAGACTAAAAGGCAGAGTAGTAAATCAGGAAGAGAGTCAGAATCACTCTCCTCTGAAAGCACTTCCCAGTGTAAAGTTCCCAGAAGAAAAAAGCAATCTGTAAGCAGGTTTTTTGAATAATGATATTCCCAAACATTTGTCTTCATACAGTTCTCTGATGCAAGAAGTGTCATCTGACATTGAGACATACTTTCTGGCATTCATTACACTTGTGTTAGAGTCTTATTTATTTTTCACTTTATTGTATTTATGTATTCTACTTCATATTTGCCAGCAATTTACAGTGATAAATTCCATAACCTTTCATATGGAAGTGAAAACTTGCTCCTCATATTAATAGGCAAAAGTGAATGTGTACCAGGACTCAGAAGAACTGCATGTTCACATCATCAGATAACATCTTAACACTCCTTTCCTGAAGAGTCTTCAGGAAAAAGGTCTGGGTAGGAATGACTGGCAGTCAATAACACAATTAGCAGCAGCAAATGCTAGTGATTAAAGAAGGGGAAAAAGAAAATCTTTACATTTTGTAGGAGCTCTAGAGGCCACAAAGAATAACCTGATGTTCTACAAAATGGAGTTTGTAGCAAGATACACTTCTCTTTGGAACACTTATTTCTTTCTTGTGCCAACTCGATGAGAACTTTATTTAATAATTAAAGCATGCCAGGAAGACCTAGCTAGAAGTTCACAAAGCTAAGTGGATCGGTAAATGGCTCAGTCACGAGACCAACAGTTGCATTTCTACAACAAATGGGTAAACCAAACACCTCAGATATGTAAGAGCAGTGCTGCAGGATAGTCTGTACTCCACTCTGGCGACATTTTCCAGCAAGCTGGAGTGGAAGGGGCCTTCCTGAGCATGCCCCCTGTGTCACATGGGCTGCAGTGCTCCAGCACTTTCAGCCTGTGCAGCACTCTCATGTCGGGCTGTGCAACACATGGAGTGCAGCCCTAAATACCAGCTGAAGCCTGAGTGTGATGTCCGTGCCTCAGCTTACTCTGTGGTTTGTAGTCCTTTTAAGCTAGGAAAGAGGGCATGCTTGTAAACCTCAGGGCCAATTTGCTTTGCATTGCTCCACCTCAACCACATCCCACCATGCAAAAACAATTTCACATATCCTACCACTGCCAATGCTTGTTAATGGTTTGTCAAGGTTTATACAGTCATCTACAGACACGTTGGCTTATTTTTTCTGCCTTGTTTAGCTTTCTACCCTTAAATTTCTGCTCTTTACAGACATGAAAGCAGCTTGGCTTTCCTAGGCAAGATCTGCATTTGGTCTCCACAGTTCTGCTACACTACCACTAATGTCTTAAATAGGGCAGCTTTGTGTTTGCTCACGTTATATGCACTGAAACTCTTGATAAAATATTCACTGAAGTGTTTCAAAATCCAGGTATTTTCTGACACTTTTTTTAGGTGCAGTCATACCTAGTTTACTTAATTCCTTGCAATCACAGTATTTCAGTAGATCCTGCCATTACCGTTGCCATGTTTTAACTAAACTGTGCAGGCTTTCAAAATTAGGCATTTCAAAATGAAGAATTGTTTCAAGGGTTTTTTTCCAGTAAGTGCTAAGCATTACCAACTGATATTACCTTAAACTGGCTATAGGCCAACACTAAACCTGGACTGTTGCTTTTACTCTAATAATGTATGTTAAATTGATCCCACATCCAAGTGCCTGGTAAATGGCATAGTCTTTCTTCATTTTCAGTACAGGACATGTGGCAGGTGCCTCTGCTTTCTTGCCAGTGGAAGGTTCATTTTCCCCCAGAGAGGGGAAGAGTGACCTGTAAGATGCAGAGCCCTGTTCATACCCCTTGGATATTTTAGAGTGTGGCCAACAAGTGTTGGTAGAAGCCCCATAATTCATTGTGGAGTCTGTTTTGGTTTCCTTCCTTGTCTGCTGAACTCAGCCATGCCTGATGTAGCTGCATGAGAGAGCATATTATGCTTAGGTTTGTCCTTGACTCTTCAATACCTATAATCATCATGGTTCTTCCTGCAACACAGAAAAATGGCATTTTAAAGGAGAGGGGAGGAGCAGTACAGTCATGGCATAGTCCCACAGCCATTTACAGAACACAGAGAGAATTAGGTGGCTCTGCTGTGGCCACGCAATTCTCTAGCAGGGAACTATCAGGAATTAATCAGCAGGATCTAATGCAACATCTCACCTTGCCCCAGGTCTGGGCATTTGTCTTGAGTTGTAATCTGAAGCAGAGAGTCCTCTCCTGAGAGCAGATGCTTTTCAGATAGCTGACCAGAACTGACTTGAAGGTTTAAGTGCTTGCAGGAGGGTGCCCTCTTCTTAATTAATAGCCCAGCTGTTCAAATTCTTGTTACTAGGCAGCTAAATATAGAAATCAGCCAGATGCCTTTGAAGTTTATTTTAAATGAGTTGGACTTTTGGCCTCATGAATCATCCATTTTTTTCTGTACTGTGGCATAGCTCCAGTAAGCAATCCCAGCACAGCCATTAAGAATAGCTGAGGTACTTTGGGCGGGATTACAGCCAAAGCCCTACATGCATTCTGAAGTTACTCAGGGTCAGGAATCAGTGCCAGAAACTGCAGTCAGCCCACCTTGAACATTTATCATGTCTCAACGGCGAGATCACCCGAGCTTGGAAGGTCAGAAAGCACTGAATCGTTTAGAAATCCACCTGTTCTTTCTGATGTTAGGTACCCTTGCACTGTGTCCTTGTTTTGCTGCTGTTCACCTTGTTTCTGGGTTATCTCAAACTGGCTAGGAGCTCTCAGAGCTCAGTATAGTAGCCCCAAACCTGTGCTTTGTTCCTTGACACCAGCCCTCAGTTAGGAAATTGAGCTCTAAGTAAAGCAAAAGAAGCACCTTGGTAACTCTAGCAAAAAACCAAAGGAACTCTAATAGCAAAATAACTTGCTGCACATTTTCCTCCCTGCAGTTTGTGTCAGCAGGAGCAGAACCCAGCTCCCATGCTCGCTTAAGCGAGGCATTCCAGCATGAAGGCTCCCGAACTTCAAAGCCCATTTATATGCCTATCTGTGACAGCTGCAGATATTAGCAGCAAATCATTGAAGCAGAAAGAATAAATAAATCCTCTGTTATTCTGTATAATATTTTACTGGCTCAATGACTGTGAGGAAATAATCCCATTTTGACTGGCTAGGTTGTTTGATGTCCAGTGGCAAGTGCAAGAAATGACCGTGCCTAGGACTGAAGGTCATAGAAATGTGTTAAATTTCATGTCAGGACCATCCAGGTTAACTGTGCCTCACTTGCCCACGTGGTCAGTAGTTCTTAAGAGCAGTTGTACCATAGGTCTTTCAAACCTTCACACAGAAAAAATTATCATAAAACGCAATGATTGCCTTGATGTACTTAATCAGATCCCTCTCCGTGTTTTTGTGTAAAAAAAACATTATGAGAGCAGTTTATGGGCTTCCCTCCCTCCTTAGCATTCCATTCCTGTTAAGACCTTGCACCTTTAATAAATCTTTGCTTCTCAGGGTTTTATTGTGTACTAGTTATATCTGAGATGGTTGTGGGGCCTGTGTGACCAAGGCATTCAGTCCTCGTAGATACTATCTCAGAGGGAATCGAGAATTCTCTCAGGCATACACACATCTTTATCTTCCCTGTTTTAATTCATTAGTCACCTAATAGCATCTCTCAAGGTTATCAGAGAAAAAGAATTAAATCTGTAGCACAGCTTAAAGGGTTTGGAGGAAAAGAAAAAAGTAGTATGATAAGGGGAAAAGGTTTTTTGTAGTCCAAGACCTCTGCATACTGAATGTGTAAAAGTTTGCAGGCTGCAATAAAGGAATCCCAATGGATTTTTAGAGGATAATATTTACAGGGTAGTTGCTTAATGTTTTAAAAGTCCATTGAAGAAGCAGATGAGCTGTTCTTATAAATTAACCAAATGCTTCAGAAAAATACAAAATATAGCCACTTCAGCATTTTCCGGCGATGGAATTGGAGACTGATTCTCAAGTAGACGTTATTTATTTGACATTTTAACTTTTTTGCTTCTCTTATTTTTTACTCATGTACACAGGGCTTTTGCTTTTTTTTTTCTCTGTACTGTGCTACAATTAATGATTTTATGGAGCCATTGAAGACTAAACTGGAATTCCATAATTAATGCAACAGCATCAACTTATGAATGAGTACCCATCAGGTTTTGAAAGGCTGTCTTTCTCCTTGGCCAAGGTGATGATATTGCAAAAAGCCTCAGCATTCTTTCACATCTGTTCATCTTCCTCTCTGACGTGCCCTATCTGGAGTACAAATACAGACCAAGGTTCTAGCAAGAAAGAGGTAAATGTATCCAGACAGAAGGAAAAAGAAATCTTGCAGTAGGGACCAAAGTCTCTTCTACAGCTTGGAGAGCCACACAACATTGGGGATGTTCTCCCATAAAACTTAGCTTTTTGTAAGGGCTCTAATTCCATTCCATCCAGCAGAAGTTCTGACATAACATCATTTGCATTTTTTACAAAGAGGATTTTAGTTATTTGGTTCCTTTGGCTAACATGGGATGTGTTGTCACCTGATTTCTTTCCTCTTTCTGCTGTCTGATGTCTGCATGTCCTGAATTTTGAGACTAAAATACAGAGAAATGCTGCTGGTTCAGTCATCAGATCAGTCCCTTGGGCAGTGATCTTTAAGCTTCTTTCCAACAATGTCTCCTATCCAGTCACTTCCAGAAGAATGATATCTTTGCAAGGACCCAGCACATTCAGAATGGCTTCAAACGGGACAAACCACTGCATGTTTTTTTCTGTGGTCGAGCTCAACGCCTCATTTGGAGACAGAACTTGCTTTCTTACATCCAAAAGTTTGTTACGGTTTTGACCAGAGGTGAAGAACTTTACAGATAGTACACCAGCCTGACAGGAAACACAAAAGTACTGTCCACATCCAATAGAAAACACAAATTGCATTGAAGTTAAATATGCCCCACAGTAGGAACAAGAGGACAGGGCAGGCAATTACTTTTTGTGATAAAGTTGCTGTAGTACAGCTGCTAAAAAGCAAAACCAAAACATTTCTGATGCTGGAGTTAAGCCGTCTCCAGAAGGCAACCACCACAATGAGAACTTCAGCCATCTGACTGGAAGGAGCTCACTCCAGCTACTGGGAATATGAGAGCTTCTGTGCTGTACCTTGGCAGCTTTCACCACAACTCAGCTTTCATCATAGCTCGTTACATTGTGGTGTCTGCCTGAGAGGGGAAATGCTGTCTCCTGCAGCCCTAGGGAAAACCTGATGCATCCTGCAGAGTTAAGGGGTTTGCACTGGAGATCCCACCTCTGCTTCCAACCTGGCATGTGCATTGAGAGTCCAGTGGAGGCTGCTGCCTAAGGCTTGATCTGTTTGGTCTCAGTTCTTTGTGCTGAAAAGAGAAAATAAAAGATCTGACTTCCCTGAACCTGTGCTTGCAAACAGCACTGAGTCACGAGCCAATGTTTTGATAAGGGAATTTTTCCCTAAGAGCCCTGAGGTAAGCAGGTAAAAAAAGGGGAATGGGGTAAAAGATGCAAGGAAAGACACATGGCTGGAAAATAACAAGTCTGTGCACTGTGGTAAAGACCACCTCAGCTTTATTCATCCAAGGCTATTGCATTTCTGCCTAGCAGAGAGACATGGTCAGGATTTCCAGCCAGTCACACTCCCCATTTTAGCTCAACTTACAGACTAAACTGTTTGCCCCCATAAGAGAAAACCAATCTTTGATAAGTAGTACCACTATGGGTGTTTCAGAAACACCATGGCAAACATGGACAGTCTGGCAAACAATGCTGGCAGGACTCCTGAAGACACAGTCTCCCCTCTGTTCCCTCTGCTTTCACTAGGCTATTCTCCCTGGAACTACTTCCAGCTTCCCTTTGCATGGGTGATGAACCAGGCAGATGGCATGTGGGGGCATGTGGATGGAGTGTTTCACATTTGTTAGGAGCAGCCTTGTTGCCTTTCCCCTGAGCTGGTACTTCACATAAGATGAATGCTTCTAATGTTAGCTCAGACACCATATGGGTGGGAAGCATCGAGGCTTCCTACAGTGACCTGGAGGAAAATGCCTGAGGTGGCTCACGTGTTCCCTCTGGCACCTGCTCTGTGGGACCCTCCACAGCCATGAGGCTGCTCTCCCCACTGCTGCCCCCACACCCTCCTCCTGCTTTCGCACCTCATTTCGCCATCTGCCCCACTCCACTTCTGCTGCTACAGCCCTTCCACAACAACAGGCTCCAGCTCTGTGGCAAGCCCCTAGGATTTTCAGCCAAGAGAAAACAAGGGTTAGCCTTTGAATGCTAGGCAGAGCTGTGTGCAAGGTCAGAGAAATAGCAAACTGGACCTTGTGGTTCAAATTCAATAGTCATAAATTCTGTGTAATCTTAAAGGAAATGGCAGCGTCTGTCCAGCACACCTTCCCAACTTCTCAGTTAAAATGCAATAGCTGACGTTTCTCGATTTGATGCCAGCTCACAACTGCCCTTTTTACTTTTTTATCTCCTATCAGTAGTCATCTTCTGTGATTAAATAGGAGTCAGTAACGTCACTGTGTGAGATGTAGATAGCTTAGTAGTACAGCATATGCTGATTCACCTAGGCCTGCATTATATTTGGCTTCTAATGGCAGAAGACCAACTCATCAGCATACAAAGCTTTATTTACAGTATTCATGACCTGGAGTTTTTATATCTCACTTGGAGCCACATTCTGTAAGTATCATGAACCTTAAAATGTCTTTATCAAGAAGAAGCCCTCTAAATCAGAATCTTTTTTGCACATTATTAGCATGGTTATACAAGCTTAAAGGAGTTAAAGACTGAATAGAGGAGCAGTATGCAGAACACGAATTGTGATGCTGATCCAGCTGATAAGCACTAATTATTTGTGAATGGGAATTGTGCTAAATAACTGATCACAGTAGGCAGAATGTTGTGGACTGAGTGCTTAGCAGTTTCTTTTTGCCAGTGCCATTTCCTCTGGACTGCACTTGTGATCCTTGACAGCATCTTTCATTAGCTGGATAGATAAGCAGGCTCCATACTCAGCTGTAGAGCTTTGTCCACTACCTAAACTTTTTCCTCTACATCGTTTCTAGAGATGTAAGACAGTATAGGGACTTCTTTTGGGAAGTGGAAACCAAGAAGTACTGGAGAAATGACTCCCTCCAGCATAGGACTTCATTGTCCTTAAGATCCACAGAAGTCCCCTTAATCCCACTGAAAAGGTTCTTCCTCTGAGATCTGGGCTGAAGTCAAGAACAAAAGGCCAAGACATTTTCCAACACTTTAGCAGTATTTTGCTTACTGGTGGATGCTTTGGCAGGTAAACATCCCTGGGAGAGTAACAGATAATGAGGAACGGCAACAGACTTGATCATTGATCAGTGGGGCTAAAACTAATCAGAACCAGCCTCACATACTGAATTACATGTGATGCATTATGTGGAAAGTCTGTTTTTTACAAGCCCACCAGCTTAATATGCAACTGGAGGCATGCCAAGGCAAGGGAGAGGAATATTACTTTTCTTGCTACAGTCTACTTTAAAGTGCATTGGTAATGCAACTTGAATGATGAGTCCAAACTTCAGGTTTTGATTGTTTCCCTTTTTAATGGGAAGAACTCCATGCTCTTGTCTTAATATACTAATCCATCCTGTTGAACTTTGTATGTTTTGGAAAACATCACTGCAATACTGGAAGAGATTCAATCCTTTCAAAAGAGAGACTACAAAATATTGCTTTCATCTTTCTCACATTACTGTAGAGACTAATAAAAGTTGATATTGCACAGACCAGTGATGTACCTGGTGCTGTTCCCTGTCTAGGTGGTGCTGGATTCAAGGTGTGTGCTGGCAATAACAGCTCTATACTACCTTCTCCCCTCCCCAAATCATGTTTTTTAAATTGGGAGAAAAGGGGAATATGGAAAAAAAAGTTGCAAGAATCCTCTAAAATATTCTCATGCATAGTTGGATTAGCTTCTTTACTTTCCCAATCCACTTCAGAAAAAGCCATGAAGAACAGAAAGGCCCCAGTTTAACAGAAGCAGATTTTCATAAGAATCATGAGTCTTATCTCAGTCCCTGCTGTATGGAATAACAAACCCTCCCAAGGCAAAATCCAACCCTCATCTACTTCCTCCAGTAGGGACCTCTAGGATGCATATGAATTGGATTTTTAAGCTTCTCTGCAGACAAGGAAGCAAGAGATTTTATTAAGTGTTCCTCACTTCCTGCTGCCCCAAAGATAATAATTATCTTACTGCAGTCTACTTGAAAGTGCTTTGGTATTGCAACTTGAATGATGCATCCAAACTTCAGGCTTTGATCTTTTTAGTGGGAAGAATTCCATGCTCTTATCTTGAAGGACTAGTCTGTCTGCACATGGAACTGCAGTGCTGGACTTGCAGGTTACCCAAGCAACCTGCTCTGTGCATGTGGAGCGAGTGGTGGACTTTGTCTCCCTGGATTTCTCCAAGGTTTTCAGTACAGCTTCCCACAGCCACCTCCTGTGGTGGGCTGTGTGGTGGGTGGGGAACTGGCTGATGGGCTGCACACAGAGCAGGGTGGGAAATAGCTCCTTTTCAAACTGGCAGCCTGTCACACATGGGGTCCCCCAGGGGTTGACATTGGGTCCAACACTTTAATATCTTCATAAGTAATCAGGTGGATGGGATCAAGTGTACCCTGATGAAGCCTGATGATGAAATCAAACTGAGAAGGGGACACTTCCAGAGAGCCACAGGGCAGGAAGACCTGGAAAGGCTGAGAGAGTGGCCTAATAAGAACCTTATTAAATTCAACAAGGACAAGATCTTGCACCTGGAAGAACATAATCTAGGAGTGCACAGGCTGGGATCTACCTGGCTAGAGAGCAACTCCGTGGAAAGTCCTGGTGACCAACAAGCTCAGCAGGAGTGAGCAGTGTGCTGCTGCAGCAAAGCAAGCCCGTGGGATGCTGGATTGCATCAACAAGGGCACCACCAGCAGAGAGAAAGAACTCATTGTCCCACTCTACTCAGTGCATGTCAGGCCACACTCGGAATACTGTCTTCTCTCTGTGCAAATAAGATGTGGACAGGATGGAGAGGGTCCAGAGAAGAGCCATGTGTGCCATGTGTGGAAAGGCTGAGAGAGTTGGGTTTGTTCAGCCATGAGGAAAGAGGGCTCAGGGGAGACTTTATCACCATGTTCCAGTATTTAAAGGGTGACTACAAAGAAGATGGAGACTCTCTTTTTACAAGGAGTCACATGGAAAATGTGAGAGGTAATGGGTACAAGTTAGTTCTGGGGAGATTCCAACTGGACACAAGAGGAACAGTTTTCTTGATGACATCAGTCAGCCACTGGAATAATCTCCCCAGGGAAGCAGTGGATTCCCCAACATTGGACATTTTTAAGATCCAGATGGACAGGGTGCTGGACTGTCTTGTCTAGACTGTGATTTTGCCAAGAAAGTTTGGAACAGATAATCCTTGAGGTCCTTCCGACCAGGTATTCTATGATTCTGAGAAGATACTGATGAATATACTTTCCACAATGCTGTGGAAAGTCCACGTGGACCAATGGCTCATAGAGCCTAATACTCTTTCCAGCAAAGGCAAAAGAAGACACTAACTGGGAGTTTGTGAGCCTGGCCATTTTCCATTATCCCTTCTCCTTGCATTTCCTCAGCAGTCATACCTCTTTTAATATCAGCATTGAAGATCCATTCCTGCTTATTTCCTTTAGCATCTCTGCGTAGTCAATGAGTTTTCCTTGAGCCCACTGATACAGTGCTCCTCCAACAGCTGCCTGTGGTAAGTTCCAGAGGTTACCTGGGAATAACCTCCCCATCTCCACACTGAAGGCTCTGTAAATATCTTCTTACAAAGGCAGGTGCTTATTCACTTGATTTTTGCCACACGTTCTCGTGATCTACTCCTTTTGTTTAGTTGCAGTGAACAGGGCTGTAAACAGTACTTAAGATGGTTGTGGTTGCACAAAGTCATTGCTAGGTCCAAAAGTCTTGTTCCTTCATGATGGTTCCTCACATTTTGCTGGCTAAATGTGCAGCAGCCAGTGAAAAATAGTTTCAGGGAACTGTCAGTGATGACTCAAAGACCCCTTTTGAGTTATAACTGCAGGTTCTGAGTCAACATTACATCCCTTTGGATTAGATTATTTTTCCCTCCTATATGCATAGCTACACACCTGGGGCCTCATTCTGGTGCCCTTAAGTACCCTCCCTAGGCATCAAGCTTTACTGCTTTAGTGCCTAGCAAACAAGTGTCTGTCAGAAATCCAGCTTCTTGTTTCCAGTGATACCACTACCTTCTTCTTCCTGTTCTTGAAGGCCCCTTTACTGATGGATTGTATTTGGTGCAAGAGGACACTAATATGAGCGGGAAGGCAAATCTCATCAGAGACAGTAGAGCTTTCCTTCCCACCAGGATGCTAGTCGTCCTGGAAAAATTGCTAAAAAGCCTGACCAGACCAGAGGAGCACTGAGGATCAGAGACAGAACATCTTTATCCATCCTACAATTAACAAACAACCAATGCAGACCACTCATGGTCTTTCATGTCCATGTGAAGAGAGCTGACTCTCTTCAAATGACGAGTTCTGTGGAGGCTTTTCGTTTTGGGTGAATACACAATGGTGGTTCTCTCCACTGTTACGTGCTCCTAATGTGCACTGCTCAACAGCATGCAGAGTCTACCTCAGAGGATGTTGTATTTCACTGACACAGCACATACAAAGTGTTGTTCGACTGATATTTTATTAACTGCTCTTCCTGTGATCATTGTCCTTGATATACTGCTATTGCAGAGCAGTCTTGGCAGCAGTTTTGGGGTTTTTTTAAAGCAACTATAGATTTTACAGAAGTTAATCTGTCAAATAAAACAAGGAATAACAGTAAATGGTCTTCATAGTCAGACTGTGCAATGAAAAGATCTTCTTGCACTTTTTAAGTGTTTTAATAGTATGGAACTTTTTTTGTCCCCTTCCTTTAAAGGATTTTCATTTCTCATCTGATAACAAAGTAATGTTTGATCCTCTCTGTGCATTCATCACCATGGTACCAAAGTGCCTTACAGAGAAATAAGGCAGGTGATTGGCAGTCTTTTCCTTGAGATTTCCGATAGAAGTGGCCCTTGAAGGATTTTGACAGGCTGCCCATGTCAACCTATTAGTATTATTAGTATTACGTTGGCATATATACATCAATGAAACCATGCCAAGGATTTCTGAGCTGCCTGGATGCCATTGTAACAGAGGGCTGGGAATAGGAAAATAGCCCAGAAAGCATTTCTCTATGCAGTAGTGCTGCTAGTTGAAGGAAACCTGGAAGTGTTTGTTCACCCTGGAATCATTTTCAGATGGAAACTGAGGATGAAACTGTTATTGATACTGTGACCAATGTAGCAAACTACTACCTTTTTGGCAATATCAGAAAGAGGTTTATTGGGCTGAGCTTTTTACCTGTGGAAGAGATTAGCACAGATATATTGCAGGCTCCATGAGACTGCCCATCACCCTCAAGGGAACAAGTACCTTTGGGCTGACAGACAGGACAGAGCTTCAGCAACACAATGAAAGTACACATTTACATTCACGAAAGTCAATAATAACAGGCCAGAAATTGAGCCCCCAAAACCAGATAGGAATACTTTAATCAAACGTAACTTTTCTAGTTCACTTTCTTCTTTACCACACCTCCCTGCCCTCCTCCCCCCACACCCCCTGTGCGCTTTTCCATTGGTTTCTGGGGTGCCGTGCAATCAGTACACGGAATTTATGTAACTCTTCCTATTCTGCTAATTCCAGTTCACTGAAGACACAGGTAACAACAGCATTCAAAGAGAGGATTCTGTAATGTATTTTCTGAAAGAAGAACACTTAGTTTTTGCTTTGAGCTCATCTGGGTGAAGATGGAGCGGGAGTTTATAGGTATTTTTATTTATCATTGTCCTCCCCTTTCCACCCTAAAGCAGTTTCTTTCCTTCCAGAAGCCACAGTGCAGATAAAGTGCCACAAGATTAAATCTAATGACGGTTCAGTTTTCAGAAGGTAGAAACAGTTCAGTTTCCAGAAGAAGGTGGATATACAGCTCTGGTGCAAACAACAATTAGTCAGAGGAGAAATATGCACGTGTTCATCTGCAGGGTATCTTCTTTCAGTCAAGCAAAATTAACACATGTAAGCAGATGCAAGGGAGCAAATACTGTGGATAAAGAAAATATCTGGCAGGAAAATTACCCTTTCAAGTAAAAACACCAAATAATCAGATGTTTGGACAGCAGATTATATTACTCCCTCACCATGAACATGCATTAAGATGGTAGAAATCCGTTTTACCTGATCTGCTATGAAACATGCCAAGAAAAGGATTAGTAAAACAGGAAAACACAATCTTGAATTTTCAGAGAATTCTTTAAAACCTTGACACCCATGTCAGGCAGTGTGTGGTATATATTACAGATAGCTTAGCTGCATCTCACAAGCATGTCTTAAGGTTTCATTTTTCCACATACCATTTTGCAACAGCTGGCATGTTTGGTTTCTTCTTTTTTTCTCCCTTACTAATACAAAATTCTTGAGTGGGTTGGCTGTGAACTCCCATCTTTCTAAGCAGAAAGCACCAAATTCCACTTTTTTTCCACATTTTGAAGAGCTAGACGTGAGGCACAGTGGGGAACTGAGCTGAGAGAATCAATTTCTTCATCTGATGGGATCTGAGTCATGGTGGTGGGGTTGTCCTGTGCAGAGATGAACATCAACAGCAACTCTTCATTAAATGTTGCTTCTCCTTTTGTGAAAGGAAAGAAACCCTGGATTCATGGACACAAAAGTTACTCTGGCTATCAGGACACTGAGAATCAGGCATTTCCATTTTCCCATGCCCATCAGTGAGGGTGATCCAGGAGCTGGGCAGAAGAACAGTGGGAAAGTAGACAGGTTTGTAGCAGAATTCCTCACAAATTCCAGTGAATAGTGTAATCTACAGGAATTATTTCTATCTTAAAGAATAGACAAATCTGATAAAAGCATGTCTGTCTCTGAGCAGACCTATCTGGACTAGTTTATGGTCTAGCAGCTCTTAATTGTCTCCCTTCCCTGCAACTATCTTGCGTGTATCAGCATATCTCCTCCTTTTTTTAATTTGTCAATAATCTTGTTGTTCTTGTTTTAACTCTGTGGGCAGTGTGCAAATTATGGAAATCAGATTGCATATCCCAGCCTTAGCTGAGACAAAGACTTGCAGGGGAAGTGAAGATCGTAAATTGGCTTCAGTAGGTACATGCAAGCTTGGCACCACTTCAGGCAGAGCAATTTTAAAAAACAGCATTCCAGATCCTGAGGAAGAAGTCAACAAATAGATTAACTGATTCAAAATGCTACAGAATTAAACCAATGCTTGAAAGCAATGGGATGTGGGGGAGAAGGGAGCCTGCTCCAACACCCAAGCAAGGTTCACTTTGACAGGTGCCAATCCGGTGAGAAGTAGACACAAACATATTTCTAATGAAGAATTTTTAAAGGTTGATGAACATCACAGAAATGTAAGCTTGTTGGTTACTTAGAAATGGAGGTCAGTGATTCAGAGCCATTTCCTAAACCTGCCTTTGATTGAAACAGTCCCTCCAATGCAGGTAATACTGATTCAGTCTATCTGACACAGACTATCAAGGCCTGTACTTCCCCCTGTTCCTCTCCATATCCTTCATTTCCTTCTATGAACCAATGTGTTTGTGAATCTTGGACTGGATCTCAGCCAGGAATATCTGAAAATGCAGTTTCATATTGCCTAAATCCATAAAGAGGAAACTATTCAGACAACTGATGCACCTTCAGGGCAGAACATTAAATTGATCCTTTGGCAAGGAACACCATGTGTAACTTTACACAGCAATTCCCATAAATACTAATAAGATTATCAGCCAAAGCATAGATTGTCTCGAGCTGTGGTTGTCTTTTAGGGGCAGCTATGAGAACAGTTTGTACTGTGTGCAGGTACTTGTCCAGTCTATATGTTCCCCCCCACCCCACTGCCCCAAAATCTGTGCCTTGAGAAGAGCTGATGACAATGCGTCATCGTGTATATCCAAGGTGACCACATTACTGGAGCATGGCAAATCACCCCGTGGAAACAGCACTGGGGAATCAGAAGGGAATGGCTCAGATATTCTCTTGCCATTACTGAATGGAAAGAAAGTAGCTGTTGCTTCCTTCATCTCCCATTATTTTCTTCTAAATGTGGAAAGACATTAGGGTAAGTTGTGTGGGGTCTTCCTGGGGCAGCCTGAGTCTTGATGCCCTTCCTGCAATTTCTCAGCTGAGGGAGTGACCTCCACTGGACACTGTGTATTCCAGCTCCCCCTTTTCAGTCCCTAGACATTTCCAGTCAACTTGCATTTCTGGATCAGCACTACATGCAGCTGTGTGTACATGTAGAGTTGCATGTGTATTCACATACACATTCCAGAGCTGAGTTACAGTTTGAACTACAGACCTAACTAGGCCATTTCCTGAGCTGCCTGCATCATTCTGCAGAAAGTTCCTGCTCCCCAAATGATTTTGCTTGGAATTTAGCTGTAGTATATGCAAGCTTTGAAAAGAGCATTTTCTACATTTTTTTAAAGAGAGTCTGAAAAAATTATCATATCTTATTAGTACCTTTTCCTGGAGACACTTCTGACTGTCACTATGGATTATTTCATGGAATAAGTTTTCCCCTCTGAGAAACCTAAACAGGACTCTTCAGGTTTTTCAGCACAATATTTGTGACCCTCTATTCTAATGCACATTTTTACCTCTTGGCCCCTCCTTGGTAACAGCTTACCTGTTAAGCCATAAAGTAGCCTTAAGAAATTCACTATAATGAAACATCCTTTGTGATCAGGACGAATTAAGTGTTTGTTTTAACTCTGGATGCAGGGTACATTTTTGTGCATGCCTGGCTATTTTTTCACTTGTTTTTAAGTAATTTCTTAGGTAACAATGGCATGTAATGTCGTCATCCATAACAACACCTGCGGGTATTGAAACAGTCCTCTCAGAATATGCCTCCAAATTGGTATATGGTAACACAGCTCCAGTGAAATTCCTGATTCAATGACTCAATAAGGGAATTAAATAGGTTCCCTCAGTTCATGTGCATCTCTCTAGGGATGCATGAACCCCAGGAGATGTAGAGATATGGATCAAACTCAGTGTAGCAACTGAAGTTCTTGTGGTCAGGAATCCAGTTGGTGCATTAAGAAATCTTTCAATACAGGCTTTCAGTTTTTGGTCTGGTGATATCTGCATTTTCAAATTCCTGCTTGCATTTGGAATCAGAAATAACATTGCTCTGAAATTCCACCTTCAGAGAGCTGCCAGATTTCTCCACATGTATAGCATGAAGGATGAGGATGCCTTTCCTATTCAGACTGATTCACCCTTCCTTAACACAAGGCTCTGAAGGAGTTAAAACCTAAGTCAAGTAAAGATTGAGGTCTTGCCAATCTTTTCTTTTTTTCTTTTTTTTTAAGGTGTCAGACATAAGAATAAAGATGTATCAGCACACTTCCTTAGAAGCTGAGCTTCCTGATTAAGAATAAATGCAGGATATACCATGTATTTCATGCTGAAATACATTCCCTTCTAGAATTTCATTAATACAGTTAGCCATTAACATGATATCCGCACACACAGAGAACTCAGATCAGGAAATAATAGGAACAGCCACATACTATTAAAATGTGGAGAGGGAGAAACCCACAAAACAAGAGCCAACTGTTGATTTAGTATTGTCCTGATACTGCTCTATGTCTGTCTCTAGTGAGGCTGAGAAGAGTGAATGAGTGATTGTGTTGCAAAATGCCCAGCAGGAGCTACAATGCCTTGGATTTTTGCCATTGTCACTGTGCAGCAGTGATAGATGATCCTGGAAAGCTGCATTTCACCAGTTTAGTCCAGGATACCTATATGTCACTGCTCTTTAGGAGTGCCTCAAACATCCATGAGTTAGAATGATTTCAGTGACAGGAAATTCTTTCATCTTTTTGATGTCCAAGTACTACAAATACCAGTGACAAGCCTGAGCACTCATGTGTAAAAATTATTTTGAAAGCTCCCTGCATTTGGTGCTGCTTGGGGCCATCTCAGTGTACAGGAACCTGTTCTGGTTTTTCCTTTTGTGATTTCTTTTCTCTTGCAACATTCTCCTTGTTGAGTCTAGGAAAGACTTCTATTGGATTGGCAAGTGCAGCCTGTAGTCAAGTACCTGGTTCTACTCTTTTTGCACTTTCACATCTGTGGTGTACACAGAACCTGGCTGCTACCAGGCATAGGCTTAGGCAACTGAGAGCACTTTAGCTTTCTTCAGTGCTTGGGGTTACCTGAATATGGTGCTTTGAGAAAAGTCTTCTCTATGTACTTTCTACATTACATTGAGTGAATTGCAATGTTTTCCATTTTAATGTGTAATGAAAATAATGATTGTACCTTTCAGCAGCACTTGCAGATATTTCTGACACCCTGCTGAGGAGCCAGGTTCTGTGGTGTCAGGGCTAAAATGAATAGATATATGTTGGATTTGTGACTCTGGATGTAGCATCATATCTTGGACTGAGTACTGTAAAACAAAAGATATGAAGATTGACGTCCAGAAGGTGATGTGAAATATCCACTCTTCTTATTTCAGGTTCAAAGTGGATAGTTTCAGAGGTCTTCCTGATATACAAATAAACATGTACAACTCTCTCTTCCTGAACTACACAGAAACATTTCCCCACATACTTCAGATTTCTTTTGTTAATCAGGTTTTAATTTCATTGTCCGTGTTTTAGTGCTACAGCTGGTTCTTACGGCTGAGGATTTTTTTTTCCTCCCACAGAGTCTAATTTCCTCAAAACTGAAACAAATCATGTAACTCTCTCCATGATCACGCTGCAATGATGTTGTCATATTTATTTTTATCTTCTCTTGTACAAGCTATATTAAATAGTGGCTATTATAAGGTTATTCAATTTAGACTTAATTGGCAATCTGAAACCTACCATTTTTTTTACCATTCATCATAATGAGTTTAAAGTGTACTCTGCCACAATTCTGGGTCCAGTAAATCAGGAACAAAATATAGCTCTAGGAAAAGAACAAAGCCTAAGGAGGAAAGTAAAACATCTAGGTAGAATCTGTTTGAGATCCAGCCATGTTCTTATGGTGAGGCAAGGCTGGGAAGTTTGTTCCTCAGTAATAAATTGCAATGCTCCATTCTAAAAAAAATCTGTGGTGGACAGATGAGCTGAACACATACTGTAAATGTTTGGGAGAGTTTGTGGCATGTATCAAGAAACACGTTGCTGAGCAGGACCTTAAGGCAACCATATGTTCTCAATGTGTCTTTTCTTTCTGCTTTCCTTGGCGAACGGGATTATCTGTTTTGACAACCTAGTTACACTCAAGAGAGAGTATTTGTGCCAGCCAAGCTAGGAAGGACGTACACAGGCTACTAGTGCCATGCCAATGCTCACTAGAAAAAAACATCAAATAGAATACAAATTCCTCTCTGAAAAATCTGTTTCTGAACTGTGCTTGACCTTTTTTTCCCCTAGAATTGTCCCTTCTTTGCTTTTCTGACTCCTTCCAGAGCTGAATGCCGTGCTTCCCATGCCAGTTCCTACTTGGATCACAAACCTTTGATTGTTGGCTTTCATTCTGATGCTCTCCATAAAATTAAATGCAGAGCTCAAGGCTACTGTGTAAAGCAATCACGTTTGCATCTTGAATGGTCACATCTTCTTTAAATGTTCAAGACATTGTATAAATATGCATAGCACTAAAATTGCCTGCCTCTGCCCTGCTTCTCAAGATCAATGCATACCAGACTAGAGAAAGATACTGTTTTTCTAAAGTTTACAGTTAAAACTACAGTTTGCTTCAATACCTTAGTTGCCCCGGACTTGATCCCTACTTCATTTATTTAATCCATCCTAACATTATCTCTCTTTGAGGAGTTCTGAAATATTTATATGTATATCTATAAATTTGTATGTAAAAATATATGTTGTTTTTTTTTTACTACATGACCTCAAGTCTCAGACCCTTATTTACAGACTCTTTATTGACTTTTTTCATCAAGCAGATTGTGCGTTAGTTTGCTTAAAACCTGAAAGCAGCACCAAGGGTTAGAGAAATCTGAAATTCATCATCTACAGCTCCTCAAGTGTGAATATAATACGAGAGAAAGCTGACAGTATTATTGATGCCAGGGTATATGGCTCTGAAACCATTCAGCAGGGCCAGAATGAATTAGGTTTATATCTGAAAAGGATGCCTATTGACAAAAATGCATAAGCCCATCTCTCCAGGGAAAATCAAACCTATTCTTTTCCAGGATTCACATGCAGAGCTTTGGAAAGCATTTATTTTACAAACAAAACCAGGCATATTTTTTCCTCTCTGTGCTGCATTCATCAACTCAGTATTCTAATAGATTTAGCAAGAGGCACCAGTAAAACCATGGTTTGACCTTAGCAAATTATTTATAATGAATACTTACAAAATATATTTATTTAATTTCATTCCTCTGAAAATAACTGGTTTCCCTACGGAGGTATTTCACCCTACCTTGTAAGCAGTCCCATTGTTGACCATGAAAAAGCCATCTTTGAGGATGGCTATAAGTGACCAGCTCCATCAGAGTCAGATCCAGATAGAGTCATCACACTGCTTTTCATCACACTGCTTCCTCTTTCCTCCTAATGCTTTTGGAGCAGTGGCAGTAAAGTACTTGAGATTTTATTATCTGAGCTATGGGATCAGTTATAATTAATGTGAAATTTTTTGTTTCCTGGCAGGATGATGCCATGTCTGGGGATGTGGGTAAACTGACCATTATAACTCTTTCTCCTTCTGGATGAGGAAAACTTGGAAGAAAAGCTGAGGAAGCCACATACGCTTTTATTTCTTCAGTAAATGGTGGCAATTTAAAGCAAGGTAGCAGAGAGAGTTACAGATCTCAAACTAATAATATTGATTTTCCTTTCTGGAACACATAGCCCCTCTCCAAAGCATTGTTCTGAGAAAAAGTATTAGGCATCTGTCCCTCTAGCTATGCTTAGTAGAAGTATTTATGTTACTCTTGGACTGACTTAAACAGGATGGCATATAGAAAATACATAGGAATGGTTTACTAATTTTCACCATCATTACAGTTATTCTTGTAATCTTACACATACTGAAATTGCAGAGATTTAGCAAAGGCCCTAATATTGTCTCAAGCTTTTAAAAGTTACACTTGCTTGTTTCAGAGAGCATGTTTTCATAGTGAGTTTTTTGATAGATATGTAGATATAGATACATATATTCCTGTCCATATTTCCATAGATAAAATTATTTTTTTGCATTTTAAAGAAACTGGATGGGAAAAATAGAGTGTAGCAAAAGAGGATCCAGTTTCATTCTCCATTTGAGGAAACATGGTCAGGATCTAATGATCTATAGTATGGGAAAGGATAACTACTGATCAAAGCAGCTGCAAAATTACATGTAAGACAGAGAACACAGTTTCAAGGACTCTGATAACTTTAATCTGTTATTGTTTCTGGATAAGCTAAGGAGTACCCAGAAGAGCACACTCTCAAGAGTATACCCTCAGCCAGTTTGCTGATGGTCCAAACTGGGAAGAGTGTCTGACACACCAGAGTGTTGTGTTGTCACCCAGAGGGATCTGGACAGGCTGGAGAAGTGGGCTGACAGGAACATGAAATTCAACAAGGGGAAGCGCAAAGTCCTGCAGCTGAGAAGGAGCAACCCCAGGCACCAATATATGCTGGGGAATGCCCAGCTGGAAAGATGCTTTGTGGAACAGGACACGGGTCAAACACAAGCCAGCAGGGTGACCTTGCCACTGAGGTAGCTGATGGTATCCTGGGCTGCATCAGGCAAAGTGCTGTCAGCAGGTCAAGGGAAAGGATCCTCCCCACTCTAGGGAGGCCTCACCTTCATGGCTCTGTCCAGGCCTGGGGATCCTCAGGAAAAGAGGCCCTTAGCCATAACGAGGAGAATCAAATGAGGGGCCAGAAATGTGACAAAGGGACCGGCCTATTTCTCCTACAAGGAAAAACTGAGAGAGCTGTGACTGTTCAGCCTGGAAAAGAGAAGATTCAGGGTGATTTTATCAATGTTGTACAGTATCCAAAGGGAGGGTGCAAAGAGGACAGAGCCAGACTGTCTTCGGTGGTGCCAGTGGCAGATCCAGAGGCAATGGGCACATACTAAAATATAGGAGGTTCCCTCTAAACTTCAAGAAGCACTTTTTCACTGTGAGGCTGAAAGCACTGGAACAGATTGCCCAGGGGGGTTGTGGAGTCTCCATCCTTGGAGATACTCAAAAGCCATCTGAACACGATCCTGGGCAAACTGCTCTGGGTGTCCCTGCTTAAGCAGCAGGGTTCGGACCAAATGACCTCCAGAGACCCTTCCACCCTCAGCCATTCAGTGATTCTGTGAGAATCACAGGCCAGGCTGACTTAGTTAGGATGCCAAATCAGCCCCTATTTTGCTATGTCACTTGAGCAAGTGAATTCTACTTGAGGGCCCATGGAGGGAGGCAGAATGGGAGGGAGGAGGAGATCTAAGACTGCGTGAATGTCTATGTGTTCTAGACACTAAATGACCTGGCTCTTGGAGTGAGAATGAAAAGTGTAGGAACCTGGGACAGATCACAATTACTACCAGTAGCTCTGAAGTGCTACAAAAAGAACTGGGTAGAGCCTGACCTCAAGGACTACTGAGAAATCATATTTTCTCAAGTGGGTGGTTCTGTGAGATTAGATGCCACTTCTCTACACCTTTCCAAACAGCAGTGTCTGAATGCTTGAGAGATCTTCTTGGGCTCACTGCCTTCAGACTGGCCATTTCTTCACTATATTGACTATGGAAGCATAATAAAGGAAGCAGTAAGTGCCAGAGAAAATAAAGACTTTTGGATCGTGCTGTAGAAGCAGTACCTAAAGGAGAAAGTGGCAGCAGCTTGTAGAACTTGAACACATGATGAGGGAAGTACAGAATTTTCTTTTGATTGAAAAAACCCCCAGTGTTTGCCCAGGCAAATCCTTCATGCTGCTCTGAAACCATATTTAACAACAGGTTTCAAAGGGCCAGTGGTACCGGGGTTTCATGAAAAAGGTTCTGCAAACACGAAAGAAGCCCCTTTTCAGTGAGATGCTTAAGAGGAGTAAAATGAGGAGAAAATGAAGTTTTAAAATTTTGCTCCAGACTTTCACTGCTCTGCACCTTATTCTGCTCAGGTTGGGCTTGGATGTCTGGTTTGAACTTCATTTTCATACTAATTTCGAGTAGAGATCAAGCTTGTCTCAGTCCTTGCTGCCTGTGCAAAATGCTGCCAGGTCAGAATGGTAGCTTTTATAACCAATTCTTTTGACATAAATGTGCCAAATGGGAAGAACCTATCCTTGAACTTTGATATACCAAGACCTACATTTCAATTAGGACCTAATTTGACAGTAGAACATTCTTCTAGCATTAAGAACTGTTGCACCTTTGGTGTAACATGAGATGCAATTGCTGGTCACAACATGAAAGCTCCACAAGTCCTTCTTTAACTGGCAGAAGAGAAAGCATGCCAGGTTTTGCAGCCCATGACTTTTAGGAGAGAAGTGAAGGGAATTGGAGAGGGCCTATGAACTGGTTTGATAGTTACAAGATTAAATGGAGACACATGTCTTAGTTCAATATAGATTTTATCAGTATACAGAATAGCCCATCAGACTGCATTTTCCACATTTTCACCAATTTTACACATCTTTTTGCAATTAACACATTGTTCAAAGATTGGAATAAAAAATCACTGATGCTTTATATTTATGTCATCTGGCATCCATCCATAATTTCTCACTGAATTATTCCATGTTGTCTGGAAATAGCATTTGACAACAGCACTCTTCAAATGGTTAGTACTGCAGGAGCTGTGTAAAGCAGGCTCTGCAAACTCTTACATGGATAGTCCTGGTTTAGTCAGATGATGATTAACAAGGAGAACCGATCCAAAACAATTGAAATAATGTAATGTATTTTTAATGATTTCATGCTGCTAGGCTGAAATAAATGATTTTGTCGAACTCAGTGGTGTAATGCCTAAGAGCTAGGTGTTTATCCAATACCACAGGATGTTCAGCACTCCACACGGCACTGTCACACGTGTGCAGGAAATCCTATTCTACCTATAAGGGACCCTTCCACAAATTTAGTGTCTAAGAATGCAGGAAGAATGAAAGCTGCAATTTTTCTTAATGTCAGTAACATTTAGATTTTCAGTGTACATTAGCTTTAGAGAAATTCTATATTGATACCAAATCTTGATTTATAGTTTTTCTGATGAACTTAGATTTCTTACCAATTATAGTGTTCCAGGTGATCTGATATTCTTAAGCCTGATAAGTCATGTTTTTTTTCTGCCAGTATTACCAAAAAATCATGAAAATGAAGCCAAAGAAGACCATTCTTAGAGAAGCATCTACTCATTAAAATAGTGGCAAAATTTGTCTTTTTACAAATAAATAAATATTATGTATACAATATTGAATGTTATAATTATTATAACACTGTATTCTTAAAAGCAGAAAAGAATTTCCAGAATGTAAAATTTTGATATTATTATGGTGGTTTGTGAGTACTTTAGCTAAAAGTTATGGCAAATATAAACAGGACCAGTCCTACATCTTTCACGTGTTGTCATAATTCAAAGTTTATGAAAGTACATTGATTGATATCAGCCTTTGACAGAGCATTACTGAGGGGCATGGCTGTCTCAGTTAGCCTGGCACAGCAGCAAAACACTGGACTAACGTTTGGCCCAAAGTCCATTGTTCAGCTCTGCTGAAATTACTTGCAAGAAATGATAATGTGCAGCTGCACAATCACTCTTTTGTACACCATCTTAGCACTGCGAAACACGGCATTTCCAGAGGATGTACAGAAGTATTTGTGCAATTCTGTGACACATTGCTTAGGTTTAACCTAGATGTGCAAGGAAACCAAGGTACAAAACATGCAGAAACATCATCATAGATGTGGCGAACGTAATTGTTGTAAGCAAAAGCTATGGCTATGTCTATACTGCAGGTGCTGCACTCTGTAGCTGATGGAAGGCTTCTAACCAGCTGGACTGTGCTGTCACATGTGGCAACAAGTGTTTGCATCACCTCACAAAGGTTGGTGCTGACAATGCAGGGTGGGTATAACATAGTGAACTTCTCAGGAGTAGCCTGATTCCCTGTCAGGATGAGCCATGGGTATCCATGGATATCCTTCCTGTCTTGTATGTCTGGTTTCCTGTGTAAAGACCCAGGAGTGCAGGCAGGAAGGCAGATGCAGCATAGAACAGTAACACCTCCATCTGAAGAAACACTGGACCAAGAACTGTGAGACACAAGAGTAAGAAATGCAAACAATGAGATTGAAAAATTAGGGCTAATTTTAGCTAATACTAAGACATTTGCCATCAGGCGTGCACTTAGGTTTCTTGAAAGGTTGAACAAACACAACACAAAGGATGTTCCGTCCTTGCCAGTCTGGGGTAAGTAACAAGTAATTCCAGTGCCTCTGCCTGAGGTGAATCATGCCTCTATTACTCACTGTGTGAGAAGGTTTAAATTACTTCAGTGAAAGTATTGGGCAGAAGGTCTATAATTAAACAAAAAGAAATACTTTTTTACATATGACTACACTGTAGATTTCAATAATGCTGCTTGGTGTCAGCTCAAAGCTACGAGCAGGCTGATGAGAGCCTTGGAAAATTCATGAATATATTAGAAGCTGTCAGCTCTAGATGTAACCTCCAGACTGAGAAACCCTTAAACAGGCCTTAAACAGCTCACAGAAATTGGGAAACTGCAACAGAGACATACACAGGGACTTTGCCTGAGTTTGTATTTGCCTTGTTCTAACACTTAGAGTTGAGCATTAAGCTAAATGAGCCTTTCAGAGTGTCTGAGGTGTATTTGTTCACATCTGTGAGTACCAAAACAGACAGTTAAAATGGATGTTGAGAGGTTACCACAGTCAGCTACTTACCTGTGTTTTCCCAACATGATTTTTCCTAGTTGGTTATTTAAAAACTTGCTTAAGGAGAATGTCACTGGCTGGAACGGGGTTTGGAATCTTTATTCTTACCCTTACTAGGAAAGATTTCCCAGAGAACAGATTTGCAGAATCTTGTTGCAGAATAGCACTTGAACACCCTTCACAGAACCCATTCAAAACAAACATCCACATCAACTCTGCACTTCAGTAGTCTCTGCGTCTCTCTTTCCAATGTAGGTTGTGATTGGTCTCTTCTAGACTCATCTACATCATGTTTTCTGATTTGCTAAGATGAATGTCATGAGCTACAGCATAAAAACTCTTTCTAAAGTAAAAAAATACAACAGCAATTGCTTTTCCTTTGCCTGCAGCATCTGTTACCCATCACAGAATAAAAGTGGATTATTCTGATACAAACTATTCTCACACACACACACAGATTACATTGTTTTTTACTCTCCCTGTGTTATCCTCCAGGAAGTCTGATAGTTACTTGTTTTACTTCTTTTCCCAGAAACAGAAGCTTTTCTGACTTGTCACTTTTTCTTCCTGTCTTTTTCAAGCTCTCAACATGTTTACTCTTGCCATTACATGAAATGCCACCCATTCTCCATAAATTGTCAAAAATGAATTTTAAAAGCTCTGAAATTTTATCAACCAGTTCAGTATGTGTTCTAGGACACAGAGGTGCTATCCTTGCGTTGGCACTGACCATTCCACTGATAAGCCACCATTCCAAGCTAATTAGTGATAGTAAGTCAATCAGCTGTCTGATGATGGAGGAGGTCCATGGAGCTACACTGAGGTTCATTTATCTACAGGCTGGGGCTTATCAAACAAAGGGTATTTTGGAAATGCCACCATTATGCCTTTAACTTTCAGAAGGTGCACTCTGCTATTCTGATCATCTGTGGTCTGTGCAACATCTGTAGTTATAAGTGACTCTTTCCATATGGTGAAAGTTCTGGAAATTGACCGGCTAATTTGTACAAGCAGAATGTACTCATATAAATAATATTACACTAGGATCTTGAGGGCAAGGGGAATTTGCAACGCCATATGTGTTAATTTCTGTGCCAGATGCAATGATTTTAATGAATAATGCACTGCAATTGTATGTTCTTTGCCCAGGAAAATGATACTCTTGATATCTTATTCTCTCTGCTGCATTCTGAACTTCTCAGACAATGACAATCCTCATCTGTACTTGAATAAAATCCCATCTATTGTGTTATTCTCCATCCTTGCTTGCTTGATTACTCAGCACGCCACAAAAACAGCTCTTGTAGTGTTTGCTCTTTACCAACATTTGCCAAAGAGGAAAATGACAATTACAAAACTTAGGGGTCATTTTTGGTATAATTGGTGGTGAAAGGCAATCATAGTTTTGTGTGTCTTGAATAATTTCTGTAAGAAAAGGAAAAAAACAAGACAGACAAATCAGCCGGCTGCAAACAGTATTGAGTTGTGCTTTCCATGTAACAAAATGCAATCTGTAAACACTACCAAAAACAGAAGACAAGGAAAATAAGTGGTGCAGTGCCCTTCTTATTTTCACTTCATAGTTGTTCTGCTGGGCAGTGGGAACTGTTCAGTAGGTAAGGTCTTTGTCTGCCCATCAGCTGCTGATGAAATTGTCTCTCCTACAGAGCTAGAGGTGGTTACAGACCTTGACCAGCTGGTAGCAGAGTCTGATGTGGTAGCTGAGCAGTGAGCTGCAAAGTTTGAAGTCTCAGCTAGACACTTGTAGAGAGGCTTGTAGTAACAAGGCTCTCATGCTTCCATAGAGATCATTATCCAAGCTGATGTCCTCCCCATACCCAACATAGCTCCTCCCATTCTTTACATTTTTATCTTATTCTTTCTTAATTCAGTGTCATTCTCCAACATATTTCCATTAGTCTTATGTTTTTCATCTCAATACCAGTTTCTAGATGATGCACCACTGGGTAGAGTGGCTAGAACTGTGGATTTCAAAATACATGTATAAACAAAGGAATGGTGGCAGTTCTTCCTCAGAAGACACAAAAACATAAAAATATGCAAACAATCCTATAACTCTTTTATCTAAAAAAAAAAATTAATTACAAATAAAAAGTGAAAACTAAGAGAAAAAAAACCAAAGAAAAAAAAACAAAGCAAAAGCAAAACCCTCCACCAATCAATTAATTAATCAATCAAACACCAACACAGCCCACAAAAGGGATAATTCTAATGGGGATAGAAGTTTTATATTGAAATTTCCAGTCAGTTTCTTGTACTTTCCCACATTCATTTGTCATGTATGAAATGCAAATGCAAGAGGTATTGATGTGGCCATGCTGCTCAGTCTACACAACAGAGTCCATTTGTTTGTTATAATAATGAATTATGGAAGCACAAGCTAGGGACAGTGAGAGCTGTTTGGACTCGGCATATTAGATATAGGAGGACAATTCTTTGGTTCTATCAAGTTCTTACTCTAAGCCCCCTCCTGACAGCTGAGCAGATGTGTACAGATATTTGACTATTGGGTTTGACAGGACAGAGAATGCAGACTGACTACTATACTGTACAAGTACTGGGTACAACATAATTTTGGATACTGTCAGTGTCCCTGTTAAAAATTTGAAAGTATTGTTGAAGTCCAAGTAGGATTTGTGATTTATTTTCCTTCAAACACACAGATTAGGAAAACTTCACAAAGTCACTTTTGACAGTGAGTGTAAAAACATCTGAAGTGAAGATTGTCAAGATGACTGTGACCCCCTATAAATCATTCATTTGGACATCTTTCTTTCCAGCTGGACACCTTCAGAAATTCCTCCACTTGAAACAATTATTTGGTCAACTTGTTGTTTCCAGACCCTATTTCTTTTTCTCAATGTAGGTGCAAATACAATAAAAGCAAGAAGAGTGAAATGAACTGGCACTTGAGATTAATGTCAAAATCTGTGTGAAAATACTTCCCATCATTGGATAGCACTGTTAGCGATATCTAGTTTATTTACATAGCTGTATTTGGTACTCTTCATTGCAGCTGCAGGCTATTAACCTAGAACATGACCTCTTTTAGTTATACTTAAGGCAGTAATAGTAGTGATACAGATTATGATGAAGATCCCTTGAGCAAAAGTACAGTAATTAAACTCTATGTCACTAGAATTTTCCATGTCCTATAATGAAGCCAGTGTATTAATGAAAAATAAATAAATAAATACAGGGAAATTATGTGAAAACACTTAGCTAAAGGAATCTTATTTTTTGGATTTACTTATCCTCTAAGTATCAAAGATGAGATTAAAGGAGCAGCACATTGGTGCAATAAGAAGAGCAAAATCATACTAGAATGACTTAGGAAAGCCAATATAATGCTTTAGAGCACAAGCTGAACATCCCTGTGAATATCATTTATACATATATTTCAGGTAGGCTTGACCCAGTATGGAAATAGGCCATGTGAACTTTTTTGAAGAATAATTGAAGACCATTGCCACAGGCAGGACATTTCATCATTTAGACTCTTGGTCTTTTCTGACTTGTTGAAACCTATGTTCCTATGAATATCTTCAGTTACCACAGGCTTCTGTTCATGTACTTGCCTTGGAATCCCCTGGAGATTTTTATGCTGCAGTTTCATGTTTATTCAGAATGCAATATCAAATTTGATAAAAATTCAGTAGTGGCATGCAATTGGATAAGAACATATACATGATGGATTTTTTGTTTGATATCAAAGTTACTCATGAGAACTCTGATATGGGCATGAGAAAATAAAGTACATAAACAGGCAGAAAGATCAATTAATTAGAATGCTGAACTTTGTTCCCAGGACCTACAGCTTTAAAGTGCTAATTAAGGTAGCTGGTAACTTTTCATAAGTGCATCAGCTGTGTAACATTGCAAATTGGGTATGCACTGCAAGGGAACATTTCTTATTAAAGATGCTAAAACTCCTTTTACCTGTGATTCAGAGGAACACGACCCAGACATAAAAAGATAAAAATCACTGAGTATTACTTTTTACTTTGGACAAAATCATCCAATTCACTCCACTTTCTGAATGATTCATTGCAATATTATCAAGAGAGAGCTGGGAATGCATATTATAAATAAAGGACAGACTAATTTCAAACGAGGTGATGCTATCAGGAGAAGCATTTATGAGAAGAAAATAGATACAAGGATGAAATTTAAGGTAACATATTCAAATATCTTTCTTCAGATTTTAATTAAGCACCCAGGTTTATCTTTCAAGTAGTGCTTTGCTACCAGCAGTTGGCTAAAAAGAGATAGGAGTCTCTGGGACATGCAGAATTTGACAAGCTCACAGACAGTCATGGAAGCTTCATAAAGGCTACCCTATTTCACCTGAAGACACACACAGCTGCCCATGCATATTCCTGCATTTTAATTCAATAAGAGGTAGCAATTAGTTTACAGTATGCACAATTTAAGGATGTTTCCCTTCCTCTCTTGAGTGTGTAAGGTGCATCCTTACTGTAAATGATGAAGAAAACCTTTTAGTTAATCCTAAGGCATCCTACAGATTGATTGCTTTGTAAGTATCCCTCATCTACTAGAGCAGTTGAAAAAAACCAAACAGCAATCTATGGTATAATACTTCCATCCTGCATCATGCCTCCATAAATATATAACGCAGCCAGAGCAGCCTGTGGCAGCCTTTCAAACCACTGAGAAAGGGTACCCATTTCTTTAGTGTATGCTGGCCAAAAGCCATTTTCCTTCCTGCAATGGGAAAAGTTGCAAAAAGAACACTTTTCTAGTTAATTCTGTACCTTTCACATCTCAATATGATTTGCTGCTTTCCAAAGAGTTAGGATGGCTCCCTGAGAACAGCTGCCCTGCAGGGTCCTTTTACCCTTGACAGTACAGCTCTGAAAGATGCTTGCTGCTGTTTGTGGCTTCCTACCACAGCTGCACATCAAATATACAAAGCAGCAGCCAGGCACGCTTTGGCAGCAGAAATAAAATTATAATGTGAGGACTGGAAGACAAGTTACTTGTTTTTTTATTGTTCTGGTAAGAAATCAGTAATCAAATGTACAGAATAAAGTATTTGCTTGCTGTTCTAAGCAATTGTTCCAGAAAGAAGTGTTTCTTACCAGGAGAACAAGGGTCAAGTTCACTAATTGTACATTCATGATTAGCAATAGGCTTAATCTAGGAATATTTTGAAGTTGTATCCAGGATCTGTTCATCCAATTTAGCATTTCCCATGTATCTTTTTCTCCACCATCACCACACCAAATGACAGAGAAAGAAAAAGAACTGTGGCAAAATGGAAGTGGGACTGGTAATGCTTTAGTTCTTAAGAAATCCAGAGAAATAATGAGAGGCTGAGATACACTTAAATGCAGTCTGACTTTGCCCCACTCCAGTTTCTCTAGAGGTGATCGATTAAGCTTTTATTTAGCCGCATGCACATTTGGTGCCATTTTGAATGCCCTTAGGTATCCTGCTTGATCTCTAGAGCTCCAGATGCTGCCCCAGAAGGGGACAGATTTCTTACAGGTCCTATGGCAGATCTGCAAGCTCAGTGTGAATGCAATGATATCTTGCATCCAGAGGACACAGATTTCAGATGAGCACACTTAAGTTTTGCTGAAGTGTCTGCCACTGAGGCTGAAGCCACTCCTGTCCCAGTGCCTCCACAATGTCCAGCATAACTCAGGCAAGTTTGATTTTGCAGTTTTAGGAGTTGGGAAATGTTCAAACTGGTTGCAGGATTAACCTGCAGTCTACCCTTTTCCTGCAGCCATTCTTCAAAAGGGTCATATGTCAGTAGCACACACCTTCACCTCCTCAGGAGATTTTATCCAAGTCAATGCTCAGGTTCACGTTTGTAGTAAGCTCAAACTCTAAGAGTGAAGCTGTATCTGGTAGTGGGAATACTCATTCCTACCCTGCCTTCCTGTGGTGAACAGAGTGTGCAGGGAAGGAAGCAGGTATCCCATGGATTTGTGCTCTACCCTTTGTAGACTTGGTGTGCTGGGATGTCATGTCAATGAAAGAGTGACTCTTGCCACAGGCCGTGTCTGGGTTTTACTGCACTGTAGGCATTTCCATGGTTCCCTTTTCTGTCCCTGCCCTCTCATACCTTGCTTGCAAAGTATCACAGAGCCACAAATAAAGAATCTTTTCCTAAAAGATATCCTTCACTTTTCATAAACCCCTACTTGACACTCACCTCCTAACAGGAAATCCTGGTAAATCCTGGAAATCCTGTACCTCCAGGTACAGGAAATCCTACATTTCCTTTACTATAGATTCCAGACCTTGATTAAACACTCATGAGCTTCTACCAAACCAAACCATTTCCTTTTCTTTTCCCACACCAGAAGACATGGTCCTTCATTACCTCACATTTTTTGCTAGGGTCTTCAAAAGAAGAAAATGAGCTAAAAAATCCCTAAAATAACAGACTTAGACAACATCTCAGTTTGATAAGGTTGTCATCTGTCAGGACTCTGGGATCAGTGAGAATGGAGTATTTACTTTTTCTCCTTTAAGAAGCACAAGAGATGTCATTTCTGTTTTATATAACTGTCTTTCTGAAACAAGATTATTTAATTAGCAAATACAGTGGATTTTGTAAGAACTAGAAGACCCTCTTCAGTGATGTAACACCTTCCTAATCTAATCCACTGTGGCCTGTGGTGACTTTGAAATATTTTCTTACAAATTTATCACAAGATGGAGAATTTTGGCTCCCAATACCCATGGGCAATCTCATGAGATAGTATTTTATTTTTTTTCTTTTTTAGATTCTTTTTGGGAGGGCTGGTGGGTAGAAAGATAGAGGACAAGATATTATTTCACAGAAAAGCACATTCATGCTGCAACTTTGAAATTATAAGGTCTATCTCCAGCTCTTCTATTGAATCACTCTAATATTTTGGAACACTTTATGAAGGAAAGTCTCATATCTGCAGGAGCTGGTCTCTTTTAAGGAGTTATAACTGACAACTTCCACAGGTCTCTTCTGGCAGAGCTGCAAAACTCAGTCCAACCAGAGGAAAACCCGGCAGCCTGCATTTTTTCTGCTACAGTTTCTCAGAAAACACTTACTAGATTAGGTAATTCTGTAAATTACACTGATTCATTTTAGCTGTGACACGTTCTGTGGCTTAGACCACACAGGCTGCAACAACTGCTGCTGTATCGAGGGTGGAAGATGTGGTCTTTTGTTCAAATAACAGGGGCTTGTATTTTTAATTTTTAATTGAGACTGGTCCCTTGAAGACAAAACAGTCAAGATGTGCCTGTGGTGTGACCAGAGCAATGCTTCTTCAGCGAGGAGTGAACATCTCCAATCTGGGTGGATGCCGTTTTCCTTTCACCACATAAACAGCAGTAAAGTATGTCTGCAAAAAACCTATTTAGTTGTCCTTTGTGGTTTGGTTTATAAAGAAAAGCTTTCATTCTCACATAATGGGTATCTGATTTGAGTTTTGACACCATAGTATAAGTATGACAAGTTCCAGTTCCCACCATCACAAACTCTCAGTTGTGAAGTTCTTCCCCTGCCCTATGTGTACTGAGGAGCTGACCCCACACCAGGGTTCAGATCATGGTGGGATCCCTCAGAGGGCATTTCCATAGAAGTTACATGCCACTGCCTTGCTACAAACACTGGACAGTTTGCAGCTTTTAAAGTTGTCAGACATATGCTGGAGGCATACAGAATGGACCAAAGGACAAGTGTAAGGATTATTTTTGATGTCTCACCACTACTTTTCAAGGTTTGATGTTGCCTGTACTGCATATTACAGTCATTCTGATGCTCATACACAAGGAAATCCAAGGAAAAGGGTTTTTTATTAAAAAAAGGTTATTTTTCTTTTCTTTGTAAACATATAAAAAAAGATCTGTACAGCTGATACTAAATTAAATTAACTTTGGCTTTGTACAGTAGCTTTTATTCACATAATGTGTAATGGAAAAACTAATTGACATTCTGTCATTTCTGTTTCAATTAACTGAACTCACCGATGACGCCCTCTAGAATCTGTGACAGCTGATCTATTTCCAAAATAAACCAAGGAACTAAATTTATTTGCAAACAAAGATTACCTCATTCTGGAATCTGTCCTAAGCCTTTTTTCCCTCTTCATCAACTGGTAAAAGAAAAAATGTTAAGAAAATATTTCAAACAGTTAAAGATCAAAAGGGAGACTATATTTCACAGGAAGATCATGGTTGAGAAAAATTAATCATAGGTAGTTTGAAATGTTTTAAAAATAAATCAGCAGTTCTGACAAAAAACAGCATACTGGCAATAAGACAGGAATTCCATCAGAAAAACATAGTAATTATGAATAGTATGACAGCATTTCAAAAAGAAAAAACATATTAAAATAAAAATTCAGGACTTTTATATCATCATCCATGTAAGCATCTGAAAGCATGCTGAAATTATTAGTGAAGGAAAAGAAAAGAGGAGAAGAGAAGAGAAGAGAAGAGAAGAGAAGAGAAGAGAAGAGAAGAGAACAGAAGAGAAGAGAAGAGAAGAGAAGAGAAGAGAAGGGAAGGGAAGGGAAGGGAAGGGAAGGGAAGGGAAGAGAAG
>VZRZ01006185.1:114953-172823 GCA_013398175.1 Climacteris rufus | reverse complement strand
CCACGGCGGCGGGGCCGGCCCCATCTGCAAGATCTGCTTCCAGGGCCCCGAGCAGGTGAGGAGAGCGGCCGGGGGCGGGCAGGCCGGCCCCTCGCACCCCTTCCCGCACACCATCTGCACCCGGCGCCGAGCCCTGTCCCTGGTGCTGATCCCGGCGTCGTTGCCCGGCAGGAATCGCCCTCCCCGGCGTCGGCGGCTGTGGGAACCCCGGCTGCCGCTGTGCGCGGTGGTTGTGGCAGACGCCTGGGGCAAACCTGAGTCAGCGCAGAGCTTTGGGAAAATTCAGCTGTTTTGCCGTGTCTGGCTTGTACGCTTTGTATCTTCTGGCCATCGCGCTCTCTGGTTCACCCCTCAGGACTTTAAACAATACGAATTTCTTAGGTTTCTGATAGACTTTAAAATGAGAGTGTTAGCTTACAGGTAATGCTGAAAAGACCTCCAAGTATCTTCTGTGTTGTGACATTACTGGGCTCAATATCAGCAACTGGTGTGTAACTAGCCTTTTATAGCTTGTAGTTGGAAAGAAGAGAGTAGCTGATTTATATAATACTGAAATATGCGAACTACTGGGGGGAGTGTTTAGTTACATTATTTGAGATCCTGCCTGACAGCTGGCTAGCTGGACAGCACAGGGCCCTGCTCCAAGAACAAGGCTCTTTTGGAATTGTGACGTCACCCTCTTCTTTCTGAGTGATGACTGCAAATAGATGTTGGAAAAATGTATCCAACCACTTTTGGTACCTTTTGAGGTATTTGAAAGGGCGAAGGCTAGTGTTGTTTGACACGTGGTAATATTTCAGGTGTTTCACATAGGTACCCGCATGTGTAGACAGCTTTCTGGCTTTTGTCTCATTATAAGCAGCTAGATATTTTTAAGTCAGTTAATTTTTTTATTATTTTGTAGCCAAAAATATATGCATTTTCACATATTGAAATTGAGACCAAGTCATTGTTACAGACCTCTAAATATTTTGGTGTTGAGTGTACATGTACATGAAAGATTCCTTTAAAGTTGATGTTTCTGTGTTGCCTTTCCAGGGTGAATTGTTAAATCCTTGCCGCTGTGATGGCTCAGTACGATACACACATCAGCTTTGCCTGTTAAAGTGGATAAGTGAGAGAGGGTCATGGACCTGTGAACTCTGCTGTTACAGATACCATGTTATAGCCATTAAAATGAAAAGGCCTTGCCAGGTAATTTGTTTCTTTTTAAAAAGTATGTATTTTCAGTCATTTTTTGAAACAGAAAGATTCTTACTCTTAGTTCCAAAGTTTTTGGAAAATACAGCAAAAGATCCTATATGTCTCACCAGCTATCACTTGCATCCACTTGAAGTTAGTTTTTAAGACCATTAATTATTAAAATGTGTAGTCGTTTGGTTCTCTTATGTTCTTCCAGTTTTTGGCTTGCCATAAAAGTGGTTCAGAGGTTCAGAGGTTGGTGGATTCTGTAAATAGTAAGTAAATTCTGTAAATTCTGTAAGTAGTTAAATCATGCTGAGAAGTGACAGAAAACTCAGATCTCCCTGTTTCGGTTTCTAAACTTAAAACATGTCTTTATTGCTTGATAAAGACTCACTCAAACGTTGACTTTGCTCATTCTTCAAGCTTGGGGTCCCGAGGGGAGAGGCAAAGAAAACTTCTATTGTCTGTGTATTAATCTACTGTAAAAATGTAAAAGAAGGTGACTTATCAGTCTAGGCACCATCTAGAGTAGTAGAACACTCTTAAAGTTCTGTCCACCAGTAGCTGTTTCAGAAGCTGAAATGTGCAATAACATTTTTCACAGCTCTGTTTTAGCAGCATCACAACATGCAGCTGGAAGTTAGGGCATTATAGTGGTAACATGTTCAGGGTGAGGTGGGGGAGAAACTCAAAGCTTCAGCAGATCTCTTAGGGAAGCCTTAATACTACTTTGCATATCAGAATTCTTTAGAGGTTTTAAATTCCATCCTGGAAATTGTATTTCATAACATCTGAGGAACACATTTAGTAAGATAATTGTATCTTTTTTTAGTTTTGATCCTAAGAGCTCAGAGATGATGGAGCTCTCAAAGGCCAGAGCACCCAAGTCATTTTTCTGTGCCTGCATTTGATTGGAGTTTTATTGAAAAGACATGGTTGGATGGTAATGGCAGTTGTGTGAACATGATAAGCATTCCTTGGATATAGGATAACTGAAGTATATGCTTACAGTTGTTCAGATTAGGTGCAAGTACTTTCAGAGCCAGTTGACTTCAATTATTTTTCTTTATAATTCCACAAAAGAAACTTTTTATAAACTTTCCTGGCTAGAATCCTTATAATGTAAAAAGGAAAGAATTTATAAAGCATTCCAGAAAAGGAAAGTGATTCTGTTTCTACACAGACATGGTTTGATATGGGGTTTGATCCTTTTTTTAACCTTTTAAAAATCTTTATATCCTGCACATCCACAGCAATGTCAATAGTTTGCAGTGATAGTATCTGAAAGTAGTTGTTAGACAGCAAAGACATGACACAGGCATCTAGTACTATTTGAGATGTTCCAAGGTAGCCAAAATATGTACACAGAATAGCAGATATGACAGAACTTACAAGAGACTCTGGAACTGCAGCTGGAGGCCAAGTGGGATATTAAAGGACATCTGAAATGTCATTAGACACCTATCTATGAACAGCAGAGTCAAGCCCAAGCATGAAGAACAACTATTCAGTTTCTGTGGAAAAGAAGCCAAGAAGAGCCAGTAGATAACACACTACACAAAATGTTTGGCCAAGCTTACAAGGGCAGTACAAAGAACCTGAAGAGACAAAAGTTAAATGCCATTCACTCCATTAGTTATGTCATCTTTTTTTTTCTTTTTTTTGGGGAGGGAAGGACGGAAGAAACCAGACTCATCCTTTAATAGTTTAATACTTGATTTATTCTTAACTCTGTCTTTCATTTTTTTAGGTAAGTTATTTAAGCCTGTCCTTTCTTACTCTTGACAAAACAGCATACAAAAAGAATTCTTGGAGTAGCAACTCAAATAATAAGTTAGATGTACAATCCTGGGGTCAAATTGCTGACATGCAAAAGGTCACCTATCTCTTTGGAGAGACACAGTAGTACCTTTCTCAGTCTCCTACACAGAATACTCCTGCTGTAGTTAGAGAAGCTAAAAAGAAGTCTCAAAACTGCAGTAGTCTGTAATTTTGTAAGGGGAATCAGTTTAAAATGCTCTCACTCCTCTCCCATATTCTTGACTGTAATAGTATTGGCCATTTGTAGCAGCTGTCTCGGCTTAAACTTTTGGGCAGGTTCTGAGTCATTTTCTAGACTGCATGGAAGCCTGTTTTAAGGTAACTTTTTGGTTAGTTTTGATAAAAAGCTAAGGGTGAGACCATTTCAATATAGAAGTAATTTAAAACATCTTCAGCTGTAGTAGTGAATGTACTTAAAAGTTCCCAAAACCCAAGACTTTTCGCATTGAGGTAGATACAATATTTGGACAAGAGTAGCTCACTCTCTCAGCGACTATTAGTCTGCCTCAGTCCATGTTCCCAGAATTGTCTCTACCAGTCTTTTACATACTAGAACTCCGTAGGCAATGTCATAGGAGAAAAAAATTATACTATTAACAAAAGTATCTTTTTCTCAGGTGAAAACAGATTTACACCATGCTATGCAGACCTGGTCTGTGCAGAATTACACCAGCTCCCTAGGTTTGTTTTTACCTCATATATTTAGGGAATGTAACAAGGTGTAGGGACTGAAGAAGTAGGAGATTTTTTGGTGTTTCCATCCAGAACACTGCAATAGATGTGAATATTCCATTTAATATCTAACATGTGCTAGGTTTCCGTTGCTTAATGGAAGGGAAAGTAATCCCAAAAGGGTGCCTCTTTTGGGGCAGTACATTCAAGAAACAGAATTTACTATGCCAAGTGACTATTCCAATAGAAATTTTTCTACTGTCACGTTGTATATTTCAGCAGCTACTACATAATTAAGCTTTAAGAATCCAATCACGGAAACACATAGACTTTGAATGTTAGAATAAACCTTAAAACATAAAAAAATAACAAATTAACCCATGGACTAACAGTGGACGATGACCACACAAACAAGTTGATGGTGTTTGATATGGTGTATAACAGAGAAATGCAGATTTGGAAGTTTTCAGTATCCTTTTTAGGATTATATCAGAAAGACATAGTCCGTTAATGAAAGCATATGTCCATGTTGCTGGACTTGCTCCTTCCGGCAGGGTGGAATTTGATCCAATAATAGGCAGGCCCATGTCAATAACTAGAAACTCTCCCCCTGCCAAACTATAATGAGGGGAGCTGGAACAAATACTGCTTTGGGCAGGGAGTTTTGGAAGGTTTTTTTAAAAAGGAGGGAGAAACTTCAAAAGTATGAATTGGAAATTAAACCCGCTTAGAATTACCTTTTGGATTAACAAAGAGAAAGAAAGCCCAAACAGAAATATTTTTTATTAGTTTGATAACATTATAATTTGTACAGATTTTCTTCATAAAAGAAATATATTCCAAAAAGAAATATAAACAGATTGCTTTATTTTTATTGGTGGTATCTAATTATTAAGATTCTCGGAAATTAGTTCATCAGACTTGCACTTAAGTATGAATGTGTATTGAAGAATATCAGTGCTCTTGTAAGATTCAGAAAAAATATTTAAAAGTGGAATAGGATCATGCAAAGGCTGAGAATATGTACTTTGGTGTTAAAACCTGTAATTTCTATAAGTGAACAGTAAAGATATTTAGAGAATAGCCTTTTCTAGACTGTCACTGTTGTCTATCATAAAATAGTGTTAGATTAGATGTTTTATATATCCTGTTCATTAAAACATTGTGTTCTGGTATTTAGGTGAAATGGATCTGTTCCAAAAGCGATACAGTAGATTGATGTGCTAATTTAAAGACTAACTGAATGGCAATTCAACACCTTTTCTGACATCAGAAAAATCACAAAACAGTTATTTTATAAACTAAATTCTTACTTCTTAGGCCTTATTTCTTACTATGGAAAAAAAAAAAAAGGTTGTACTTGGTATTGTTTAAACATGTATGTAGTTACTGGAGGTGAATTGTGGCTTGTGAGTCCAGTGGTTTTCAGTAGCTGAAGTTTTGTTTATTGACATTTGAGCTATTCACCATAAAAATTACTATGCTCAAGAATTTTTGTGCATTACAGTTTCAATTTGTCAGATTTTGTTAATGTAGGTAATCCTCACTCATTTGAGTAACCTCACTGGCATCAACTAGATAAGCATGAGCAAGACGCTGTAGCAGACTGCAGATACGTGTATGCGTGTTATATTAAAAAGTGCAAAAGTCAGGTTCTTCAGATACTTAATATGGAAGGCAGTCACCAGAAAAAATTGTGTAATAAATGTTTAGTAAAAGTTTTTGCTAATGACGGAGCTCAGCTGAATGAGAGCATTGAGTTCTTCTAGGCATAACTAAGAAGGGAAAGGGAGAGGGCTGAAATCTCCAATTATGCATTCTAAACTGCACAATGTACTAAGAACAATCTACTAATGTCACTGTCTGTACTGAACATCCAGATGGATACATTGTGCTATTCCATATGTCAGTGGACACAAAAACAAAAAGGATTGCCCCAATCATGGACAATTTACAAAGAAGTTTGAACAAGAGATAAGGGAAAAATCTATGTGGATATATAAAACCTGTGGTCTTGGTACACTTGTCATTTCTAACTATAATTGAGTTTTTGGCATCTCAGATAGGATGAGTTTAAAGAGGCCTCTTGAAAAGAAAAGAATAAAGCTTCACAGGCACCCTTTGATTGTGAAGGCACTATAGAAGGGCTGTTGGAAAATAAAATACTTGGCTGAGATAGGTATCATGAACTGAATGGAAATGAGATTCGATGCCTGAATAGTCATTAGAAGATAATTAATATGTCAATAAATGCCTGGAAGGACCTAAAAAATCAAATCAAGTCTTTTAATTTCATGTGATGGGGAAGACAGTGCATCATAGTGGAGAAAGAAGGCAATAATATGGTCAAAGCAGTGGACTAAAATGAATTGTATTTGAAGCAGTTTTGTACTTGCTGAGTAAATTAGTTTTGTCATGAGCTAAAAAGATGTGTTACAGTAATTGAAACAAAAGTGATGATGAGAAATTATTTTTTTATGTATGAATAGTCTGAGATATGCTACATAGAAAGCACATGCAAGTTTTAGAAATATTGAGAACAAGAGGATCCAAATATGTATTTAAATTTAGTATAGTTTCTGGGTTACAGAACAGATTCATATATTGGAGGATGAGTCTATACTGCCTGAGAAAGGCTAGGACATTAAAATTCTAGTGATTTTAATGAACTTAAATGTATGGTAAGATCTGTACAAAAAAATGGTAGAAAAAGACTAATATTTCAGTTTTGATAGGAGACAGAAATCTGAAACAGAAAAATAGCTGTCAGTCATCAGCATAGTTGTACTTTTCACACTCATTTTTTTTCATAAGCATCTGCTTTTGACCACTTCTAGAGAGAAATAACTAGACGAGATAGACCTTTTAATCTGATACACTTGGAGTCGTCTCAGTGACTGCACTGGGTGGGTGGTGATTATGATCAGTTCTAAGTAGTGTGCTTAATGAGTTTAGAAACAAAAGGAGAGCAGAGCTGTTGGAGAGAACAGTTGTGTGTTTTTTTCTGTGGTGGGAATGGCAAAATACATTTCCTTTGTACTTTCTGGGAAAGATCTGAAGCTAAATGAGAGACTGAAAAAGAGAATTGAGGTAAGCAAGTGTCAATGGTGCAAAGTACAGAGACTATAGAAGAGAGGACCGACAAAATTTCACCACTGACTTAAAAGACAACAATGCAAAAAATAGAAGGCATAAGACAAAAAATTCTGATGTGATAATTAATTTAATGTTGTGTTTTCTTTGTCTTCTTATAATTAATGCATAGAGGGATTTAGAGATAAAAGGAACAGAGAACTGGCAAACAAAGGCAGCAAAAAGGTGTGGAGACACAGGCCAATTTACCTTGAGAAAAACATTTGATTGGCCATTCAGATGAAAGAGCAAATTTTTCACAGAGCAAGTGAGCAGGCCACTGGTGCACTGCTAGCACTGTAGGAGCTAAATATTTGGTTGTTAGCATACAGAGCCGAAGGAGCGCAAGGTGGACATTACAGTGGAAAGGAGGAACGAAGCTTTAGAAAAATGGATATAATTGATAACTAATGACAGGTGAGACGGAACAGGGGATGGAAGATTATTGTAAGTACCAATGATCTGTAAGTCATGAAATAATGAAGAATAATAGGTGAACAAATGAACTGATTCTATCACAATAAGAGTTGAGTAGGGATAGAGAAGAACTAATAACAAAAGACTGAATATTGACTACAAATTCTAAAGCGTATTTGTAAGTGATGAGGAGAAATGAAATTCCTCTTAAGAGGTCAGAGCAGTCATCAAATGGAAGCTGAAGCCATCAGGAAGGAATATGGGGATTATAAAGAAAGTCAAACAGTTTAGCATTTTTGTTAGACTTCTAAGTATGTACTAAGGTAATCAAGTAGGATGCAAAATAAAGAAAGCAGAGCATACTTTAAAAAAAGAATAGTATTAAAGGTATGTGGGTGTGTGCTCCTTATATGTCACTCTTTTATTTTCTGTAGCTTGCTAAAAAAGCAATTGCTTTCTGGTTTTATTTTGTGAAATGTGTAGATTGTGCTCAAGGCAGTTTGACTGCTAGAATACTATGAAAAAACAGTGCAACATAAACTGTGAATATTACTTGGAAATAAATTTTTAATTGCAAGTGTCATCCTGATCTAGTGATAAGATATATAATCTAGATTTAAAGAGTGACATTATCTTGGTGTATCAAATAGTGGATTAACTATTTCAAGGAAAAAATGTGAATTCCTTCAGCCTAAGATTTTCATGGGGCAAAATGACTGACATGAGACATAGTGCCAGGTTCTTTTTCAGAGTAAATATATCAAATAACAGTTATTTATGGAATTATAAGCATAAATTACATATTTGCAATAGACTTCATTAGGAAAAAAACATCCAAAAGTAAAAGGCAGTGTGAGTGGGAGTCAAGGTTGCTACATATAGATACTTGCTGCCATATGAAATGCTTAGAATATCTAACAACACAAGGCTTAGGATACAATGTCAGACCTGCATTCAGGAACCTTTGAGTTACTGGTTTTTTGTCATTTTCTGTTTGATTGGATGTTTTCCCAATAGCTTGATCTATGAGAAATTTATGTAGTGAACAAAGATTTGTGAGTTTATAAATTTTTGTCTTTTTGTCTTATGTCAAAAATTCTGATTATTCAGGTCTTTAATTCCTATCAACTGAGATTAGTGAAAAATACTGTAACCAAGAAGTGGTTGTTTCAGCACGCTTCTTCTATTTCTTAATATGAAAAGCTGTTAATACAATGACTTCTCTACAAGTCATGCTATTTTAACTCTGAAGTGTACTTGTAGTTTTTTCCACAATTGAAATTCGTCAAAGAAAGTTTTATTAAATTAATTTTGAGACTTCTTTTTAATACTTTTTGCTTTTGAATGTTGGTCCATTTGCGTTGAAGTCTTCAGTGCTTCATCCGAATGACTGACAGTCATGCCAGCTTACTTCTTTCTTAATTTGCCGCACTGGGGAGACAGCTTTTGCAGCTATTGCACTTGGATTTTTAAAATCTTTTGTCCCATACATAGATTCAAATTGGATGTTTGGTATTCATTCTGAAGATTCTTTCTTATTGCTTCAGCGATGTGCAGAGGATAGCCCATACCTGCTTTCATGCCAACAGTGCAACAGTGAAGGAACACTTTGACCTCAGTTCCTTTGAGGTACTTGTCTGAGTCAGAGCACCTTCATTGTGTGTTTTGCTAGCATTACTCTTTTCTCCATGGGGTTCTTTGCTTTTTGTTTTAATTTATTTCATCTTTCCTTTTTATTTACTTCTATTTCTTAATTTTTTTTCTCCTGCTTTTCTTAACATTTCAGTGAAGCTCATGGAGAATGAGTATTCCAATTTTAGGCACATGCTACCACCTACTCTGTGTGTGTGTATGTGTCCCATTTTTGCATATTTTTCTGGCAGTGCCTTCCCTCCAGGGCAGTATAAAACTTTGCCAGTTCTGTGACAAGCGTATTCCCAGTACAGGAATACGCTGTACTCTTACCCACAAAAAACATATTAGTGGATAGAGGCTATTTCCTGACATAAGGCTCTTTTTTTTTTCTTCTTTTATGGCCAATAATAAAATTATTCCTTAGCAGTTTCACAAAGTCATGAACCACCAAGATTAAATATTTGCTAGCTTCACGTGTATTTAGCTACTCTGCTAACACTGGAAGAAAATTATTCCAAGCACTACAAGAATCTTGAAAAAGGCAAATTCCATAAAACTGGCAGCCAGGAAACAGTTTCTAATGAAAAGGAGAGTAAAGTTCAGTATGCCTTCTCTCCTTTCATGGCCTCTTTCATTGCCCTCTGCTCACTGGGCAAGAACAGACAGACAGAGAGTCTACATCTTAATGGAATGCTTTATGTATCTCTCATTGCTTTATCTGAGCAATCTGCAATTTACAATCTGCTATAGCTTGTGGTTACTCCCAGCACATTATATTCCTCCTTGAATGACTAAATTCTGTGTCTCAGTTTCAGGGGTGCGCTTTCATTAGAGGAGAGCAATATGACAAATTTTACTTGAAGAAATGGGTATAACGACTGGTGTGAGCTCACTGGTTCACATCAGAATAACACAAATAGAATGTAGGAGCCCTACTGCACCTGCAGCACTGTCCTCCACATAACCACTTTTTTAGTGACCACAAGAATCACTGTAAGCTCGAGTCATTTGCTGTCACCTTCCAGAAAGGACACTTTGCTGGTATTTGAGTGTACAGTGCTGACTCAAAACCTCCTGAGACTTAATAAAGAGGGTCACTTCCTCCTCAAGCACCATTTACAGAGTATTGCATATCATCTCCTTGCTTTCTGGATGCTTGCACCAGATAGAAATTTAATTAATTACTGATGCCTTTCTGATGTCTGTCAGACTTAGGGAAAACATCTTCATATCCTCCACTACCCAGTATAAGCAGAGGGACCTTCAAATCCATCTTGTAGAAATGAATTCACAGGTGGAACCTCATCGCCCTCTGCAAGTACCTGAAGAGTGGTTGTAGTGAGTAATAAGCAATAGGACAAGAGGAAGTGGCCTCAATTTGTGCCTGGGGAGGTTTTGATTTGATATTAGCAAAAATTGCTTCATCAAAAGGGTGGTCATGCATTGTAACAGGCTGCCCAGGGAAGTGGTGAAATCACCATCTCTGGAAGTGTTCAAAAGGTGTGTGGATGTGGTACTTGGGGATATGGTTTAGTGGTGAATGCAGTGGTCCTAGGTCAATGGTGGGACTTGATGATCTTAGACATCTTTTGCAACCTTTAAGATTCTGTGATTCTATGATCTCTGCAATTTCAAAATCCTCTACTTCAGCCTGCCCTTTTCTTCCTATAGTCTTGGTTAAAAATCCAAAAATATGTGAAATTGCTGATTATTCTAGGGAAATTTGTCTGCTTCAGAGTTTCTCTGCTGAGAGTTGATACCATGCACTTGAATGCATTCAGATACTTGTAGAATATCTGTTGTACATTCACTGGGAAGAGTTTATGGCTGTTGGAATTTTAAAAACTTCTCTTTTCCTGGGCCTTTCCCTCATGTTTTTGTAGATCTCACTGATATAATTGCTGTGGACCTAGCCCCAGCAATTAGAACCTACAAGATCTAAGGGATTTCAGTCTTCTAGTCTAGACTGTTTTAGAATAGAAAGCGGTGTCAATTGTTTAAAGTCACTCCCATATGTCTTGGTGTTCATCTTGTGACACAAGTGAGTCTTTGTCTTTGTCGTGGAACTCTCATACCTCAGGTCCTCATTATAACCTTAAAAATTCCTTTCTTCCTTTCTTGGGTTCAGAGGTACAGGTTTCCAACCTGTTTACTTAAAAATCATTAGAATTTCTGCAGTGCTATGTCCTGTGACCCTGCATTAGTGTATCTGAAGTGGGGATGAGAAGCTGTGTCTTTATTGCAGTGTCACTCTCTCCTTTGTCATCTTTCTCTAATTTTGTTAATGAATTGGCCAGGTGATCTAAGTACTGAACAACTATTGGCTCTGACGTAAGAATCCCTAAAGGTATGACCCTTGGCTGTGACATTAAATTTGTGACTGTTTCTCTACTCCCCTCAGTAACTATGCTGACACCTCCTTTTCCACTGTGACAGAAGTCCACTTGTGACAGAAGTCAGAAAGATTCTTGGTATAGAGACCTGCTTCAGCAGGAGTTACACTGCCTTTTTTTTGTTTCTTCCTTCTAATTACATTCACTTTAGGGGAATCACAGAATTATGGAATGGGTTTGGGTTGGAAGGGACTTTAAAGATCATCTAGTTCCAACACCCCTGCCATCGGCAGGGACACCTTCCACTAGAACGGGTTGCTCAAAGCCCCTTCCAACCTGGCCTTGAGCACTTACAGGGATGCGGCATCCACAGTTTCTCTGGACAACTAGTTCCAGTGCCTCACTACCCTCACTGTAAAGAACTTTTTCCTAATATCTGACCTACACTCTTACAGTTTAAAGCTGCTAAGCCTCATCCTATCATTGCACTCCCTGCTAAAGGCTTCCTCCTGATCTTTCCTGTTGACCCTCCTGTAGGGAAAGAGAAGTTTGCAAAACATGTTTTATGATAAGAGAAAATTACTTTTAAAAGTTAAATTTTATTTACAATTGCAAATTCATGTGGGAATTTGGTGCTTCCAAAGGGATAGTTAATTTGCACATCTCATGTGCATGTAATAAAGCAAAAGCACTTTCTGGAAACTTCTGTATGTGCTGGAGGACAGCAGATGTCAGACTGTGTGTGGCACTCAGCATCTCTGCAGGATGTTGTGGGTCCAAAGTAGCAGCTGCTTAGCTGCCTGCTAGAGGATTCCACCACTGAACTTAACTATTGTGTTGATTCCTGGGCTTCTCCACTTTGGTGGACCATGAGCAGGCATTCACAAGTGCCATTTTAAAAGCTGTTCTTTTGGAAAGTTGCTGAGGCTTGCTTTCATAGTCACAAGAAAATACCAACCTTTCTCCTACAATAGTATGGCTGCCCACTCATTCTGAATTCCCTGACTGGAGAAATGATGCATTCCTTCAATCTCTCTTCTGCCTTAGAATCCTCTAAGAGTTAAGGCCAATACAGCAGAAATGGTTCTCTTCAGTACAGCATAGCAAAAAGCTGTCTGAAGTAATTTTAATGGCCATTTAAATTATTTTTTAAAATATTGATTCATAGTCAGTATTCTCTGTTTCAGAGTTGAATGCTGGATAAGTTATTAACAGTCAGCCAAGCCTGACTGGGCAAACCGACCTGAAGAGGAGTATTAGATCTTCCCTTTAGCAAATGTCTGAGCCACTTACCTCTTTGAGTTCTTAGAGCCATAAGATCTTGCATTATCTATTTCACAATCCTGACACATATTCTATTAGCTATGTCTGCAGTCACCAGTCTTAGATGCTCTGCGCTTTCTCAGCTCACAGGTTTTGATGTTTCCCAGAGTCTAATGAATAAGTGAGAATTCCATCTGAGACGGAGAAACCTTCCCTGCATTTTTTGTTAGACATCATCCATGTAAGGATGAGTTGCCCACAAACTCTGGACATCAATAAATTTTTGTCTGCCCACAGTGGCAGAACCAGGGCCTTTTGAGGATCTACTTCCCTGGTTCTATCCATTCAGAGTGGTCAAAAACCATCATAGGATCATAGAATGGTTTGGGTTGGAAAGGGCCTTAAAGACCCTGTAGTTCCAACCCCACTGCTATGGCCAGAGATGCCAGTCACTAGATCAGGCTGCTCAGGGTCCCATCTAACCTGGCCTTCAACACTTCCAGAGATAGGGCATCCACAACTTCTCTGGGCAGCCTATTCCAGAGCTTCACCACCATCTAAGAATTTCTTCCTAATTTCTTCCATTTTTAGAGGTGGGTAGCAAGTTGTTTCAGGGTTTATATCCTATGGGACCACTGAGGTATTTTTCCAAGTGTGCCTAAACTAGTTTTATCAGAGCTCAAGTATTACTGTTGTTAAGGAATCCAGAAACAGTGCTGCCTGTAGGATAGAACAATCTTCTGAGCTTCTGTTCTGAAAAGAAGACCAACAGCTGCATCATATGTAATTAGTGAATGCAAAGAGGGGACCATTGTCTAAAAACAACAAAATGTTACTGTGTTAATAGTCATTAACTTAAAAAATTACAATTGCAGAACAGTAGGTGGTTCTTTATTAAGTGTGTTTTTCATATGGACAGCACGTACTTACTTACCTTTCTTTGTTTCTGATGCTTCTGCTATTTGAGGGAAACTGATGGTATTTTTATGTCTGTATTTCTACTGCAAGAGATGGTACATCGGTTGTGTGTAAGTCATATAAGCACCATTAAGCCAAGAACAATTTATAGTTGAGGAATTTTAAAACACAATGATATGAATGGATATTACAATTTTTAGTATTACAATCATTGCTTCTTGCAGCACTATGATTGCTGATGCACAGTGTAACAAGTCAGAAACCAGGGTATTTTCAGTGTTCCAAAGCATCTTGTGCAATTTAATGTAATTACTCCAAGGGATTTCAGATATATCCATGGTATGGTTAGAGAGAAATAGAGAGTTTCTTGTATGGTGTATACTATAAAGGCAACTATTTTCTTTTGTTACAGATAGAGCTATAATATTTGATGATATGTAGTATCTAAATTGCCACTCTCTGTAATTAAGCACTACCTCTTATATTTTTTTCATAAAAATGGAGTCTTATAAGTGAGTGATCAAAACCATGGCTACCCAGACTATTAGAAAAAACTTGATTCAAACAACAATACCTATTAGTGTGTAGTTGTGATTATTTAGAAGTACCTGAAAAAAAGTGATGCAATTGACTCTTAAAATTTTTGCTGTTTAATATATATTTAAATAATAACTTAATAAAAATGTATTAACAAGAAGTTAAATATTAATACATTATATTAATTATTATAAATGTATTATGCATATTTTAAAACCTAATTATGATACATAATGTGTAATATATAAAACAATTAAAATAAAATAATTAATTCTTCCACTAGGCCATATTTTCAAGCAGTATATTCTTTACCATATTCATTTGCCCAATCTAAAATTTTATAATTATGACTAACTTGTCTTTAAGTGAAGATTTATTGCTAATTTAAGGGACTACAAAATCAATCTAATTGATTTACTAATCTAATAAATTACATTCAAACTGACTTTTATAACATACCCTGCCAGATTTCATACAACCCAGAACCCAGGATTGTCTTCGTGATTACATGCTAGCATATAATACTTGATATTCTTATCACCCTGCCTTCTAACCTTCATCCAAGATAGATGTTGTCTTACTTGGGAATTAGACAACTTTACCTCTGAACTCAGAATACATTTCCTGAACCTTTTTGTTGCCCTTAAAGTATTAAGTACTCTTGGTTTTACATCTTACAAAGAAACCCATGAAATGAGGGTTGCCTCTTGCCTCATGTTGAGCATGTTCCAGATTTTCATATGAAAATTCTGATCATGGTCTGTGAATTAGTTTTTATTCAGGGCCAAAAAGACCAGAGGCCCTCAACTGATTTCTGGTGAGGCTGTACCCCTCACTGCTGAGGGTACAGCTGAGGGATTGTACCCCTCACATCATTGCCATATAGCAACAGGAAGAAGACTGGACAGGGAAAGGTGCATCTTCCTCACCGAAAGCCATGAGTTGCTTTGTGCCAGAAATGTTGTTCACCTGTGAATAATGTTGCTGCACGATGCAGGGCAATCCAGTAACAGAACATGGTGATGTTACTTGATTGCACGTCTTTGGATTCATAGAATGTCTAGAAGCAGATAGTGGAAAGCGGTCATTATTATGTACTTCAAACAAAATGATGCTTTACAACTAAACTGTACTTATCCAATTGAATGTGTTTGTGTATCTACATTATTAGAGTTCTTTTTCAGTCTTCTTTCAGTGAACTGGAAACTTTGAACTCTAAGTTTCCAATTACATGGCATTTCTTCTAGTTTCGCATAATTTCTATGGTTCTTTTCCATGGCTTCTTTTTCCTGCATCCAGAGCCCACTGAAATATGCCAGTGACAGAAATAGTTCCTGATGCTTGGTACCATACCAAAATCATTTCCCTACTTATCCTTTTGGAGATGATGTGAATAGAGGAATCAATTTCATTTGCTTTCCCTTTGATTCAGTGAACATCTCTATATCACATGGGAATTGGAAGTGTTCCAATAAATTACTTGGAAGAATTTCTACTACTGAATATCCTGAATAACAAAGAAATCTCTGTTACTAAAATAGTATCTTTAGAGGTGAAAGTTTAAAACCTTGCTTTAACTCAGGTGAACAATAGATGTGAGTCAAGGTCTCTCACAAGGGAATGCATCAACCATTGAGGTGTAGAATATTCTCAGATAAACTGTCTGTGTTTCCTTTTGCATAGGTTGTAAAAATTATTTATTTATTCATAGAGTCAAAAAGACAGAGAAAGAGTAGCCAGCACTTTCGGAAAGCTGAGCTAGCAGATGAAATGTGAGTTTCAGTCAAGGAACTGGAATTAATACTTGAATACTTTCAACATGATAGACAAGAAGGCATCAACAGAAACAATCAAGAGCAGACGATCCCTCTACATAGTGACTAGTGTCCAGGGCACTTTTGTGGAACAGGCTTGTTCTGGCCCTCCACACTGAACATTTCTTTACATACATTAAGTGAGTGCGTCAATATAATAATGAACTGCACAATCTTAGTCTCAGCATTTTTTAAATTTAAAAGTTGTCAACAGTTTTAACTGGAATTCACAAACAGTTCTTTTCCCAGCAGAGAAGGAAAAAGCAACTGCAGAACCCTTTTTGATACTGTCTGTGTTCAAAAAGAGAAGTAGAGTTGTATAGGCAAAACATGGTTAACCCTCTTAAGTGACTGGATGGCATGAAAATTGTTAATACCTCCTTCATATCACTTATTTATAAACTTGCTGAGGCTTACTTCCTCTGTGCACTCAGAATGAATATTTTTTCTCTCAGTGTTCTTCCAGGAATGTGACCTGACCATAACATGACAGCCTATGTTTGAGCTAATCTTTCAGTTTAATTTTGCAAATCATCTTTAAGTTGCAGAGATTGCAACAACCATGGCAGGCTTTAATTTCCTCCATTCATTAATATTTAAGTTGCAGATAATGCTATCAAAAGTACAGCTAGGTTGCAATGAAATTCAGTATTTCCAATAAGATTGCAACAGAAATTGAACAGTTCCTACTTTACAGTAGAAATAGTATTTATTCACATAGAATGGTAATTTCATTTTCATGAAATAAACACATCCATGGAATCTTCAAAATACCAATGAGCTAAGCCACGAAGCTAAACTTAGTTTGAGTCTCACAGGAATTAAAAGTTAATTTGAGAATAATTTACGTTAACCTTACATGTTTCTCACAGGTACATCTTGACAATACACCATGACATTTAAGTATTCTGTGTATTTCCTTCTTGAGGAATGTCCAGCCTTCCTGGATTCCTCTGCCCTTCAGAGCTGCCTTCCAAGGGACTCTCCCAGCCAGCCTCCTAAACAGACTGAAGTCTGCCCTCCAGAAGTCCAAGGTAGCAGTTCTACTGACCCCAACCCTTGATTCTCCAAGAACTGAAAACTATCACTTCATTATCACAACACCCACCACATCACCCACCAGTCCTTCTCTGTTCACAAACAGATAGTCCAGTGGGCACCTCCCCTAGCTGGTTCTCTCAGCAGCTGTGTCAGGAAGTTATCTTCCAAGCACTTCAGGAGCCCTCCTAAACTGTCTCCTCTCTAATGTGCTGTGTGCCAGCAGACATCTGTTCTCGTTAAGTGCCCCATGAGAATAAGGGCTAGCAAGCATGAGACTTCTCCCAGTTTCCTACAGAACACTTCATCTGTGTCTTCATCCTGGTTGGGTGGCTTGTAACAAACTCCCACCACGATGTCTGCCTTGTTGCCCTTCCCCCTAAATCTTACCCATAAACATTCAACTTTATCAGCACCATCATTAAGCTCTAGGCAATCATAACCCTCCTAACATTCAGGGCTACCTTGCTGACTCTCCTTCCTTGCCTATCCCTTCTGTAGAGTTTACAGCCATCCATGCAGTATCCCAGTTGTGCAAACTATCCTACCATGTCTCCATGATGGCACTTGTGTCACAGTTTTCCTGCTGCCCAATGGCTTCCACCTCCTCCTGTTTATTGCCCGTGCCACGTGCATTGGTGTAGATGCTCTTCAGTTGGGCTATTGATCCCACCACCTTTTTGGGGAGAGAAGATCATTCCTACATGATCATTCTCAGGTGTTTCTGTGCTGTCTAACATATCAATAACTCTTGTGGTTTTGCTGCCACATGGATCTTTATTCCACTGAGATGGCTGGCCAAAGGACCTTGCTAGCACACTGTCCCTCAAACATTGGTGTGCTGCTCCCAGGCTGATCTCTAGCAAGCTTGGTCTTATCCCTTTTCCCTTCAAATCTAATTTAAAGCTCTTTCAGTGAGTGCTGATAATACTTGTGCAAAAATCCTTTTCCTGCTTTGCGACAGGAGTACCCCATCTATCCTCAACAGGCTCAGTGTCATGTAAACTGACCCATGATCAAGAAAACCACAGCTCTGCAGGGAGGGAGTTGGAGAGGAGATTTGTCTGCTGCACTGGGCAGGAACTTGTCACCACTGTCTCCTGTCATTTAGGTCACTATATTCTGTTGGGCAGAGAGAGGATAGGGAATCTTCTGTATCATGCATTCTGTCTGCCCTTTTGGATCTGTCCCAGGGAAGGTAGGGTGTGATTCCCGTAGTCTAGCTCTCTCTCAATTCTCTGATACTCCTCAGCCTGCTCCCCTGAAGCTCTGTCACTAAGCAGAGGAGCTCCTGTGCCCTGGCACACCTCCCACAGGGATGCTCACTGCTGCCGGCCTCTACTGGCACAAGAGCAGGGCCTGCAGCCTGGCATCAGGGTGTTGGCATATTCCCACTGGAGCTCTGTCTGGGCAGCTGCTCACTGGTCACACAGTCCTGCAGTCTTGCCTAATTCCTTTCATTTTTTTGGCCATCAGCAAAAACAACTACTAATAATTTCTCAGAGAAAGGATAATGTAAGACTAATGTAGTTGTCATCACAGCTCTGCTTGTGATCTCAGACTTTGATTCTAACATCTTTTTAAAAATCATAAGATAAAATGTTAATAAGTCTTCAGATTTTGAAAGGTGAATGTAATGCAATGTGAAGATTTTGTGCATTGACTAGGATGTCCAGGCTTCTGGGCAGTCAGAGATCCAAGATGCATCCACTGGAGGTGTAGATGTTTAATCAGTGCAGTAAGCCAGCAATTCCAAGAACTGTCAACTAAATTGCTTGTGTGGTGCACAGATGGACAGGATCTGTACAGTAAATGTTATGTTTTCAGAATGTTCTGAGTAATATGCTGGTGCAGTCTTCCAGGCTGACTGAGAAATTACATACAGCCCAAACTATCAGTATTGATGAGCTGTCTGCCACATGGAAAGATAATGGGCATCATGACTCCAGGCACTCCATGTGCTAATAATGTATCAAAATAGGCAGCCTTTAATGGTGAGCTGCAATTTTTGTGGCATTGATTCTTTTAAGGAAAAGCCATAAAAATAGCCTATAGCTAAAAATGCCATTTCAAATGTGTGTGTGTGCTCAAAACCATGCATTTTCTGTCCAGGCTGGTCAATAAGTTAACAATATCATTGCATACTGAATCAAGTAGTCAACATGTGCTTACTGACAAACATGTTAGAAACCCTAATTATCTAATCACATAGACTACTGACAAGATAAAGTAAGGAATAGCCATTTCAAAAATTATTTGTTGGACCTAAATCATTGTGTTCTTTTGCTTCTGTATGAGTTTTATGCATATGTACACAGATTACAAATTCTGTAATGCATAACGAATGACAATAGGAAAGAACTTTTTCTTGTGAGAGTTGGTTCTAGCAATCAGAGCAATTACAGCATTCTAACAAAATGTTCTTGAAGTCATGTATTGGGTATGGCTTCAGGTTAATCATGTTATGATCCAATAGGTCACAGCTAGGTATTATTGTTATTTTCGTGTAATATGTGCATTCCAGAATGACTGAGGGGAATGAGAGGTTTCAGTCATCAGTGCTCAAGATAAGCTGTGTTTCTGAGAGAAGAGGTGGATTATAAACTGGTACAGTTGAAGCTGGTACGCACTTGGGAAGCCAGAAGGAAATTTCCTATGTTCTTTATTAAGGAGATAGGAAAACATATAGTTTCTTTGCAGACGTTTTTAATGCAATATATTCTAAGTACAAGTATAGTCTCGGTACTTTTTAGATCACTTTTCTGCCAGGTATTATACAATAATCAATGGGCTTTTACAAGGCATTATTAAAACAAAGCCAAGTTAGTATTGATTTATCTCAAAGATGACAGACCTTTGAATATTTTATCTGTCATTATCTGAGTAAGGACATGCATATAACTGTGTTAACTTTATTGTTTAACAATTAGCCTGTCAAAGCAATAAGTTTCCTTGAACTTCTGAAAGTCTCAACCTCAAAAATAAGGAATTATGCAGTATTTCTGTTTGACAGAGCCCTTAGAAGAAAAGAGAAGCAATGTTTCTGGGATCAGAATTTAAACACTAGTGTACCATTAATATACTAGGCTCCCAAATGATTTATGAGAGAAAGACCAGTGGTAAATAAAAGTTTAAAGGAACCAAATATAATGAAGTGTCAGTAGAAGTAAAAATCTAGCAGGTTTTCAAGGGCAGACAGTATTATATAAAAATTAGGAGTATTAACTATATTTTGTTTAAAACACCACTTTCAAAGAAGGTTTTTTCCATCATTATATATTAAAATAAAATGCATTCTTTTCATGGACAACAGAGATGACATGGTACATCATAACACTACAGATATGATGGGAAGGAATATGAAATGGGACCTTATTTCATAGAAATTTAAATGAGGGTATTTTAATGATTATGTCTGAAAACCTGCAGTATTGTTACAGTTATCTAGATACAATTTATTTCACATTTTTTCAATTGCTAGTTATTAAGCAAAAATGACAATAATTCTCATAATATTTATTTTTTAGGGTCATGTACTTTACAGAAGCTGCACTAAAAGCCTGTCTAGAGCTTTTCTAACTTGGCAAAATACTTAGCTAAAATAACTCTTACTGATTATGGAATGTATAGTCAGCAAATAGCAAAAACAAATTAGAAAGTCATTTATAATAATGAGCATTTAAGATTTTTGAGGCAAGTTATATGAAGAAAATGAGAAAAACATTAATGGAAATAATGGATTTAAATCATGAAACACTAATAATAAGATAATTTAATTTGCAGTGTTAAATAATTCAGTCCATTATATTCTAAATATAATTCCTCAACATTAATTATCACTGAATTATTTTTGCTGTATTATTTTTGTGACCTCTATTGTAAGCCATTAATTTGACATTAAAAGGTGAAGTGATTACAACAACATAGCAAGGAATACAATAAGGAATATGATTGTGAGGAATCAAAGGAAGTTTGACTGACTTTTGATGCTATAAAAGGAACCTTACTCTTAGAAAAAGCATCTTCTGTTCCTGGGTGTCTGTCAGTTTGTATACTCACACGTGTTAGCTATGCTGTGAGTGAGACTTCAGGCAGAAGAAAACAGTGTGACCACAACTCCAGTTCCTCTTCACAAGCCTTGTTATGAAATGTAAAACCAAACAATATAGTCTTGTGCAGTTCATCTCATTGTCTAGTGGTTAATGCTGTCCATGTCTAAGAGAAGGACTGAACCTTCCAAACTCATTTGCATGTGAGTGCAATAACTACAGAATACCACCTTCATTATATGAAAAATATACCTGTCTCAGTAATATCTACTCGCTTTTCACAATTTGTACCCAAACTCAGTCAAATTCGTGGGAAAAAAAACCAAGGCATTCATTTCCCAAGAGACAATCTCAGACTGTTACGAATCAAAACTGATTGGAGAGGGACAAGGAGGAGGAAATTTCAACTGGGGTAGGTTAACCATCAGGAACATCCACAGCCTACTTGCCATTAGTGCTAAGGACTGACACAGACAGAAGAGGAAGTGCCCAAGATGATCACATGTTAAAGCTTAATACCAATCCATACCACCCCGTCACTCCTAGGGTGTTGGATCCTTATGGCAGACTGCTGACCACAAAGAGACAAGTTAGTGGTTTCACATAAAACTTGCTAGGCCACGAAAATGTCTTACATCTTACACACACAGTCCTTCCTCCTCCATCTGTAATTTAACTTACAGATTACACTAGTAGGGAGAAAATCTCCTAAAGTTTTTTAATTTCTTGATTATTGCTGACCTTCGTACTGAAGAAGGTGAAGGACTACCGTTTCTTTTGTAGAAGAAAGATAGTGAATACCACAAAGTCTACAGTAGTTGTGTAATAGAAGAAAATGTCAAACCCTATTTTGGGGTTCTTCTTTTTTTTTTTTTTCCTGTGGTTTTTTGTTTGTTGGTTTTGGTTTTTGTTTGGTTTTTTTTAATCTGTTCTTTGATTTTTAAAGGCAGAAGAGTGAGGAACCTGTGGAATGCTTGTACACTTTCTCAGTAGTTGCAGTGGCTTCGCTTCTTATTTGATAGCATGGGAATATGCTGAATTTTTGGGATTACTGACGTTATTGAGGTTGAGAGATTCAAGTGCTTGCATTCTTGACAGACAATTATCTGATCAGGAGAAGAGCAAAATAAGAGAATATGTTCTTTAGAAGAGGCTAGGAAGAGGTGAGGCTCATATCTGTTTCTTAGAACTTTTCAAGGTCAAGTTTTTCTAGAAATAAAGAGTTGGGAAAACCCAACAAAAAGCCCTCATGAGATGGAAAAAGGTGATAGGAGTGATTGACTCTGAGGAAGAAATATTGGTTATCAGACAACATCAGAATAAGGGATGAGCTTTATATTTAGACTGCATCCTACATTGCTTATCCCAAATGCGTAGGTTACTTTTCCTTTTGTTCAGTGCTATCTTTGCAGAATAACTATGAGCAATCTAAATTAAAATAAAAGAAAATAAAAATAAGCTGGAGTGTAGGAACTTCTGTATTGCTGAAATTGCACTGTTGTTTATTTCAGTTATTTAACAGTCTTTTCAATTTATTACCAGCTTCTTCCATGAATTTGTGACAGTTAAAGCTTTACTTCATGTAAATGTATTTTGATTACAGGCATTCCAAACAAATTTAATAGAGGTCTGCCTCACACTAATAAAGAAAGAAGATAGACATACATAACCAATAGCATTTTTCACAGTTTTCTGCCAAGTCACACTATGTAGCTTCAGCTGAGAAATGAAAAATAATTTTGTTTAACATTACCTTATGGAATCTAAAGAGAGTTCTGTGAATTTCAGTCCTGAACTTCAAATCCTGTATATAAGTAATATCTGAGTCATGAGAAGCTCACACCATTCTGTCATGCATCACTTGTTAATGACCTGCTTTGACTTTATAAAAAGACTTAACAAAGGAAATTAGTATCCATAGTTGCTCTACCATAAAAAGGTAGTGTTTACTGTGAATAGCCCCATTCCAAACCCTCAAGTTCCATGAAATAGCTAGTGTGTGTTTAATGAGTTCATTATAAAAAGGGTTGTATTTCAAGATAGACAATTTACAAATCGTTATACATCTGTCTTTTTGTACCATTATATTCAGAAGATTGCAACAAGAGAAGGCATGCAGCATCACATGCAAATTAGGCTACAGTAGAAAAGTTAATGGAAAAAGCTGAAAGAGAAGGGGACAGAGGACCTCATTGCTCACCCAGGGTCTTCACAGTGGTACTTGATGCTAGGAAGAGAGTGGAAGTAGGACAAAAGAGGATCAGATTGAACAAAAGAAAAACTGTTTCTGAAGAGAAATTTTTCAACCTGAGTACAGTCAAGAAGGCTGAATAATCTCCATCCTTGGAAATTTTCAAGGTGTTACTGAATCAACCCCTGAACGACTGGGTCTGATCTCATCTCTGATAGGGTATGTGAGCAGGAAGTTGAACTACAGACCTCCTGCAGCCCCCTGATACCTGAATTATTATTTTATTCTATGATTATATGGTACTGGGTAGCCAACAGCTGTAAAAAAGAGAAGGCTTTAGTAAAGTAGTGGGAAAAAAGAAAAATTTTTTCCAGATGGGAAAAGAGGTAAGAAAGCCCTTACTGCAGTAGCTTTCTCCACTAGTTCTCTATTGCAGCTGGTGAAGGGGGTAGGTACGTCCAAAATTAGGAACAGGAAAGATGACTGTCTACAAAGTCTTCCCACTAGCTCTGGGATGAGTGGTGGTGCTGGAGTGGGGAGTCTGCCAAGGTAATTTAGATAATTATGGCCAAGAAGAAACATGTATGTTAAGGGTAATCTAGAACGATTCTTTCCTTATGCTGTTTTGCTTTTGTGACTCTTATGACAGAATTGTATTTCTATTCTTATCTTGACAGAAGTCAGTACACATAATCTCTTATATTTAAATCACACCATAAATCAGAGTCACCTCACACATGGAAGATACAGCTTTCCCTGGAAAGTTGGACATGAGTAGGGTGCACTGAAAAGAAATATTTGTGCTATCTATGTTCAGGGCCACTCCTGAGTCTACAGGGTGCTTCCACACTACATTGCAGGTGTCTTTTTGTTCTGTTAACAGTGGTTTATGTAGAGAGAGCCAACTCCCTTGGTATATCTGGAACTTCTTTGATGAGAAGTCTGAAAGTGGAAAATGGCTTCACACTCCAGGAGGGAGTGATGGAAAGGAAACCTGTCACAGTAACATAAAACATACTTGAAAAAGTCTTCACAACATGTTTTTATTCTGTTCATTGCCCTCCAAAGATGAAAGACTGAGTTCCATTCCTAACACTTAAGCATTTTTTCTGCCTGCATATTCGAAACCGAAATAACACTGTTAACTCTTCCAAAGTTCACAGCTAGATGGTATTGATAGTGACACTGCAGGAGATGGGAAAGCAACTATTAGCTTCACTTTAACTAAAAGTGAAATAGGAAAAAATATATATATAAATTGTCAGTATCAAGGTTATTAATAAATATCTATGAAAATATGTGTAAATATTAAAATAATTTCTGATTTCAGGAAAAAAGGTGGAGTTGAATGTGCAACCATGGACAATAACATTTTTATCTTATACAACTTTGTTTCTCTTTTAGTGGCAGAGCATTACTATAACACTGGTTGAGAAAGTGCAGATGGTTGCTGTAATCCTAGGATCTCTGTTCTTAGTAGCAAGTGTGACTTGGCTTCTATGGTCAGCCTTCAGCCCTTATGCAGTATGGCAAAGAAAGGACATCCTTTTTCAAATCTGCTATGGAATGTATGGTTTTATGGATCTAGTATGCATAGGTAAGCTCAAAATCTTTAAACAGCACAGACTGTGGTTTAAGACTGTGACAATTTCTCTTTTCTAATTGGTCACTCTAATTGTTCACTCCAGTTCTTTGCAGATTTATCCTCAGCTGATACCTTTGGCAAGTGCTGCTTTTTACAGTGTTACAAATACTGCAGAGAGAAAAGAATCAGAGAAACTTTACTCTCAGATTCATCAGTGTCTTCCCAAAATCTTAGTGGTAAGAACAGAATCAGTTTAAATTTCTTGAGAAAACAGATGACTAGCAAAGTTCAGGAAGTTAAACAGGTGAAAATAATAAAGACACTAGTAAAATAATTAGTAAAATTACACACTGTCAAGTCTTATGAAGAATATTTGAATTAGATTGTACCAATCATGAAGCACAGAAGAAATCCTTGAGGATGTCATCAAACTGCACACCCAAAATTAAGTTGCACAGACTTATATAGGTCACTGTGCTAATAATGGGGGAGAACAGAGAAGACAGGCAGGAGTCCTTTGCACATCATAAACAGTTATGAAACACTCACACAGTGCTAACTATAGTAACTTGCTTTACTATTAAAAAATTTCAAGTCATTTAGCTGAAATCTTGTAAAAGAAAGTACATTTTACTGCAAAACTCTATTGACCACTTTTGAAATCTCTGAAAATACACTGGACTTAGGAATATTTAAATGGAAATCCCTTTATTATTTGGTAAAACAACCTTGAATTGATTGTTAGAATAGTTACGATTATTTGCAGAGAAAATTTACATTAAATATGATATAATTACATAGTTTAGATAATTACATTTACATAATTTGTAATATTAATTTGCATTAAACCATGTCCATAGAATTTCAATTCCAAGAAAATACAGAAGTCAAAAGCCATCTGATGTTTGCACTGAGATTTCTGACACATAAATATTATCAGAATCTCATAGAACAGTGCTGAATTCTACTCGGAACAAAGAAACAGAATGATTCCTAATGTCAAGGCTTTTGCTTCAACTGTAAAGCCACATCACCTTTTATTGAAACCATGCCATTACTGTAAAAGTATTTATATTTCAGCTTCATCAGCAGTTTGGTTCATTTTGTAATTTTTGTTAAAGAAGCCTGCTCTGGAATATTTTGAAAGACAGGCTTCTTTTGTGAACCCAAATCTTTTCAGACAGAAAAGTGAGCAGAATCTCATACTTTGGACAAGTGCTCAGCTTCTAAATGAATAAAAGGGCTCAGCTACATGCCCTCTTACATGCTTACATGATTACTGAATATCACCTCTTTTAGCTTAACAGTAAATATTGAGGGCTTTGCTTTTGTTTAAAAAAACACTAAAGAAAGATAAAATGTGCTTCAGGCATGCTAAACATTTCATTTATAGAGAATTCTGCTTTGTTTTTTTCCCCAGTAAAAAAATTACTTTGGTATACATCAGCTGGTACCAATCATCATTGAAAGAACCAGTTATTTAAAGCTATTTTAATTTTTTTCCATTTGTTTTACTGTTTAAATACCTAAACTAGATTAAACTCAAAATAAGTCAGGAATGTCTGTGGGTGAATCAGAAATATTACTGTATTTATCTATAGAAGTGAAGATGCAGCTGTTTCTCCCACAAGATAAACTGACTTGCCTGTAATTAAATAAATGCCTACTTCATAGTCCTATCATAAATAATACAGGGAAATTGTAATGTAAAACTGACTATAATTAAACGTATATGGACAGTGTTTTGTAGTTACAAAGTTCACCACAGATATGACTTAACAGTTTACTAGACTGTATCTGGAAATTCAGAAAACTGTATAAAGGGAGTTTGGTAATTGAGCAATTTTGCTGATCCAGATTCACTCAGACCTACTTACTCTGCATATATTTCAAGTAATTTGCATTCTGTAAGCTTGTAAGATCAGGAGTTCTTGTAACTCTTAAAAATATTCATTAATATAGTCAACTTTATTCAATTTTATCTTTTCATGATAAAATGAGAGGGTTTAGATGAATAGTTTTAATTTAAAACATTCAAGTAAAATTCTGTAATAGATGTATGTAATTATTACTTTAAAATTATTTTAAAAACCCCAAATACTTTCCATTATGCTGATGACTTCCCAAGACATTAACTTATGATTTTCTCATTATTGTATATATCCTCTTATATCATAAAGCTTGTAATACCTACAACCAGCCACAGTTCTCACTTATTGTCTCCTCCCATTTGTGTTTAGTCATCCATGGCATACTCTTTGTTTTCAATTTAAATGAGTGAATACCTACAGTTCCACTGTAATCTCTCTGCATTTCAACGAAAAATCTATGCAGGCATACAGGTTTTCCTGTGCACCACATATTTCAAGATAATACTTGAGTTACTTATGGTATGGCCAAGATTTATTCCACCTGCCTTCAGTTATGCCTCCCTACAGCTTTGCAGAAACAATACAAATATTTTTTGTCATTTGTGAAGTGTAAATGTCTTCACACAAAAAGTGTGAAGCACTTTTTGAAATGTTATGCGGCAATTTTTAAAAGCAGTTTGCCTGCAGGTAGTGGCAGATTTATATGACATCTTTGAAAACTTGCACGTAATAATTTGTTTTCCCAGTGATTGACTTATATATCATACATAGTGTACTAGTCACTATCTTATTAAGCAAATTCCATGTAACTTCCATTTTACTTCTTAGATTTGTTTTACATTTCAAGAAAAGAAAAATCCCAAAGATTACAGATCATCAGTATAACATATTCTGTTCATTCCAGTGCACCTATTGCATTGGTATCCATTGGTCTTTGTTGTACTCTAAATTTTTCCAGAATTCTTCCTAAGAAACAGCATCATTTTTACTTGTCAGTGTTGATTTTAACCCTACAAGTCATTGCCTTGTACTTTTCTGCATCAAAGTAGGGTGTTCCCTTTGAAATTTACCATAGGTAGAAGTTTTCCTAAGGCAAACCTTGAACACAGTAATCAAGTAGAACTACAGCCTGTGAAACGCAGAGCTATTGCAGTGATAGTGCTAGGATCGGACCACGCATGGAGGGATTACCAAAGGGAATGAGCTCATGAAAGGAATGAATAATATAAATCCCTTATCTAGCCACTGAAGGACAGTACGTCAAGCCTTTGCCATTCTACTTTGTAGACCTAAAAATTATTTCACGTAACAGAAAAGTTGTAGAATTTTAAATATTTTCACTGGAAAATAGTAATGACTGCTGATCATAAATGGTTCTAACATGAACAAAATCTCTCACAAATAATAACAGCTGACTTGCAATCCCAGAACAACAGTGCAACAGTGCTGTTCCTTTATAGAGTGAAAAGCAGTTGTAACATTGCACTAGAAACATGACTGGCACCAGTAGTACTGCTGTGGCAGGGGACTGAGAGTGGGGAGCCAGTGAGAGGTGTGAATTGCCCTGTGGAGGCCACTTTCTTCCCCTCCAAGGAACTTAATGCCCAGCAACATTCCTGTAACTCCTTGGTTGTAAAAATGTACAAGCTGAAGTTACGTACAATGAACACATTTAACGACACTTTATATTTTGTTATGCAGAAAGTCTTTTTTTCTCCTACACTAGATCTAATTCTAAATAGTTTATAAAGAATTATACTACTATTTTTAGAGTGGACATGTTTCACTTTAATGCTGTGAGGAATTGATTGTACTTTTTTTTATATCTGTGGGCCCTAGAATGATTGTAAGACATGGCATTTTATTCAGAGGTAAAGTCTATTTCTGAAAATGGTCTTTTATTCCTGGATAAAATCTTGTGATGTTTCTGGAAGGACCATTCCTAAATCATTATAAATAAGATTAGTGTGATAAATAAGATAAAGTTGTAACCTAATACCACCAAATCTGAATGATGCAAGACAACTTGCCTTCTTGTAAAGATATCCAGTATGAAAAATTTCAAGCGTCTTGTGACTCAGGGTAAGAAATCCTTTGAACAGAATGAAAGAATTTCATAGTACTTGGAAAAAAAAAAATTAAGATCATCCTTAATCCTGTTGTCTCGATCACGCTGCAATCCTTACATTTTAGAACAAAACCTAAAGTCTTCTTAGAACCATAGGACATTTTGATGGGTCTATCATGCTAAAACTCTGTTCCTTGTAGATATTAATTGGACAGAACTTCAAAACAGCTAACAGTAGTAATTTCTAATACTTCTTGGGATCATCGGAGTCAAACAAATAATTTTTTTCTCCTACATGTGTTCAGCTGTGTCCTCTGTGCTGTTGAAATCATGGTATTTGCATCAAGTCAGTATTCTTCATGGATTTATTCCTGTTTTCTCTCTTGTATCTACATTCATTCCTGTGGAGAAAGGAGGTTCTTTGCTGTTTTCCTACAACTTCACTTCAGTGACCAACTACTTATATTTTGAGCATCAGAACTCCTTTGGACCTGGCAAATCTCCAGCCTTCAAACCTTATCCAGATTTCCTCTTGATTGTGGTCTTGGAGCTGTTGGTGCTAAGAGCTTTTTTTTTCTCCCCAGTTCTTTTGCCTCTTACATGTAGGTCTTTTTCAATCTGTAGCTCTATCAAGAAGGGAGCTAAAACTTTTTATGAGAGGAATTTGAAAGTGCTCCTTTTCTCCTTAAGCACTGCCAAATCTGACAACTTTATTTCAATGCTTGCAATATTTGATCCTTTTGTTTTGCAGCTCTTTTAAAGTTTATGTGACTGACAACTTCCACTGTAGCAAAAATTTTTCTTCCTTGCCAATGTTTAAAAACTTTGAAAACATAATTTCAATAAATCCTGAAAGCCTGAAAACAGTAAAAAGCAGCTTCCTGAAAGAGGTTTTCCTACAGGTTTTTCTGTTGTAATTTTGGGAGGATACTTTTGACTGTTTAAATGTAGATCAGGTACCTCAATGATCCTTTCTCAAATGCTTCCTTCTCTAGTCTGAAATATGTTGTTCAGGTTCCAATGGAATGCAGATGTGTATCTTTATGTTGGAGTAAATAGGTTATTTTAATTTTGCTTCATCACAGACTTAAAAGAAATTGGACCAAATAATCCTATGTTCCAGTGACAGGTTGAGGAAGACTATTCTCATCTCCTTGATCATGTTATAGGAAATCCAACAGAACAGAAAAGGGTAGATCTTTGTCAGAGCAGTAAAATCATGGCTTATTTGGGTTGTAGATTCTGTACATGATCAAACACATTTATTCTTTTTAATACAATCGAGTCAGTCTTGAAGGTACATTTATGTATTAACTAAGTAACATTATTATTATTATGCTAAATTTTTAAGACAGGTTGCTTTATCTGTATCTGAGAAGATGAAGATAGAAATCTTGCAACCAAGAAAAATTTCCACTAAAACGCTATGCTGTTAGAAAATACATTTAGAGTATTTATGATATAATTAAGTTTACATTGTGTTACTTTTTCTGTATTGGATGCTTCAATGAATTCTAGGCAACTTGAAAGCCTGGAAGAGATGCTACATTCACTATCATGTCCTTCTGAAAGAAATCTTTGTCTCTCTTCATCTTTCACTGTAATGATCTTTAAAAAATGTGTTAGAGTAGGTGTTGCTATCTGCAAATTATTGCACTTGAATCTGAGGTTTGCTGTTCATGTAAATATTTTTATAATCCTTTCTGCTTGTGTCTTCTTTCTGTGAACAGCTCCTTTCTGGTATCAGTTAACCACACTAAAGAACCTCAGACACTTAAATCACAATGTTGTTTTGTAGAAACAGGTGACAGGCAATCTCTTGGGCTGAAGGACACCACAGATCATATTATAGATGTGGCCACATATAGGACAATTTTAGGCAAGAAGCACACTGGACAAAAGATTTATAAATGTTTCTGGCTGGGTGTCCTCCCAAAGCAGGTAGCCAGAGAAAACATGTGATGTTGCTCAGAACCATGTAGGTGTCCTCAACCAGGCTGGTTGAGGAAAAAAACTAGTAAGAAGGCAGAAGCCTCATGTGTCTTCCCAGTGTATCCATATTTGAAATATTCACACATAAAGAATGTGAGTATAAATATATAATACATACAAAAAGTTAGGAGTTTCATTTCTTTAAATAAGTTGCTTGAATGTATTCAATGGGCATAAATATTAGCTACATGGAAATTCATAAGCAGACTGGTCTGTCGAGGACTCTGGAAAATCTGTATTTTCCTTGAAGGAATTATTTAAAATTCCTTTTAAAGGATTTCCTGGGTGTCAACAAAAAGATGATTCACAACTTTTTCCTATTGAATATTGAAAAGAAGAAAGCCTATCACCCTTACCATGCTCATCATAGTGAATAATAGCATTTAATTTCTTCTTGTTCTATTGAAGCAAGACAGGAAAGTCTTACAAGCTTATAAGCTGTCAGGTTTTCATAAATCTTCTGTGCTCCTAAGTTGCACTAAGAATCTGAAAGCAGTTGAGTTTGTCTGTTTCTATACTGAATTCTACAAAACAGTCTTAAACAAATTTAGGACTATCCTGTTCCTTACAGAAGGTCTAACCGACTTAAAGACCTATTTAAACTACCACAAATCTCAGTAAATAAATAGTACTTAGCATGAATAAGGGCAGCACTAGAGTAAACAGTCCATTTCAAATCTGCCACTTTTGCATTGGTTTACTTAAATCTAAATTATTTATTTAGTTAGGCATGCTCAGATTATTCCAGTATTGGTTACATTGAGCTTGAATTCAGAACAATTTTCTTTCCTCTGCTCACAAACACATGAATAACCAGTTACATTGCATATGTACAGCTTGTTTGAATTATTAATGATTAATTTAATTGCTCTGGAAGTTGCAGAATTGCAAAAATCTGAAAATTGCCAGAGTCACTACAATGTGTTAAACCTCTGTTTGCTCTCAAAATGGTATCCACTGACATTTTGTACAAATTCTTTTTGTTTTTCCTTAATTTCAGGACTGATAGTACATGAAGGTGCATCTGTTTATCGAGTGTTTAAGCGCTGGAGGGCTGTGAATCTACACTGGGATGTGTTAAATTACGATAAAGCCACGGACATAGAAGAGAGCAATCGAGGAGAATCCTCAGCAGGAAGGACATTGTGGCTGCCTCTGACTGCATTTAGAAACAGAAGTTTAGTTCATCCAACACAGTTAACCTCACCAAGATTTCAGTGTGGCTACGTGTTGTTGCATCTGTTCAACCGCATGAGACCTCAGGAAGATGCATCAGAGGATAACTGCTCTGGGGAAGTAGTGATGAGAGTGACCTCAGTGTAAAGATTGTGCTCACTGTGCTACACAGATAAGGGTAATGTGCCCTGGTGATACAGGACTTTGGAATGTAGTTATGATGAATGGTGGAACCATTAACACTTGAAAAAATATATACACTTTTTTTTTTTTTTTTAAATTTAATGCTTTTTATATGATCAGATAAAACACGAATACATTTTTCTGGAAAAAAAAAAGTCTCTTGCTTTTTATATAGTCTGATTTATTGAATCTTTTCTCAATTTTTACCTGAGATGTATATAACATAGCTTAACTCTTAGGTCTTTGAACGATGAGAAAACTCATTTTTAAGTAAAAAGATATATTCAAATGTATTTTCTTAAACTCTGGCTTTAATCCACTACTGTTATTTTTTTCCACTTTCATGAGAATTAAACTGGACAACATTCTTACAAACGGAATAAGAATGTTGACACAAGTCAAATATTCCTTTTCTGTCTTTATTTTGCTGTTGTTTGTAGTTCAGTTGAGGTGTCTGAAAGTAAATAAGGGATGTATTGTCCTTTGCCTTTAAGCAGGAAGTCCAGTGGGTGTTCTACAAACCTAAGGAAGATGGGAAATCTTTTCTTTTAGCTCTCCCAGATGACCATGCAAGATGTCAGACTCAAGTATGACACAGACAGGAAAGAGTCTTGCACTGCCTCTTGACTCTGTAAGATCTGGAGAGTGCTGGTGCTATGCCTGTCACAAAAGTGACATTACCTTCTGAGCAGTGCTGCTGAAATTAGCAACCTGTGAATTTTTAGTACCATTCTAATTATAGGTCATTGACATCCCTTTAAAAAAAAAAAGAGAAGAAGAAATGTGCATTACAACTTTTGGAATAATAAATCCTGATAGAAACTGAAGTAGAAATAATGCAGAGCCTTAATTTTGCCAGGTGAAAAATCATCATATTAAAAGTGAGCCAATAGCATGATAGATAATCAGTTCTGTGAAGTTTGCTTCTCTTGTTCCTGTTGCATGGTAAAAATTCTAATAGAATTTAATCAAATGGAAATAGAAATGGAAATAATTTTCAAATTAATAATTAAGCCTGTTGAAGATTGAGATAGAAAAGTAAGGCTGAAATTACTCTGAGCATTAGCTTACTTAAAACAGTTTCATAGAATCATAGAATCATGGAATATGCTGAATTGGAAGGAACCCATCAGGATCATCAAGTCCAACTCCTGGCCCTACACAGGACACCCCAAGAGTCACACCAGGTGCCTGAGAGCACTGTCCAAACACTTCTTGAACTCTGTCAGGCTTTGTGCTGTGACCACTTCCCAGGGGAGCCTGTTCCAGTGCTCAGTTCAACTCTGGTGAAAAATCTTTTCCTGATACCCAACTTAAACTTCCCCTGACTCAGCTTCATGTCATTTCCTCAAGTCCTGTCTCTGGTCAAGAGAGTGAAGAGATGGTACCTGCCTGTCATGGTTTAACCCCAGCCAGCAGCCAAGCCCCACTCAGCCACTTGCTCAGTCCCCCACTAGTGGGACACGGGAGAGAATCAGAAGGGTAAAAGCCAGAAAACTCATAGGTTGAGATAAAGACAGTTTAAAGGGAAATCAAAAACCACACACATATGCAAAGGAAAACGGAATTTGTTCACCACTTTCCATGGGCAGGCAGATGCTCAGCCATCGCCAGGAGAGGAGGGTCCCATCAGGTGTTACAGTGACTTGGGAAGTCAAACACCATCACTCCAAACATCCCTGCCTTTCATCCTTCTTACCCCCCTTTATCTATTGATCATAATGTCGTATGGTCTGGAATACCCCCTGGTCAGTTTGGGTCACCCGTCCCCATTGTCTCTCCTCTCAAAGTCCGAAGCACCTTCAGCTTCCTCACCAGTGTGGCAGTGCAAAAAGCAGAAAAGACCTTGGTTCTGTGTAAGCCCTGCTCAGCAGTAACAAAACCATCTCTGTGTTATCAACCCTGTGTTCAGCACAAATCCAAAACATAGCCCCATACCAGCCGCTATGAAGGCAATTAATTCTATCCCAGCCAAAACCAGCACATCCCACCCCTTATTCCATACCATTTACATCATGCTAGGTCCCTTACTATTGCAGGACAGAAGACATGTATTCTCCAGGCAGGTGCAAAAGGGAGTTTTTTATTAGCAAAAACCAGGCCTTTTTAAGCAGTTAGGCCGTTATCAGTTGCATACCTTTGAAGCACAACAAACATAATTCAGCCAACCACCATCACCCACGATTTAAGCAGGGGAAGAGCAAGCAAAGAGCATGGGACTGTTATATAACTTGTTTTTCTGCTTCTATTTCTGCTGAATCATTCCCATAGTCCTTCACTGCTTAGCCAAAGTGAATCCATGATGGTAAGGCCTTATTTTACTAGGCCTTGCATATCTGATACACTCACTATTCAATACAATTGCAGTAACCTCCACCTTAACCAGCATACTCCCTCTCTGCTTCCCCTGGTGAGGATGTTGAAGACTGCAATGAGGTCTCCTCCCCTCAGTCTCCTCTTCTCCAGGCTGAAGAGACCAAATGAGATCAGCTGCTCCTCATACAGCTTCCTCTCCAGACCCTTCACTATCCTTGTGGCCATCCTTTGGACATACTAACAGCTTGATGTCTTTCTTATATTGTGGCACCCAAAACCACACACAGCACTCGAGGTGAGGCCACCCCAGTGCAGAGCAGAGTGGGACAATCCCCTCCCTTGCCCGGCTGGTGATGCTGTGCCTGATGCACCCCAGGACACAGGGGGCCTCCTGGCTGTCAGGGCACTGCTGATTCATGTTCAACTTGCCATGAAACAGGATCCCCAGGCCCCTTTCCATGGCACTGCTCTCCAGCCTCTCACTCCCCAATCTATGCACACAACCAGGGCTGCCCCGTCTCAAGTGGAGAATCTGGTACTTTCTCTTGTTAAACTTCAAACCGTTGGTGATTAGCCATCTCTAATTTGTCAAGGTCTCTCTGCAGGGTCTCTCTGCCCTCGAGGGGGTCAACAGCTCCTCCCAAATTAACGTCATCAGCAAACATATTTAGTGTTCCTTTGAGTCCTGTGTCCAAGTTGTTAATGAAGATGTTGAAGAGAACTGGGTCAAGGATGGAGTGTTGGGTTGACCTTGTCTGGCTGTTAGATACCCACCCAGCTTCTCTCTCACCCTCCTCAACAGAAGAGAGAGGGAAAATAACATGAAAAAACTTGTGGGTCAAGACAAAGACAGGCATCACTTACCTGTTACTGGCTTAAGAAAAAAAAAAGAGCACAGCGAAAATTATTTTAATTTATTCCCAATTAAAATCAAATTTGGTGTTGAGAAACAAAGATAAAACATAAACCACCTTCCTTCCACCCACCCCTTCTCTTCCCAGGTTCAGCTTCAACCCTTCACTTCCAACTCTTTTACCTTCTCCCCACTGAGCAGCACAGGGGCATGGGGGTCTGCAGTCAGCCTACAACAACTCCTATCTATTGTTCCTTTCTCCTCCTCACACTTCTCTGCTCCAGCCTTGGGCGTCTCCATGGGTTTCAGTCCTTCAGTATAAACCTGCTCCAGCATGGGCTCTCCATGGGCTATTTTGCCTTCAGGACATGTCTGTCAGGGGCTGCAGTGTGGATGTCTGCTCCAGCATGGGTTCTCCAGGGTCTACAGGAGAAATACCTGCTTCACCAGGACCTCTCCAGGGTCACAGGGAAATCTCTGCTTGGGACTGAGTGTGTTTGGCATGGGGCAGTCCCAGCCTCTCCTCACAGAGGTCACCTCTGCAGCTCCCATCCCCACCTCCACTCCTGGGTACTTCACCCAGTACACAGATAAACATTTTTCTGTTTCAAAATAAGTTTATCCAGAGGCTGAAAAATATTATTTTGTGCAGGAGATGGAGTGCTGAGGCTGGAAAATTCCCTCTCACAGATCAACAGGATAGTGCTGCAATCAGTGCATGCCTTCCTTTTGTAAGAGCCTTCCGCGTCAAGACCAGACACAGGAGGCCTCTGTAACTACACTTGGAAGGGAAATAGAAATAATTTCAGCACTGGTGCTTAAAAGCTCCTGCTATATTCATAAACATTTATCTAATGAACTCTACACAGGTCCCAGCATTTTGTGTTACTGTCTCACAAGCTCAAAGTTACACTTCTTAAATCTACAGGTGCCTTACTCCTCTTTAAACTGTTCATGTGAAAAGCAGTACATAAGCCATGAACAACAAAATGCTATCTCAAAAAAGCCAGTTTATCTCCTGCGTGGCAAATTACCAGCATACAACAGGCAATCTCCTTGAGAAGCTGTAAGAATTCACTTCTAGGTTATCTTTAAACAATTTCCCAAAGGAGGAGTTTGGGGAGAAATAAAAGATGGAAGTATGACTTGGGAAGCCTGCTGTATCATTGGGAAATACTTCTTAATTATTACTTGAATGAAGGCTGCTTTCCCAGAAAGAACACAGCTCCACTTAACCAAATTGAGATCACAGTATCTCAAAAAGAACTTGTAATAGAAGTATAATAAGTTATTCTGTGATAAACATACTTATGTTTCACACCTTTTAGGTACTTGTGATCTCTGAGGTTTAAAGAATATTTCAGTAGTCTTCTACAGGACCCTAAAAGCAAAATTAAGAACTATATGAAAACATTTTGTTGTAAAGAAATCTTCTTCATTCACCTCCAAGTAAGTAGGGTGCTGGGAAAAAAAAAAAAGCACTCACCAGAAAAAAATCAGTAGATGTAATTTAAAAGAGGACAAGATTTCTGTCTACAAATGTTTGAAACTCACCTGGGTCCAGAACACTTAATAACTTCTGAGGGGAAAAGTGGTCCAACTAAGAGCAATAAAAATTTCCAGTAAGAGAAATATTTATGGCAAATATCAGAAAAGCCTTTTTAATAATAGGATTACTCATCATTAATTTCTATGGCATAATAATTTTGCATATGACTACATATATATATTTCTATATGTAGAAAACAAGCTCAGGAAATTATAAACAGCAACAGGATTAGTATGGGCAGGATTCAGTTGTTAAAAAATAATGAAATCCTGTTGTCCTGCAAAAAGTTTTCAGTAATAAGAGTGCCTAGCACAGAATAGGAACATTTCTTCATTGACCTTGTGTTTGGATATGTGCAGTACTTGCAGTGCTGTAATCACCTACATGCCAGAAGATGAATTCAAATGAGAACAGGTGCATAGAGAGGATACTAGGATGAAAAAGGAGCAGGGACTCTATTCCAGTCCCTACGGGGAGGGGAAGTGTGGTGCACACAGAATTAGAGGAGCATGGCTTGTTCTGCTTAACAAAAGTCGAGAGTGAATGTTATTGTTCTCAGTTAATACATTGCAGAATAAAATTTATTTTAGGCAAAGGACAAGCCTAAGATGGCAGAAGGACTCAAGGACACAGATAGATCAGAAATAAATTTAGCTAGAAGTTCAAGGTAGTTTTAAAATATTCATGAAATGAATCACAGACAACAATTCAAGTTGGAAGGACCCATGGGAGGACATCTACTCCAAGCTGCAGAGTCAGCTCTGAGGTCAGACCAGGTTGCTCAGGGCTTTAAGCAGTCAGGTCTTCAAAATCTTTAAGGCTGGAAATTGCACAGCCTCTCTGGGCAGCCAGCTCAAGCTCTTGACTATTCCTAGAGTAAAGAAGTATTTCCCACGTTCCCACCTTTTCTCCTCTTACAGCTTACACCCGCTGTCTCTCACTCTCCCATAAAGACCCACTGGGAAGTGGATGGCTCTGCTTTCTTGATAACACCTTGCTGGGTTCTGGCAGGCTGCTGTTGGGCCTTTCCTGAAGCCATCCCTTCTCCCAGGCTGAACAAGACCTGATCCCTCAGCCTCTCCTCACAGGGCAAGCGCTTCTGCTGAATTTGTTCAGTTGCTTCATGTCTTTTCTGTACTGGGTGGCCCAGGTTGCCCAGGACTCTGCTAAGCACTAAAAGATGTAAGAACTTGGTGGTGAAGGCAAAGGCAAAGGAGGCATTAGGGACATTGTTCTTCTCTGTGTCCACTGCCACAAAATCACCCCCCCCCACTGAGCAGTGAGCACACAGCTTCTTGTTCGGCCTTTTACTGCTCACACAGAGGCAGAAGTTCTTTGTCTTGTCCTTGATACCCTCTCCAGTTCCAGCTGAGCTTCATCTTTCCCAACCCCACCCTTGAAAGCATGGGTGCTATTTCTAAAGCTCTCCACTGTAGCCTGGTTCTCCTTTATGTGTCCATTTTCCAGAGGAGCTGTGTCGTGAGTTCTTGGCTTGACCAAGCTGGGCTGCTGATCCACCTGCTTGTTTCCCGAGGCATCAGGATGAAACATTCATGTGTGGTCCATATAGTCATGGACCCTCATTTCTTTCACCCTTCAGAGCAGCTCCTGTGTGATCCCAGCTGCCCACTCCCTGGACAAGCAGCCAATTGCTCACCTCACCCACATCCGGGCTCTGCAATGCTCCTCCCTCCTTCCCTGCCTCCCTCTCTCTCCTCAGAATCTTCAAACTACTAAACTTTTTTCTAATTTTTTATGCACATCAGAAAAATCACTGTTGACTCAACTCCAGGACCAGATTGCAACATGGGGTGAGGCCTTGCCTGAAGTTACAGACACAGGAAAAACACTGGAAATCAGATCTCATGTCAAATCTGCATTTCAGTCACCATCCTGTTTGGATATTAAAACCACAAGTGGGAGACAATCAAGGTATTGCACAAACTGAAGGTTTGCACCACCTTTGGAAAGTAATATTTTTGTCCATTTTCCTTGCATTAGTCACCAGTGACAGTAAAACAACAGAACTGCAGGCACCATAAAGACAACTTCTCGGCTTCTCTTTTGGGACACAGTAGAAATATCAAGAATTGTACTGGAAATAGCCCTCACATTCATATGACCTTGAAAGCAAGGAAGAATCAGATTCTGTTCATTCAAGGATAGCAATGTTGGCTGCTTAAACTGAAGATCACTATCCCAAAACTGTAAGTGGTGAAACACACCAAGGCTCTCAAGGAAAAGCCTTGTCCAGTCACTATTGTATATATAAGGTTTAAAAATATTTAAAGTAAAAAAAAAAACAACAAAAACAAACAGCCCAGCCTTATAACAAATAGATTACTATTAGAGGCATATAGTTTAGGGAGTCAGACTTAGCACAGGCCCCTGGACTGGATACAGTCAATAATTCTTTTGAATATCAATAAGAAAACCAACAGGAACAACAAAAAAAAATGTGCTTCATAAACAGTTTCTTGACTACAGAAGACTAATATGATGAGAGCTCTGCAGAATAGCTCCCTGGATTCTCACTTCCTTTCTTTGGAATTATATTTAAAATTCAACTTATTGTTAAGACAAGTCATGTAATATTTAAAGCAAAACTTCTCACATATTCTCCTCTTGAAACTGGGCATCATCAGTATTAATCTGCACTGGTGTGTAAATCACATTCAGCAATACATAATTCTAACAGCACTGTGAAGGAACAGGCAGCACGTTTACTGATCTCTGCCAGTCTGATGGCACTGCAGACAAAGCCACAGCAGTTTGACAGGAATTTTTTCTCTCCTTTCATAAGGTACCATGGAACCCATAACGAATGCAAAGCAAACTGCTGTTAGCTCCTCAGGAATTGCTTTGCAACTTGGACTACACTGCAACAGAAACTTTGAGGAAAGGGTATATTGAGTTTGTTGTTGACATTTCATACTAGTCGCCTGATACTATTTGGGATTTTTTTTAACTACAGAATGTCTTTGTTTATTGCATCTCCATTTTGTAAATGACATATCCATGGAATGATTACCAATACTGAAATCTGACTCCAATCTACATACAGCAGTACAGGACAGTATAAGCGGGTGCTACTATACTGCAAAGCAGACTTCTTCCTCTGAAAACTTTACAGCTGTTTAAAAGAACTAGAGATTTCTAGTGGATGGAATTTGAAAATAGTTTATTACCTGTCAGATCTGCAAGTCTGTTAATTATATGCTAAGGAATATGAATATTTTAGAATGATTTAAAAATATGAATGGTTAGCAGGTTTTCTGAAAAGACATGAAGATGCTCTTTTAAACAGTTAATCTCTTGTTTCCCTTAAGTAAAAAAATCATTGTAATAAATGTCACAACACTTCTGAAAAGCCCTAGTGAGTTACCAGTTCCTAGAAATACCTGTTGTATAAGAGGAAATAAAGTAGTGTTCAGACCGAATTGACCACCTTAAAGAGGACACCAAAAATATCTTTAAAAACCAGTAATATTTGTATTTTATGTATCAAAATCAGAAACAAGGTTTTGGTTCTTTCCACATTAAGAAATTTGTTGTATGGATACTGACATTCCTCCTGGATTTAAGAGATATTTCTAATGCACTGCAGAATGCAACCACAGTCTGTGTTGAAGGTGCTGCATGCATTAAAATCTGTCACATGGCAAAAAAAATAAAAAGGAAACACTAGGAGACAGGCCTCTAAGAAGCATAACATCTTTCAAAGATCACCTGCAGATAATAGGAAAACAGCAATCATTAGCATAATTTCCTCCTGCTGTGGCCAGTCAGATATCCTGCAGGCATGTAGAAACCCATGAACATCCTCTTACTTAATGAGGTCTTTCCTGACAGACCTAAGCTATCCTTTCCCACATGTACAAACTCTAGGTGAATTTGACCCTGACTTGTCTCTATTTCCTCCCTTTCTTTAGAAGTAGTGACTTGAGGGGCTATCCTCTGAAGGACAGAAGACATATCAGGTGGCTGAAAATTTGTAAAAGCCTCATAAAATGATATTTTCACCAGAAAGCAGCTGTCTGGATCCAACCACAAAACACGTTTTAACACCACACCAAGCAAACTGTATTGAACCAGGTCCACGCTGGCAAGTCTGTCTGAATGCCAGAAGTCAGGATCAGTCATGGGCAGAGACCAGAAATGACACCAAGGTCACCGCAGGAGGAAAAGTTAAGGTGAACAAAAGGGGCTTGGAAAATTATGGCACAGTGACCCAAAAACTTTTTTCAGTGTCCACTGCTGCTTCCTAGCCCAGAACCTTGCTTTATTTTACACATGAAGCTGGGAAAAGAAGAGCCAAACTTCTGAAAGCAAAAATTATGTTGAATAATTTATCCAAAGGTCCCATTTTTTAGGCCTGTTCACTGTTAGTACTTAAGGAAAGAGTACTTCTCCCCTGTTATAACCTGCCCCTGAAGGCAAGGGTAACTAAGGTTCTTGTTAATAGGTCCCTTGGGGCAGATTAGAGGGAAATGACACTGAATGAGCAGTGTTTATAAAATAGATATATTTATATATGTATATGTATATAGGTTTATTTTAGGACAATTTGGTTGCAATGGAAAGCAGGTATGTAGCTGTTTTGGTTATTATTATCTATAGAAATATAGCACTATGAAAACATAAAAAAACACTTCAGAAAATGTATAAGGAAAAGAAAGAAAGAGAAAGAAAGGATAAGAGTAGAAAGATATCACCCCCTGTGGATCTGGCGACAAGATTTGATGGTCACAACTTCAGTGTCCCTTGGTCAGAGTTATGGTCACAGTCTTGATCTGTCAGGCATGGGGGAAGCCCATGAAGTAAATAAAATGGGTTATTAATATTCCAGTCTCTCCCATCCTCTCCCTTCAAATTTTGTCCTGCCAGTTTTGAAAACATTTCAAATTAATTAGTTTAATTTCAGTTAATTTTTTTCCCCCATTTGAAAAAACATAAGGGGGAAAAATGCAACCCAAACCAGGGAACTTTGTTTTTCTGTGGGAGAGTATCAAAGTCACCATATGTGCCTCATCCCAATTACGCTAGAATTCAAAATGTTGAACTGGAGCAGCTAAGTTTTTAAAGAGCAGAAAACTGAACTCCACTGTAGGAGATGAACTGAATGTGGGTGATGGTCCCCCTTGCCATGCCCCTGAAGTGAGGCTTCACCTGGTGCAGCACCACCTCACAGCTGCCTGGGAACCGACCCAGTCTGTGGAAGCCTCGGAAGCCTCAGCAGGCACTGCCATTGCTGGGACTGGCTTTGGCTCCACTCTCTGCTGCAGGCAGGGCCCTCTGGGAAGTCCTTGAGGCCTCAACCCCTCTTTACCTTTTTGCTCCATTTCAGAAATCCCTGTCAGCAGAGGCGCCCCGGAGGAAGGTATCCCTTCCTTCTTTCAGTGGCAGCTCAGCCAGAGAGCTCTGGTCAGGGCTTGAGAAACAGGCAGCTGTCCAATCTCCTGCCAATCCAAACCCATTTTACACACAGCAACCTGAGTAAGGAACACAGTTTTACGATCAGGCACAAACATATGAACTCCTCTTTGTAGATGCACAGACACTCTTGGATCTGTTTTGTTTTTGTTTTTTTTTTCCCCCTAATGCAACTGATCAAAACAAATAGTAGCTGGAGACTGATGCAAGGACAGAAATTCAGTGTCAGCTGCATTTCTCCTATCCAGAAGCATCCCTGAATAAAACTCTTTCATATCTCTTATATATAAAGCAATTAAATCCAGAAAAGGCACAAATAATTTTAGAATAATACGTTCCATGCAATATGTCCCTGATCTACTGATCTAACAAGACAGGGACATCTATCATCCTGGCACAGACTGGCTCCATCTGGGTAGTGTTACTTGTTAGACTTTGCTGTCTCTTGTCCCAGGCAGATTCAGCTCATACTCATGAACTTCAGAATGAGTTTTTACACTTTGAAATGGAAGGTGTTCTGTACGTGGTTTGTCATTACCAATACATTTCAAACTATATTCAGTGCACACTGGGCTGGGATGTTTGTTCCCACTAAACACATCTGGGCTATCACTCACTCCCAGACATTAAGGTAATTAATCCACATCCCACTTTGCTGCTAATGACAACTTGGCATTTGTCCATGAAACAAGGGTATTTGAGAGGCCTGTTCAATATTTATCCTCACATCAAGTGTTTATCACCTTTGTAGGATACTAATTTGGGTGTTGCATATTTAATAAGCCTCCCATTTACTCCAGTGGAGAAGTGTGCTTCATTTTGTTTATCAATTAAAACACTTTTTAAAAAATGCAAACAGTCTCTGTAAGTAACAGCCCCTAATGACCCATCCACCACTTCCAGTCGTTCATAAGTATAAATCATTTTTCCTGTCCTGTTCCCAAATTCTTATGCTTTCTGTGGCAGTCTCTAACATATCACTCAAGCAAAGCCCCAGACAACCCATGCCTCACACACTGAAAGGTGTATTCTTCACATCATAGGACAGCACTAAAGTCACCATTTAGGCCAAACCAGCATTCAGCTCTTGTGCTGTCACCCTGCTGCTGGAAGTTGTAGGGGTCAGCCAGTGGCTTCCCATGCATCCCCGGATGAGTTAAATGCTGTAGTTAGTGAGCTGTGTGTCAGCATTTGCCCATTTTCCCAGCTGTCAGGGACCCTACTCATGCCACAGCAACCTCAAGAGCTGAGACAGAGAAACATCATGCCCTACTAAACCCATCAGAGGCCAGCAGCTGTCCCCTCAGGTGCACTGAAAACACGACCATCCCCTGCACAAATCATCTGAACAGCCTTCATTCTTTCGCTACGTTACTCCATTCTGCCTTTCCCTTCTCATCAGCACACACAGTCTATGTCATCTTGCCCCATGCATGGATAAATGTAGTGGCCCCACCAGAAGAAAAACGGAAAGCTACTTGTAACCAGATTTCTTGGAAATAGAAGTTGTACTCTCCCTTGCCCAGGCCCATTGTTTTGGGCTGCCCTTCAGCAGCAGCAGCAGTGAGGAGCTGTGGTGGCTGCAGTGCTGCATCCTTTTGCTGCTGCACTCTGTGAACTCAAAAGCAGCCTGTGAGGATGATGCTCCTCAGGAGAGGGACTGCCTGCAAAGCTCAGTCCTCAGGATGTTTCTGGATCTGACTGGGCCACTGCCAGCAGCCAGAGACAGGCATGCTCTGCAAGGCAGGACATAATGGGCTCCCTGGCAGGAGACAGGCTGCTTTCTTACCCCTTTAGTGACTTCAAGCCTAAAGATGCCCAGATATTCCCTCACTCCATGCACAGGCCAGCAGGTTGACAGTGTGAATCAACCAGCTGAAGAAATCACAGATATAGCCCAAAGTCCCTCCAGCTAAGTTGGTAAGCGGCCAAGGTAGCACAGAAAAAACAAAGTTATTGATGGAAAAGGGCAATGGCAAACAGGAACCTAGACTTTCACCCTGGCTCTAGTGAGGATTTTTCACTCACTTTGCACCTGTGTGGCTGGATTCCGTTTTTGCTTTATGTAGTTAGAGTTTAGAGTCTTAGATCTTTTTATTTTAATATACAGTTTTCTCTTTCTGCATACAGAGCATATCTCAAGGACACTCTGCTCTTCCACAGAGCCTTTTAGAGCCTACCTAAAAGTAAAATAATGTTATGTAATACAGCAGCATCCTCAGTGAAAATCTCCAGGATAATACTAAACTTGTACTAAATAGGAGTCCCAAATTTTATGTCAGCTTGAATAGAATTAATTTATTAAATCAAGATACAGTGTAGAAAAATGTACACAGTTTCAGTAATACAGAATTTCAGTAATACACATTTTCAGTAATACAGATTTACTGTTTCCAAGAAAACATTTACAGAAACACAGGAGTATATTGGAACCCTGGTTCTAATGCACACATTCAACTGTGATCATTTTGATCAAGAGGGAATTTAAAAAGAAAATATAAAGGTTTTGGGGATAGGTTTGGTAAACAGAAAACCCCAGACATTTTTATATTTCAGGTTTCTGAAAAAATGATCATCCAGATCTTACAAAGTAACTTTAGACCCTGTAGCATTTTAGCTTTGGCTAGCTTGGGCCTCTCTGCTTACATGAAGTCTCTTCCAAACTGAACTGCCATTTGCACTTTCTGATTTTTGTTTTTTCCTTTTGTCCTGTTCAATTCAAATTCTCAAGCAGTTTCACAATGACAAAACAATTCCACTCAGCCAGAGTGGAAGACAGCCAAAATACCCAGATGAAGAGATTTTCAGATGAGCTGGGGGAAATTCATCATGCTGAAGGTACATCATTATTTTCAGTAGCATTTGGAAAAGTGCAACAGGTAGTAGGTGATTATTAATCATAGAAACATTAGCACTTTGGCTCCTCTATGCAATCTTTCCACAGCAAATCTGCTGTGGTTTCTCTGAAGTCACACTTGCTCTGGGCTGTTAGTCTTGGACTGAGGTTGTACCTACTATCTCAGCATCAGCAGTGATGCAGAAGTTTCCTCTGCAAAATTAAAGCTGGACATGCTGCTGTTATACAAAGTCAAGCAATAATGCTATTTTAACCCAGAACACTGAGAATGTTAAAACACACATAGCAAAAGCATGCCATGGTGTCTCGGTTTTGAAAGACAGGTGTCTGCTAAGAGAGGTTGAACCCTCCCTTAGGACAGAGAACGTGATTTTTCCCCTCCCTCCGAATTATTTAATTTTGAAATCAAGGGCTCTCAGGCAAAGATACAGGAAAAGGAATTACAGTTCTTTACTAGTATTTATGAACAAGTAATAACAATAATAATAACCATAAATAGAATTAGGAACTAATAATAAATAATTTTTCCGTTAAGTGGTGTAATCACGGTAGAAAGAAAAAAACAAACAGCAGGAGGCGCTGCTGAGCTCCCGGTCGGGCAGCGCGGTTGCGATGACTCCCGAGCGGCCGCAGGTGGCGCTGTGGCGCAGGGTCAGGTCAGCCTCAGGCAGCTGGCAATGGCGGAGAAGCGAAAGAGCAGCCAGGCACCTCAGAGCGGCAACAGCAGGGTGGCAGGCAGAAGCCAGTCCTTTTCCCCTTTTTTTANACCGAACTCTCTCAGTAACTGCTGCGAGAAAATGCAGCCCGGGGAGACGTGCCTCTTCCCAGTAGCGAAAAAGGTTAAATTCAAGCTCACCCCACCCAGAGAGAGAAAGCAGGACACAGCTGGATCTTCCTCCGGTTGCAGCCCAAAAGCCAGAGAGCAGCCTCTCCTTTTTCTCTTCGCCCGACGAGAGAGAGAGTGAGCCTTCCCTTCCCGGCTGGTTCGGCTCTTCCCTCACCTGTCTCCGCCCAAGCACACTCTTTTGTCTCTCACAAAAGAGCTGATAGCATTAATTGTCTGCCTATTTGTTACTTAGTAACAGTGATGGGAAAAAATTCCAAGACATCCCCCAACCTCTGACACATGGTTACATACTTTTTCCACTCATTTAAAAAAAATCATACAAACTTGGGTTGGAAGGGACCTTAAAGGTCATCTAGTTCCAACTTCACTTCCACAAATAGGGACACCTCTCAGCAGGTTGCTCATCCAACATGACCTTAAACACTCCCAGGGATGAGGCATCCACAGCTTTTCAGGGAAATCCATTCACACTTATTAGTCTAACCTTTCCTTGGTCTCATCTGCAAGTTAGATAAATCAGCCGTGATGGTATCTGGAAAAGGGGATAACTGTACTTACTCGTAAGCAGTCACTTACTCGTCCTATTCTGCTATATTAAGTCTGCAGATTAGTGGCAGTGAATTGCACAATGATGTCTTCAGGATAAATTAGACAAGAATGGGGAAATACTACAAATGAGAGGTTTGATTTTCCTAAAGAGCATTCATTAAATCACAGTATATTTAAATGCAAGTTTTATTTAAAGAGGACCAAGAAATACAGAAATTCACCTCTAGAACCTTGAGCTCAGGGCCAGACCCTGATCATGAGAAAGGAAGAATAGAAGCATCTCATGAAAACTTACCTATGTGCACACTGCAGATCCACCAGGCAGTAATGGCTGCCTATTGTTTTGAAGGAAGCTAAAAGATTAAAAAACCTGAATGGTGGCATGTACCAAGAAGGAAAAAAGTGACTTTCAGTAGTGACAAATGGGGCACAACACTGGCTTATTTAACCCAGAAAAGGCTCCCGTGTGACTTAGTAAAAACCATGTAAATGTCAGAGAGAGCATTAGTTGTGCTTGTTGCAATGAACTTGGGTCTTTACAATTTTTACTGGGAAAGAACTGCAAAAAATCCAACCACGTGTATACCAGCTACCTTTGGGAGAGTGAAATATTTGTGCTACATCAACTACACTATGCTTTTTAGGCTGTTTGAACTTACCTACATTAAATCTCTAGAAGTCAACATTATTAGACAGACTGTAATTGCCATTTTGGTACTAAAAGACTTTTCTTCTTTCGTGCACAGTGGTCAGAGACTACGGTCCCCCTAGAGCTCACATTTCAGTAGAGGAATAGACAAACTAGTGGATAGCAGTAGATGACAGTGTGATAAGATACATGCTGCAGCCTTCCTTCCCTGTCCCCATAAACCAACTGTTTCAGACATCTGAACTCTAGTTAGCGTAGACAGGACTTTTGCTAGAGATGACAGGAGAATGGGAATTTTTCCACAAAGGAGCTCCCTTCAGTGACTTAATTTCTGAACTGAAGCTCAAGCTTTGCATTCTGCAAGCAGACTGGATTACCTGATGATTAAGGGGTTCCACTCCCAGAGTACATGCCCACATTTGTTTGTCCTTGTAATCTGAAAAATAATCTAACCTTGACAAACAATAATATCTTACACATTTCAAAGTAATTTTGCCTGAAAAGAAGAATTCTATCATTTTCAGCAATGACAAAAACCACAGAAGCAACATAGAGAAGCAGCACCAGGTAAGGTGGTCCATAAAGTAAGAAAAAAGTATATATGTGCCAAGCTGCTGCATAATACAGGGGCTGGAAGCTAATGTAAATTTAGATTTTCTCAAATCACAGCAGGATTGTCTCAGTTAAGACATAGAATTCATTCCCCACCACCAAGAAAAGACAAGGATAAGCTTTACTTTTTTTTCCAAATGTTGCTTCTGGATTGCAACAGTGCCTGCCCTCTCCACGGTGAGAGTGCAGTAATAAATAATGATGCAAAGACCTGGAAGAAAGACAGCTTCCCTCTCCCCTGCATTCCCAATTTCTGTCGCATTTCAGTAGCAAAGTGATATCAAATTTGTCCAATAGGTGTTTTCTCCTCTAGAGCCAGACATAATTGAATATTGGATGTGTAAGCAAGCCTATCTAAATTGCATACAATTTGTTCTTAAAAAAAATTATTCAATTCTGCTGTTGTGCAATGCCCTCTTCAAGTTAGGTTAATTAAGCCAGTACCATTAGTTGCATGGGGATGAGATATTTTGTGCCCTGAATAAGCAGGGCTGGAAGAGTTGGGCCTTATGTCTTCTTGGGATGATCAGCTTGAGATGAGAAATCACAAAGGCAGTTAGTTCTTGTCTGCTATGTCTGAGCTTAGCTTGACAGCTGGCCAGCCTCATGGTAAATGTGCTAATCACAATAAATGCAGGGCAATTAATCAGAGCACAGCAAGGACATGCCTGTTAACAGTGCTGACAGCAAGCAAAGGAAACCTTCCCACGTTACAATACATACTTTTCTTTCCCAGAGAGCTTTCAGGATACCTATTATGGAAATGTTTACTTCGGTAACACTAAGGGGGAAATAGTGCTGGTAATAGTTACAGCCTTGACGTTTTACAGAGGAAGCCAGCAGTTATCTGTGCAGAGAAACACCACTAAAAAGACTTCCTACCTTCTCTGTGATGGCTCTCACAAGAAAACTTAAACCAGAAAGAAATACACAGCATAATTCAGAAACTGACCTGCGATAGCAAGGAAAGACCTTTCCCTATCAGAGTGAGAGTGAGTTGCATGTGGCTAATAATTAGGAGACACCTTTTGGTGAGACAAAATAATCCATGGAGTTAAAAGGATTGCTGTTAAGGCACAAGAGATTCCTGCTTATACTTCAGGTAAAAAGCTACCATTTCTTTACATCGACCATGGGTGCTTACCCAGATTTCATTTTCATTTTCGGTAGAACTACATTATCTACTTAAAGGAATAAAAAGCTTGTTGAAACAAAGGCCTGGGAAGCCTCACTTCTGTATTCATCTCTCGAGTAAGTCACCAATGCACTCAGAGGAATATCTGGATGGAAACTCAAGATGTGCTGCAGCCCTTCACACACCCCCCAGACCAAACCCTGGCTAGGTCCCTCTGTGTACACGTGGAACCCTTTACCAAGAACTGGATGAGGAAGAGCAGCAGCATAGCCTCTTAGGAAAGGGGTTGGGGCAGGGAGAATGCTGAACTATTTAGAGCTGTCTCTACTCAGCTGGCACAATGCTGGCTGGAGAGGATGTGGTTTGAAAACTGGACATTCTGTGTGTAATCAGGGGTGCTAGCTCTGGGGTTTGCTGCCTGTGGTTATATGGACACCGACTCGGTAGGTTTGTTGTTTTTCTGACAAAAAAAGTTACACAGACTGAGACAGAGCAGATTACAGCAGTATCATGTTTCACACAGAGTCACTGGATCTCAGGCTCATACTAAACCATTTACCAAGCTATACGAGGATTTCCATGTGAAGAGATCACTGGATTCATAGCCTCTAAGGCCCAAAGGAATCATTTTCACAAGCCAGGTCAGTATCCTGTAAAGCCTAGCCTGCAAAATGCAGGATGTATGGGGACCTTGAACAAAATATCCTCTCTTTTATCAACAAGGAACTTAGCTTGGATCTTATACGGAGGAAAAAAATCCCAGTAAGACCATCTAACATGGTAATGAATGGGACCCTTCACTAGCTGATGAGAGAAATAACAGACAACAGCTGTGGAACAGAAGTCTGTCCCCAGAAACACCAACATTGTTTCCACAATGGCAGAAGACACTCCAGCTATGAGTAAGCCCCATTTCTCCTTTGCTGAACAGAGGGATTGCACTCAGCAATATGTTACCTCAGAAGATGACAGCTCACAGAAAAATTGCATGAGGCAATAAAAAAAGAAAAGCAACAACGAACTGCCTTCTGGATTGTTATGAAGAATTGCTGTGCAAAAATGTTCATCCTGGTAGGTATTTCCAGGGGCATTGACATTTAGCTGCTCTGCCACTGTAAAACTATCTAGGAATGCCAGCTGCTGCCGCTGCTGAGTGACATTGGACAGATTCAGCCATGGCAATGGTCATGTGCAGAAAACATGTTCGTTCTGACAGGTACAAGACCAAATGCCCAGGCTTTGAATATATAGCAACAGCAAACTGGGGGAAAAAAAAAANGAAAAAAAGAAGAAAAAGGAAAAAAAAAAAAAAAAAAAAAAAAAAAAAAAAAAAAAAAAAAAAGCAGGAATGTGAATGGAAAGGAGGAACAAAACGGGAGCATTGCTAGTTTGCTCTCACAGATGAAATGCTCACTGTGGGCACTGGTTCCAGGCAAGCCCTAAAGATGTAGTAACTTAACATTAGAGAAAAGAAAATCCTTACCCACCAGCATCACCTCTGCCGCCAGGCTTGCTTTGCTCACTGTTGGAAGATGGACCCAGTTAGTTTTCCTGTGTGGGTTTTGTTGGCAATACGTTTTAGCCCAACAGTAATTCACAGTGAATCTGCAGAAGGAGAAACCCTGAAGGCTTTCCTCTTCTTTGCAGAAGAAGGTAAGATCCCCTGGGCAGGGATAGATGTGGATCCTTTCCCGCAGATGGAGCCCTTGTCCCAGCGAGCAGCTGCTCGGCCCGGGGAATTCCGGGCTGTGGCACAGGCGGGTTTCAGCTGCTCCTTCTCTCGGTTTTATCAGACTGGGATTTTATTTCCTCTCCGGGACGTTTGCATTAAATGAGCTGGTTTTATTAGCCAATTCCGGGAGAAGCCAGGATGGTGGGGAATTGTAGGAGGGCAGCTCAGCACTGGAATTGAAAAGAAGTATGAAAGCAGAGTTGTCAAGTAACCATGGCTGTTTGTTGGTTTGTTTGTTGTTTGGTTGGGGTTTTTTTTCCCCTCTTTTTTTTCCCCAAGAAAACATTTCATTCTACAGGAACCTGTAAAATCTGATGATGGTTTATCCCCTTTCCTAATGTTGCCTGTGATTAGCTCCTGAGCATCCTGCAGGACTTATTTATGGGTAACTCTGTGCTTGCCCCGGCGAGGGGAGTGGGTGTGTGTGTGTGCTATAGTGTGCCGTTCATGCAAGAGGAAAAAATGAGTGGCTGAGCACAGCAAGCCATGTCTCCTGGAAAGAGCCAACACAAATGTGCAAATGCCATTTTCCCTAAAACACTACAGGTTTCACATTTTGTTTTATCTTGAATTAGGAGAAGACAATTTTTAAATGTGTTCACAGAGTAGAGCTATACATCCAAATGAATCACACTAAACCCAGTAAAGTGATATATGTTGATGAACTCCAAATGTTTTATTTGGAAGCTGATATCATCGCATTAAATTGTTTTCAAGTGGTTTTGTTCGAACAGTGAATGGAGGCATTTTTGGAGGGAAGCTGGTCAGGCTGGTCAGGAGACAGGTCAGACTTGGAAGGAAGGGAACATAACACAGGTTTTTTCCAAGCCAAAATGAAAACTCCAGCATTCAAAAAAAGTTTTACAATAATTTTGAACATATTTGAGTTCTGTGTCAGTGAAACTGATCTAATTTCACAATTCACAGGGAATTAAATAGTTTCATCTGAAAAAAAAATTTTTGAGAACAAACCCAGCAATATTTTTGATCCCGAAACACCACATTTCTTGGCTGCCAGTGCAGCACAGATCTAGATTATAGTACTGAGACAGATGTTATCAATAATAGTAGGCCAAGAAGTAACTACATGTCTCAGTATGAGAGAGTCCTCAGTATTCTGAATCTGGTCAGGCTATGAGGAAACACAAGAACAATCCAGGAAAATCAAGAGCGGTGACATTAATTAATATCACTATTCAGAAAACATGATGAAGATAAATGCATGTACTGAGTGTTCTGCTTTCACACTGGGTAAGCAACGAAGTCTGAGCCCCCACAACTGTAAAACTCAATGTCATACTTAAAAAATGTTTATTTATGTTACAGAACCACAAACTTCATCAATTCAGAACTGTGACTCCCAGGTTCTCCCCCTAACCTTGTCTTGAGTGAATCTGACAAAATCCATGTACTCCTTTCCTTCAAAATCCAAAGAATTCCAATGAACCACTGTGTGCCAACTACAGCAGAGGAAAGGTTGTTCAGACTTCAAGGATCTGGTCAAGGACCACTGCCTCCAGACAGCAGGTCTTTGGAAGAAAAGTCTCCCTTGCCCTCAGAGGCTTTGCCTTTCTCAGCAAGACACAGGTAGCAGAAGATCCTCAGATCAACTTTGCAAGACAAAAGAAATATAAAGAGTAGAATTTAAACATCAAAATGATGAACACTTAGGAGTCATTGCTAAGATCAGGTTCTATAGACGTTTCTCTGCCTGAATTAAGGTGCAAATGAGACCATATGCCAGTCAATAATATCGGTTTTATTTGATAGTAAATATAAAAGAGAAAGAGGGAAAGAGAAGGGAGAAATAGGAAAAGGGGTGGGGGGACAGAAGGTGACAGAGGAAAAATAAAAAAGGAGTATCACCGCTCCATGGTCCATTGGCATCCTGATGGTCCTCCTCCCTCTGGTCTTCTTGGCGGTGAAGATCCTCCGAAAGTATAGAATTCCCTGGGTTAATATACTCTCCAGACAGGTGGCAATGTCCAGGCATGTTCTCCTGGGGGAGGTGGGGCAGTCACTCACAGCACTCTGGATCTGTTTCATCAGTCTGTGGTGCAAAGTCCCTGGGGGGCACTTTGGCGGGGGTCTTTGATGGATTATGACTCCCCCTCAGCTGCCTCTCACTTGAAAGTCCCATGGATGCGACCTGTGAGGTTGGGGGTTTCACAGCTGGGCCCGTTTGTAGAAGGGAGGATGGGTGCTCAGTGCCTCTGGGCAGAGGTTGCACCACCACCCAAAAGCCTCCTCCCACCCCATACATTGGTTGGGGGGGCAAGTCTGTGTAAACCTGGCTTCTGTGAGCTGTGTTCTCCCCCCACCCAAAAGTCAGCCAGGGATGATCCTCAGCACTGCCATTTTGTGGATGCATACCTTTCCCTCAGCCTGAGATAACTGAACAATAGTTTTGCCCTTTATCTAATCAAGAGTCTGACTTTCAGTCCAAAGTCTCAGTCTTCAAGGAGGCTTCTCTTTGGTTGTAGTTTCTTAATGAGCAAAACTTTATATCAATGTTTGAGGCATTAACTTTTCAGTCTCTGACAGTCATGCAACCAGAATACTTCTTACAGCTATTATATTTTCTATTTGGCACTTGTATAATTCGGTATTTTAAATATAAAGTATCTTTTCATAGCTGGTATGACTTTTCCTTGTGATTTAAACTTCCCAGTATGAGAATGGACTCTTACAGGTACCATAGCTTTTAATCTAACACTGTTGGGACAATACATGGCTTTATTTAGGGTAATATCTACTACTTTAGTGAAATAAAAATTTAATCACCATGTTCATTAAGAGAATTTAATCTTATTAGAAAGGATGAAGAAGGACAGATGGGAAATTTTGTTTGCAGAATAAACCCATTAACACCTTCTTCTTACAAAATAAACCAGGATAATCTTTCCGCATGTTATGAAGATAGAGAAGGCATTCCTCTTACTTTAATAGGCAGTGTTGGTTAGCAATGAGAGCTGATACTGCCTTCAATGAGCATCCCAAACTGCAAGTCAGCACAAACATTTCTCATTTTCACATGAATCGTTCAGCTTGGGTAATGATCCAGGATGACTCTTCTGCAGTAAAACATTCACGCACAAAAGTAAATTAATTTCATGCTGTCATCAGCTGCCAGATTTTTCCACACAAACCAGCCTTTACTTGCAAAGGATCTATCAAGTGTTTCAGCTACCAGAAAAAAAATAATTTGGGGGATAACATTTGGGGGATAACTTTCAGCATTTAATAGTCTGAAATCACAGAAAACAAGGCTCTATCTACTCTTTTATACACACAGTTAATGCTTTATAGTTAAATTTTCCTAGTTTGGACTTTTGAGGAAAAGGTTAAAAAAATAAAAATGAAGGATTTTTGAGAGACTTTCAAGGTATCTGCTAGGCAGAGAGAAAATACTCTGATTTTAAATCAAAATAAGCAGGCAGGGTGTAAAACCCACCAGAAAAGTAGAGAAAGTGAGGTAGAAAAAAAACCAACAAAGCAAAAATACTTAGGGGAAAAAACAACAGACAGAACAAAGAGACTATTTTATAGTAAATTATTTAGTGCGGAAAAACAGGCAGTGTAAATTGCCATTACCTTGCAGAACATCATGCAGGAAAAGAAACCCAGGATAACACTTGCAATACCTTAAAGATGTCTGGATGTGCTGCAAACAGAGGTTATGCAGCTGCTGGAACCTGCACTGCAGTCCCTACTTCAAGAACTCCTCTGGGCTTCAGGTCTTCATCCCTCCCTCCCTCTGATCACCACTCACACTTGGGATGTGCAGAGGAGGAAAGGCAGGAAGCAGGGGACACAAAGACCTCCCGCAGTTTGTCATGTGGAGGTCCCCAGCTAGGGAATGAGGTAGGGCTGTCACACACTAGGCTTTGGGACAAGCCCTGTGGGTCTTGCTTGACACCCCATCCCTCACAGCACCCGTGACACGGCACGTCCAGCTACACAGCAGCCCCTGCACAGGGCTGGGGAGGAGCCTGGAGGTAACTGCAATGTGCAGCTGGTTCTGTGTTGCTTCCCATGACTGTGGGGCCCAACATGAGGTGCCATTTCTTTGGCAACTAAACGTCAAAACCAAAAGCAAAGCAGGGTTATATCCTCACAGCTATTTAATGTATTAGGATGTTCTCAGTGACTGTGGCTCTACATCCCTGCTCCTTCAGCCAGTGATGGAACCAGTGCTACAGGATGAGATGATTTTGTCCATCAAATCCCAGAGACCCTCAGCAAAGCCCTGGCAGTAAGAGATGATATGTCTCAAATGTTTGTTCTTTTAAAAAAAAAAAAAATTGGTTTTGTAAAGGAAGCCCAAACTGTCCTTTCTTCGAGAACAAATATTTGCACAAAAATTGTGGCAGCCAGCATTACAAAATTACCATATCCTCACACGACAATAATTTCTATACTTGCCTGCAGAGTCAATAATTTGCAGTTTATTTTTTGTGTGTTTGTGGCCCAGCTTGTCTGACCTTAACCACAAACATTATGCTGATAAGTTTTGGAAAGCTGTTTGCTTAAGTAAGGACAACTAAAGGCATTTGAGATGCCTGATGGCTTCTGCTCGGCCTGCCTCTGCCTGTGCAAAAGGGCACAAGTCTTCCTCAGGGACTGTCATCCCTACTGGCCTTCTATGGATGTCTCAGATATCCTTGTGCATCTCTAATGGCATCCAATGCCTCTGTTTTGTCAACTAAATTGAACCTTTGGTGTAACACTTTTCCCGAAACTCTAGCCCTAACAAATGTTAATAAGGAATAAACGTAGGCCTGCAAATGTGTCAGGAATCCACAAATGTGCAGATGGCTTCACAGTGACAAGTCTCCCTGCAAACAGCTGCTCTACACTGATATGATTTTCCCCAATACAAATCTACATTAACATTAATCTGTAAAGGTATTACAGCAGAACACCTTAATAAAAAAAGAAAGGCAGGCTGAGATTACGCAGCAAGGAGTAGCTATTGATGACCCTGGAGCAGAACCAGAATATGTTTAAATATCAGTGTTATTATTTCTACCTTTTCTTCACGCACTGTGCACTAAAGAGGCAAATTAAGCAAAACTCTTAAACACATGAAGTATTGCAACACTGTACGCAAATTCTATGGAGAAAATTAAGTGGAATCCAGGAGTGTTTCAAATAGTGTCTCAGTACTCCAAGGTCAGCACAGTAATTCTGTATGCACTTTTTTTTCCATTTCCTTGGTTTACTCTTAGTGACTTGATCCTCTCATACTGCCACAGTTTCCTTCTTCCCTTCTTCTTCCAGACAGTGCCAGTGCTCTGAGCCCTACAGAATAGCACCCCAAGCAACCAAACAGGCCTGTTGGTCTCAGAAGGAAATGATAAGAAAAAGACATGATGTTTTCTTACGTCTGTTTTAAACTGAACTTGAAAATGCTCTTGCTTTTCTTATTTTTCTCCAGGTTTCCCTAAAAAAAAAAAATTAAGGAAAGAGTTAAGTTCTCCAACACTCAGGTCTTGGTTCAGTTGTGCATTTACGTGGGCACATTTGGGACATTTGTCTGAAAACCTGGGTGTACTCTGACATCCAGCCCCGAGGAGAATGGACTAATTTTTTCCAATCTTGGCAAGACAAGAACTCTTAAATCAAAACAACTTAGTCATATTATGAAAACTGAGACCCTTGCAAATTTATAGTCCTCGCTGTGTTTGGGTATTTTTGTGGGCCCATGGCCAGAAGTAGGCAAAGGGTTTGAAGAAGCAGAGAAAGGACTTTGCGTTGTTGGTTTGGAGATAATTTCTGCCTCCTCCAGATGAGTCTGGGAAACAGAGATGAACTGGCACTTGGTGACAATACAGTTTCTATCAAGTCTGTATTCACTGGTTGTGCCCTGCCTTCTAGGCATCTAATGGAGATTTAATTTTGATGCCAAACATCACAGCCAGTTGTTTGACCTGACTGAGCGGTCAAATGCCCTTATACAGCTGCTTGTGTCTGACACCTGGCAGGCCTTGTTAAAAATTAATAAAGGGAGGCAGAGATGCTTAAACTTCTTTGACTGAGTAGAGGCTCCAGGCAAATTCTGGTCTTGATTACAAAGATGCAGTCTTACAGAAACCAAGAGGTTTCTTGACTTCCAAAATTCTCCCTGTAGATGAGGGGAGTGAGAGAGACCTGCAAATCAGTGTGTCTCTTTGACCAGCTTCCTAAATTGCAGGAGTTTGAAGAAGCACAAAATGTTCTCCTTTCCTTGCTCTCTCTTCCAAATGCAGACATGCTTTTGTTGCAGCCTGCAGCAATAGGGCCTAAATATGCAGGGTACCAAGTCCCCAGCAAAATTTCAAGTGCCTACTCCCATGAGAGTCAATAGATCAGGGTGTTAGCTCCTGACTAGATCAGGTTTTCCACTCTGAAGGACAAGGATTTCAGAAAAGAGGGTGCTGAAAATATTTGAATTTGACAACCACGAACAGCTCTGAATAAAGGAAGAAATAAGGACATGCTTTGTGTCAGGGATCTGTTGAGACAAATACCAAAATATGAAAACAGCTGCTGACAAAAGGTCCATGTAGCTGAACAATCTGTCTGACTGTAGCCAAAACCAGACACTTAGAGAAGAGCATAAGAATAGAGCAAATGTATTTTCCCAACATAGCCTGCCAGGCTCCAATATTTGGTGCCTCAGACATTTCCTGAGCCAGAGGTTGTCTGTTGTATTTAAGAACTGCACACACACTTATCCTCCACAAACTTGTGCAGTCTCTTCTGAAATAATATGAACATTTAGCATCCACAACATCCCATGGCAAGGGTCTAAGGCTTTGACACATGGCAAACAAACTACTCTAACTTGCTATGGATCTGTTACATACTAGTTTTGTTTTGTCATGGTAAACATTCAGTCCCTTCATCCATTAAGTCGTCCATGACTGAATGACCTTTGTCATATGTGTCATATCTTAGTTAACTCTTAGTTAACTTTTCCAGATGAAGCATCTTAGCCCACATTGTGATGCCAGACACAGAGGCCATTCTCAAACTTTTTCTGGTGTCCCCAACACCCCAGCCTGACACATACCCCTTGTATTTATTGATCCTTTGGATTTCTGGTAGAAAAGCTGTGTTTCTTCTTCCCTTAGAGCCTCATTTATCCATGTGCTCACTACATGTAATCTTTATGATAATTTCAATTTACCTTCCAGCTTCACAGAATCACATGTGACTCCCACAGGAAAAAAAATCTTATAAGCAAGAGATTACACAGTACCACTTGCAGTTCAGCTTTCAACCCTGAATTCCTTTACTCTCTTTATTGTGACTTTTAATGCAATTATCCCTTGCCTTTTCCTATTTTTTTGGCAGGAAAGGGGAAGGCTGCTTTATCATGCTCTCAAATTTAACCTGCCAGAGATTTACGAATGCCAAAGTTCAGGCTGCAAGACCATCTTGTGCCTTCATCAATTTGCCCTACAAAAAAAA
>VZRZ01006185.1:91477-114911 GCA_013398175.1 Climacteris rufus | reverse complement strand
CCCCCCCCCCATCTGACGATAAGCCAGTCTCAGTGTTTTTGAATGAGGTTCCCCTACAAAGGATAAATATCAAGCAACTCTAAAAGACTATTACCTAATAAACCCAAACCAACAAAAGAAAAACACCTCCCCTTCTCATTTTACCAAAATAGGTTGAAGAGCCTGGAGTCCCTCTTAACATGTGCCTGTGTTGCTTCTTCGACAACCTCCCCTCAGCTTACCAGGACGTGGTCACCTCTGCCTTCTCACAGCTCCCTTTGCTGCTTCTGAGCAATCCCTGCACAGTGTAAACTCTCAGGAGAAAAATCTGCCTGGGTTGGATGCCAGGAGAGCCCCTTCTGCAAAATGCACATTTCCAGAGGGACTCCTTTTCTCCCCTTTCTATCCTGGGTTTATGACAGGCCTCCAGCGGTCCCTGAAGTATGGATTTCCCACCTGGACACACCACACCAAGTAGACTTTCCCTAGTAACTCCAGCATTTAACAAATGGCATTTGAGTGACCCAAACACCCAACAGGAGGCCTGGCAGCCTCAGGGCACTCCAGAGCCCCTCCCAACCGGCCAGAGCTTCTGTCTCTCTCCAGCCTGGATCCACAGGGAAGGATGGCATTTCTTTTTCCTTTTCACTGGTGAGGTGTTGACAGTGGGGTTGTTACTGTAAGACTACAGGTCCCCCTGCACACACAACCATGCAAACGCTGTGATGTCCCAGCAGCAAGAATGTAGTGTTCCTAAACCTTTGCCAGGTTTTCCATTGCATGCCAGGCTGTTTCAGGGAGACATATTTCTAGGACATTCTTCTCTGTTCTGAGAGATCAAGTGACCCTCTACAGTTCTGTCATTACTGCCAAACGCGAGGCACTTCCTTTCTTGCTTGAACTTTCCTTTCCTTCTGGTTTTCTGGAAAACACCAGCAGGTCCCACTGCAGTGGCACCACTGCTCTCCTGCCAGTGTGAAAGGAGAGCTATTTGCGGTGAGCAAATCTCAAGGAAAGGAAAAGGAAGAGGCAACCACATTTCAGGGGAACAACAGCAAGGATTGAGATTTCAGCAGCAAGAGAAGATGTCGGCCCAGCTGGGGAGGTGGCTGCAGCAGAGATGATAGTCTTGGCCAGTTCCCACAAAGAGGTGGCCCTTAAGATGGCTCCCCAGCATGCCAGCTGGTGAGAGAGATGGAGAACAGGAGGTTATGGAAGATTAAAAAGCAAAACACCAGAAGTTACCAGTCACCTGGAGCACAGATACAGCAAAAAAGTTTGGGCAATTTCTGTGCTGTTCAGATACCAGAATACAATGCCAGAGAGAGAAAAAAAAGCCAGTGGTGCTGCCCCAGCAGTGGGACTGCTGTGTTATGGAAACTCTCCAGCAGCTCAGTGTTATACTGGCCATCAGTGAAAGCTGCTGTGGCTCACAGAATCACACAGGTGTATATCATGGTAGATGTATACCTGATTTTCTACTACACTACTTTAACAAAGAGGTTTTCAATGATTTGATTATGCAGACCACCTTCCCCCAGCTGATTCATCTTGTAGTTCCACACATCCCCTTAAGAACAAGCATCAGAAAACATCATATTTACTGACATTCATGCATGGACTTCCCACCTCCACTGAGAAACATGAGCAAGATTTGGCCACTGAGTAATTTGCAGACAATCCCCTCAGTTCATCACCTGGACTGCCTGACAAGTAAATGGCCTCATCCTATTAATACTGAGACATCCATCATTTGAATTATCCATGACTACAGAGGTGGAACACCTTAGACCCTCGTAGGAACTTATGTAACTCTATGAGGGCAGAAGGGAAAAGGAAAGGACGGCATGGAGGAAAAGTCATGTCTCTACTACCTTCCCCAAAGCAGGTGTTGTAGTTAAGAGTTTGGTCCTGTCATTGATGTCAAAAAAAATCCAGAAGATGCTTCATGCAGTTAAGGAGTAAATCACTACAAAAGTACTGACATGGCTATGGATGGGTATTGTCAGACCCACAGCAGCCACTCACCCATGAGATCCAGGCTCTGACAAGTGTTATGTGTCACATATGTTGTCACATATGTCATGTTAGTAAATTCTATTTTCATGCTGAAATGCAGGTAGTCACTCTGCAGTGTCATGTCACAAAAGGCACATCAACAATCATAATACCACGAGATACATGACCATAAAGCAATCAAATAAAATGTGATTGAAGTCCAGAAATAAGCCCTGTTCTCAAAAGTATTTTCTCAGCATGCAATAGACCAGGAACAGAAAACTAGAGCAAAACAGAGGTGTCAGAAAAATGCAATTTGTTCTTAATAAATATATAGAAATATTTTTGCAGTTGTCCTGATAACGACTTAGGATATATCCTTTATAGGATAATCCCGTAAGTGATTAAGATGTGATAACACTTTATAAGGTTTAAATTAAATTAAATTATAAACAATACATTAGCTACACATTTTTTATAGCTAGAAATTCAGTTCTTCTAAAGCTCTGATGTCTGTCTGCTGATGCAATTGTGTGAATGGAATATATTGAAGAAGTAACAAAACATCTCAAGAATGGCCATTTACTTGATTTTAAAAAAGTATTTTAAGAGCCATCAAAGACAGACAATGAAACATGAAACTGTTAAAAATATTCATTCCTTTTGGCACAGATCCCTCTTTGCATTCTTTCTCCTCTTTGCAAGATGACTTTTTCCATTTCTACTGTTTATGTGAGCTTGAGGCTACAGCATGCAATGTTTCTTCAAAAAACAAAGGAAAACTAATCTATTCTAACTCAAAGAACACAGTAGCTTTAGTGCTAGAAGGAATGGCTAAGATTTCTGTTCTGCATTAAAAGTATCAGGGTGATTTTTAAAAGCTTGTCGGGGTGAGGGGAGTTATTTGTTTTAAAAGATCCCTCCTTCTGGTCCCTCCTTTTTCTCTGGTGCCTGTTTAGTAACTTTTATATTGGCTTAATCTGACATTTCTATGGCCAACTGGATTGTTGCACTCATAACATTTTTAAAATCTGTATTAGCAGAGCTTCCATGGAAAAGATTTCCATTAACTAGTTTAAATCTCAGTCATGCTTCTATGATCATCCAGAGGACAAGGGGAAAATGACCTGATGTTTCTATCCAGTTTTCACAGAAGACAAAAACTGAGGAAAAACCTGCTCTGAATCTGGACAGCAGGGATGCATGAAAATAAACATCCATCTATTTTATGGAGAAAACTGATTTAATCTGTTTAATAGTATGCAGTAATGCTATTGAGTTAAATGTATTTTTTGTTAAGCTAAGTTTGAATTCTGATGTCTACTGCCTGGCAGTAACTTGAACCTATGATTATTATGCCCTCTAACATTCCTCAAAAATGGCACAATTCTGGCTCACGCTGGTTGCTGCATCTTAGTAAAGCCAAGCAATTGGTGTTGCTGAAATGGAATCCCAAAGCAGAATAGACCTTACAAACCTGCCCTGTCTTGTTCTTCTCACCAGACTCCCTCACATGAAGGTGTAAAGGCAGGAGCAAGACCTGAGGCTGACAATCCCTCAGACCTCCATAAATATTAGCTGGTAAAGACAGAAGTTCTACCTGTGAAGATTTTATGGCCTCACAAAATATATGTAAAAACCAGGCGGATATTGGATGCATGAGATGCAAAATTACTACTTTATTTTTGGAATGTTGTTTCAAAATTGAGGCATCCACACTGAAACATTTTGTCAGCTTTCCTCAGAGTCTGCCAAGGGAGTGTACTGTATTTACATAGAGTTCAGTTAATTTTCTTCATGTTTCTGTTCCTACCCCAAACTTAATTTTTCAGCATTTACTTCCTCTGACCCAACTGTCCCTGTTCAATCAGTCACGCAACCCCACCTCTCTTAATCCCAGTCCCAGTTTCTTTGCTGATAATCATTCAATCTCCTATCATCTCAGTCCCAGCTCCCCTTACCCAGGAAATTTCCTTCATCCTTCTTGTTCCAGTTCTCAAAACCCCATCTTTCAACCCTGCCCTGACTTTCCTGGCAGCTTCCATATAATTCAGGTCATTTCCTCCTTCACACTGCCAGAGTGATAAACACCTCTTAGCTTTGCTAAATCTCAGCCTTGCCAGACTACAAGCTCCAAAAGATCTGAGCATGCCCCTTTTCTCTCTGGTCACAGAGTTGGAGATGTTCAAATACATGTAATGTAGCTAGATTTAGGTGAAACTTACTGGAAGATCAGTAAGACACATCCTTGTCCCAAAGCTGACCTCCTGGCAAGGCTCATACTTTCACTCCGAAGGCCTTAGAGGAGATGAAGAGCAATGGACCGTTTTCAAAGGAAAGGTCACCTGGAGTTTAACATGAGCAAAATGACATTTCCTCTAGCTCTATTTACAGAGCCAGATGAACCATTTCAACTAACATTTTCAAAGCCCAGCATGGGAAGTATCAGCATGAATAGCTAAAATGACAAAATTATAAAAAACTGAGGGTAGGTTACTTTCATGGGGAACAACGGGAGAAGAGGAGCCATGCACCAACTCTGTCAGAGAACTTTTGCCCTCTAAACTAACACTGGCAGCTGAGGGGCATCCAGCCTGCTGTCCAAATGATCACTATGTGATTAATTATGATCATTAATAAGAGTTTGGACCTGCTTCAAGCCTAGTGCTAAAATTAGGTATTTTACTAGCTTTTTAAATTTTTCAGTTCGAAGTCTAGAAGTTTTGAGAAACCACATAAGCCACTACTGATGCTTTCTGTCTGGGCCACGATTCTAAGTTCAAGACATCCAGCAAAAGCTGCTTTGCATTCTGTAAGAAGTCAGATGAGCACAGCTCAAAGGGGCCAAAGTGTTGCACTTCACATCAGTCTCATACTGCTAACAGGGAAAATACAGTCCCACTTTTTACAAAAGCCAAGGGAAGGATGAATACCTAGATATAGAGCTTTGCTATAATCACAGTGCACGATAGTTAGGATGTGCCTTTTCTAAGACACCTGTCTCTAGAGGACAGAAATGATTCCAAAGACATAAACAACACGCCAGCCTGACTGATGTGATTAATTGCTACTTTTCTTTGATGAGATCACCATACGCTGTTGCAGAGCAGAGGAAGCCTCAGTGCCTGAGCCTGAATGTTATGGTTCAAGAATCACCTGTGTTTTCAGTCAGGAAATTTATAGTCTTTGCTAACCCTAAACTAGAAGACACATCAGTCACATGTTGCAACCTTTCCAGCAAACTCAGCTCCACCACATGCACTATTTCAGTTTCTTTTCTGGTCCTGTCATTTTGCAAGTAGACATAGGAAAAAGGTTAAAAGTCAAAACAGGCAAGCTGTATCAATAAGTTAAGCTCAAATTTTCTTGAAATAAGTACCAGCCTCAGAGTACCAACCCAAATCATGTAAGACTATGTACTTAAAAATATTTGGCTTAGAACAATTACTGTTATTAACTTTCCACCAGTGCCCCCCAGAGTAGGATCTTTAGAGTATTCAAAGGCAACATCCCTCCAGTAAGTGCTCTACCCTTTCAGTCATTCAATTTTACTTTTCACATAAATTATATTAACTCTTTAAACCAATGCAGAGGCCCTCCTGAAATTTTTATACAAGGGTTTTTATATGCTGTTTTTTCTTTACTTACAGTTCCAGTTTCTGATTATATTTCAGGGTCAAGAACCACATGAAGAAAATAAAATTTTAAAGAGAGAGATAGGCAAGGTCATAATCTAGAAGAATTTTTTCCCCTCTTTTAATATAGTCATCCACCCACCTGATGGGTTGATATGCTCATCCACCCACCTACCTTTCAAGCAAAGTTGTACAAGTATTTAATTTTTTCTTTTTCACTAGCGGTTAATCAGTTAGTGCAAATGATGCTGCATGCTCATCGGTTATCAATATATTGCTTTATTTCTTGGTAGCAAGTTAAGGCTTTATAGTGAGATTTGTACAGTACAGGCCAATTTAAACATTAGAAACTTTAAAAACCATGTAGCAGTATTCACTCAATTTAACATAGCCAGATAAGTGACTTTTTTTTTTTTAATAAACAATTAAATGTTACTAGTGAGGCCTTATATTTCATGAGTGCAAATGGTTCAAAATCCCACTCTTCTCGGGGCTCAATATTTAAATTCCTTGCGGCCATTTTTAGATAAAGGATAAACAGAGAGTATAGCTGGCTTGGATAAAATACACTGTATTATTCGTTGGAGAAGAATATCTTATTTTAAAAATATGGAAAGGAAAAACCAAAGTGAAATTAACTGTCCAAGGGATGGTATCACCCCCTGTTAGTCACTGACCAGTAATAGTAGCAATGACAAATTAATTTTCCATGGCCCTGTTTACTTTAGTATAATTTGATTTATAATTCAGAGCTGATGCCATCCTGTTTATTAAGAAATCCCAAACTGGAAGAACATACATAAGTTACAGGACTTTTTGCATCAGTAGGACAAGTTCCCTCTGCAGGCACACATCCAAACCACTACTTTGTTGTTGGTTTTTTTTGTTTTTTTTTCAATTTGAGAGAGCATTGTTTTAAGTATTTCCTCACTATTATGTATTTTTCTTCACCATATTGATTTTCACTTCATACCAATGATTTTATTAGTGTTGTCTGGAGATGATGGAACTACTGCTTATGAGAACCAGACACGGTGCTTCCCTTCTTATGACACACTTACAGTGTTTGAGCTGAACGTATGAATTCACCTGTCAGTCAGGCACAGGGGGTCTGCTTGAAAATATCATCACCCCATCACCCCTCATGTGTCTGACTTTCAGATCTGCGCATTATATGTGAAAATGGAGAGAAATAGCTGCCAGAAAATTGTGAAGAAAGTAACCATGAATCAACCACACTCTCCGGGGAAGAAGCCAACAAGATGGGGGACCTCCAAACACTCCTGCTCATGCAAGAGCAAGAGTGACCATGAGAGTACCAGGAGCTCCCAGTGTCACAGGGCAACGCTGGTGTTTCATCCTTTCTTGAATGCAGCTGTATCTCCAGCCTAAGGGAACACACACAGTCAAAGTCTCAAAACAATCTAAATCTAATGTGAATAACATTCCAAGCCCCTCTGTCCCCAGGGGTGTTATCTAATATCAGGCTAACGCCTTTGAAGTCTCGAGATCAGCCATCTATCCTTTGAACTGGAAGGCCACAGAAAAGGGTCAGGTTTCTAAGTGTATTAAGGCACACACTGACTTTACCTCAACGCATGTGCCTGGTTTGCTCAGGTAGCATCCACTGCAGTGGTACCACAGCTGCTGAAAAGGTACAGTGAAGGAACAAAGACAGGCTTTCTGGTGGCAGCCACACAACACAGCAATTGGGATGGCTGTGTGCACGCTGCTCCACACCTCAGAGCCTCCCTGCTGTCTTACCAAACTATCTCACCTTGGTGCAGAATTACAGCAGCTTCTCAGGCTATTTTTCTGGCTTTTCCTTTTGCCAAGCCACCAATATCTCACTTGTTCTCCTTCACTCAGGTGAATATGTCACTGCTTATTGGAACCAGAAGTCCCTATCTACTACCAGAAGGTGGTACTACACATGCAGGAGAGGACAAATTCAGAAATAAAGGCAAGTAGTGATGATTCACAAGTGACCTGAAGGTGGGCTTCACAAGAGAATCCATGCATGGGCACAACCTCCAGATTCACTCAGCAGAAGTTCTCAGCAATGGCCAGCAGGTCTCACTCTGACTCAAATCAGTACGTTTAAGAACATTACCCAGTATTTCCTGAGGGATTACAATGGATGACTATCAAAAAGAAACTACTTGGAAACAAGAGAATGCTTTATCAGACATATTGGAAAAAGTTGGGGAACACAGACACATATTGCATAGTCAGCTTCACGAGCACAGCTGGAATTCAGATGTATTTTACACAGCTTAGTAGCATTTCCAAAGGAGGGATTACGTGCTATTTCCTTTGGAGTCAGCTACTGTAGCCTTGGACAAGATCACTGCTCTTACAGAAGTAACATCCCACTGGGGATACTGAACACTCATTGCTTTTGCATTAAGGCAGCCTCTCCACAGAGACCCACGGCACCTTAAAAACTGATCATACAAAAAGCAAACAAAATAGTCCTCTAGTAACCCCCCCTCACCCACAACGTACAAGAAAAGCTGACTCCCACGAGCGACAGAAAAGACACAGCATTACTGAATATGGGAGCATGTGTTCATACATCAGTGTTTTTAATACTGCATTGCAATGACAGGTGTAGGGTGTCCCTTCAGAAGAAAGCAGGGTTGGTGTGCTCTATAATACAGCGCTTGCAATGTCGCTTAACAAATCGCAGAGCATCCACAGAGACTTCGCAGTCCTGCACGTTCAACATCTGCAGGTCAAAACAGTTGGCAGCTACAATCTGCAGGCCTTGCCCAGTGATGCTTTCACAGGATTTCAGGCTCAGGCGCTTTAGGTTGAAGCAGTTGAGGGCTAGAAACTCCAGGCCGGTGTCTGAGACCAGAGGGCACTTGCCGATATCTAGCGATTTGAGTTTTGTGCAATTTTTGGCGAGGTACTCCACGCCGTGGTCCGTGATGCCCTCGCAGCCCCGCGCGTTGAGGTAGCGCAGCTTGCTGCAGTACTTGGCTATGTATCGGATGCCCACGTCCGTGATGCGGCCGCAGTGAGCGATGCTCAGGTAGCGCAGGCGTGACTCCAGCTTGGCAATCTCCCGCATGCCGAAGTCGCTGACAAAGCGGCAATCACTGACACTCAGTTCCTTAATGGATGTGCAGTAAATCATCAGGTAGCGGAGACCCTCGTCGGTGATGCGGACACAGCGGCGCAGGTACAGGTGGGTCAGCTGGGTGCAGTGGGCGGCAATGGTGTGCAGTCCTTCGTCCTCCAGGACGAAGCAGTCTGTCATGTCCAAGTAGCGGATGGAGATTTGCTTCCCATGTAGGGGAGACAGCTTGATGGAGGCTTCGCGAGTCAAACTGATGCACGTCACTTTGGAGCAGCCTGGAAAAACAGCAGGTGGAAAAACACAGTGAGTTTAAGCAAACAGTAAAAACAAATCAAACAGCAGGACCAGAAAGGTGGGTGTGAAATGGTGTGGTAGATGTGATGAAGCTGTGTTCATGTTGCAAGAGCAGAATCACCCTGACTGACTAGTCTGGATTCGATACACTGAGTTCTCACACCAAAGGAAATAATAAATCCCACTGGAGTCAGTGAGCTTTGCTTTGAGATTTTGAACACCGGGAAAGCAATGGACCTATTTTGTCCATATCCCAAATATCAAATAATGGTCTTGGGTCTATCTAGGGACAGTCTATGATCTGTTATTGCAATATATACCCATTGACAGTTAGAGAAAATGATAGTACGTGACAACCAATGCAGTTTTTCGATCAAAGTTAGTCTCATTGCTGACTGGCTGAGTTTGCAAACCAACATCAGAGGCTATTTCACCATCCAAACTCATTACAGAAAACACAACCCTGCTCCCCACTCCCAAAAGCATTTGGAGAACAGATGTGAATCCAGCCCCAAGCCTGCAGTGTGGGAAGGATGCAAAAGTATGGCACAACTGTGTGCTTGCAGAAGGGTGGAGATTGGGATAAGGAGAATGGGGAGAATTGGTAGGAGGCAACAGACTGGTAAGGGCATGTGAGGACATAAACAGACACAGAAAAGGACTGTGTCAACTGAGAAGATCTGGCCTTGAATGGAGGTAACTAGACTAGAGGAGGAACACCAGACCTTGAAAGGAAAGGCAAAGAACTAGATTAAAGGGGAAAAAACACAGGCTTTCCCCATTTTTAACCTCCACTCAGTGCATAGTGGTGAGTGAAAGCTTTTTTTTTTTTTGGAAAGTGTGGTTTCTGCTGCATTGCAAACTGTCAGTCTCAAGCTCCTGACAAAAATTTTGGCTGTGCCAAGTTCACCTGGGCACACTGCATTAGCATAGCTAGAAACAGCTGCAAGAAAGAAGGGAGAGTCTACTTGCTATTATCAAGACCCAACAGTTTCAGTCATAAATGTCTACTCACACAAATTCTGCAGGTTATGCCTAAAGAGGTGTCCCTAGGTAGAAATAAAAAGACCTTTTCTGTATTGCTGAAACAGTGGTCAAGCAGTAGGAAGTGACTCATGAAAAGGGATGACCTTAGAGCTCCATGTATCAGAAATCTTGTAGTGTGGAAGTATAGAATGTGACGATATATGGAGACCACCTGAAAAACTTAAATTCCTCAAACCTATACCAGTTGATACAGGAAGATGTCATTCAGAGGCTTAGTGGAAGGTATGAATATACTTCAGTTCTTCAAAACAAAAAGAAAAAAAAAACCAACCTTTAAGATAACCCTGTGGACTCGCACAAATGCTGTTAAGAAGCATGAGATACGGACTTGAAACAGTTTGCCACTTGCATTTAGATTTCTACATTGATCATTTGAACTTATGCTGGATCTTTAATTTGGGTTTCAAATTTAGTTGAACAGATGCAAATTTTACCTTAGGCCTCACACAATTAAATGGGCAAATTGCCCACAGGTCATGCAGAAGCAAGACCTTGAAGCAAAACACTTTGTTCAACAAAAATATTCTTAAAACTGAATGCAATTTTCTCTTCAGACTGTGTTTCAGATCCATCTATGCTATGGAGCAATCTCTGGAAATACTTTTGCTATCACATAAGTATTATATACATGCTCAGGAACACAAAGAATTTTTTCTAAAGGGGAGCAGCACAACACTAATGGTGTACAAACTTCACCTCTAGTATATTCTTTGAAGTAGGTGATACAAAATGCACGAAAGGAGTTCCACAGAAGAAGCTGACACCTAGGCAGAGTTCTGCTGCACCTGATGTAGCTGTCACCATTGCATTTGGCTAAGGAGGCTGCTGGATCAAGGAATCAGTCTGGATATTTTATATTCTGACCAGAATTCAGTTTTAAAATCTGGCTTAGAGAGAATGATGGGTCCACGAGGCCAAGGAGAACATTCTGTCTGCTAAGAGTCCAAGAAGCTTTAATGGCTGTAATTAGAAAGTGAATGGGTCAGAAGTCTCACAGCAGGGCTGGAGTCACATACATCAGTGTGTGATCACTGTTTTGACAAGCTCAGCATTGCCTTGTCTAGTTACTTTGGCTACATTGTAAAATATTTCATGGGAAGGATATTCAGAATGGTTTAACCAGAAAAAAGAGTCCTTGCTGATATAGAACTTCTTGATTTCTAGGCAAAATGACAGGTTCCTGGGTCTGCAACAATTTTTCTGTCCTGAATAATACAAAATATAAAAACAAAGGTCTTGTAACAGGGTTTTCCATAAAGTAAGTATCACTGAGTTTTAAAAGGGCGGAGAAAACTCCAAACAGACTGAAAAACATGTTGGCTAGTATGTTAGATAATAACTTGCAGTTAAGCTCAACCAACCCTAGCAATATCTCAGACCTGCCCACAAAGCGGATGCTGACAGTGACAGAATTTACATTGTGGAAAGCTCTTAAAGTTAATACAAACATCTGGTTCTGACATTAAAGATTTTGGTACATTTTTGCTGCCAAGTAGCCATCCAAAGGGGAAAGGGATTCAACTAGAAGTACAACTGTGAACTGGGATATAGTAAACTAGCAACTAGCGTCATCCCCCAGCACACACCCCCAGCTCCTCTTGCTCAGTAAGGAACCAAACCAGTGAACCACTTGAGTCCTCAGAATTGCTCGAGCATGTAGGTGCAAGCCTTGTCCTCATAACTACAGACAGAAGCAGGGAAAATGGAATCCTGTTTCCAAAACATCCTCCAAAACTACTCATATCAGAATGAAAAAAAGTGGACTCAAAACTCTGTGGACCAAAGCACTTTCAGCCACTTACAAGTCCCTAGGTGCACTCAGGGTGTGAGCTTCAAAGCTCTAGGTCTATCACCCAGGTACATATATTTTCTGCTGGAAATGCTTCAACCTGAATGTGTGGTTAGCAGTCCAGAACTAATGTCAGTGTGTACCAACAGTAAGTAATTCATATAGAGGGTCACTGTGAATAGACTCCTGTGGAGCTCCAGAGACTCCTTGTCACCTGGTGGTGTCAGACAGCAATCACAACAAGTGAATAATTCTGATTTGTTGGTATTTGTTTTGATGTCTTGCATGACATTCTGCCATCCTAGGAATGAGGTGAAAGAGCTGGATAAATTAGCTTAAAAAAAAAAAATAAGGCAGAGAAAAGAAAGTAAGTCAGTGTACACCAGATAGGCAGCCTTGGAAAAATCAGTTTATCTGGGTACCAGTGACTCAATAACATCAATTCCTAACCCCACTTCATCCTGCTTGTTGCCACTGATACCTCTGCAATGGTAAATCTTGTTCAGATGGTTTATGACAGCATTAGACTGATAGCAAATGAGATCACAAAATATATGTTGAGCAGCAAATTTATTTCAGTGTTCTGCTTGGCTACATCCTTTCCATTAAGTGCCAACCTATTTGCAGAGAGGAAATTCTGTGCAGCTGACCTTAGGAAAAAACATGTTGTTTCCCCAGAGTAGGTTTGAGGAAAATTGTCTAAAACATTTCTGCTGATCTCAACAGCTGAAACCGCAGCTTAAAAAAAAAGATTAAAAAAATAGAAAAAAAGAAAAAAGTCCAAGCTGGCTAAGTATTGTTAAAATAGCAATGGAAACAAGGAGACCCTGAAGCTTAGCTAGGGATGACAACTGATATTAATACCCAGAATAAAATCGTAGCACTTCTTGTGAGCTTCTACTCAAGTCACTTATCAGATTTCAAATACATACATTACACATATATAGTCTGCATATATCTCTATGTGAAAAAGATAAAACAAATTTTGCTGAATTATCCAGCCTTCACTGCATGATGTAGCACTGACTGCAACATGGGCCCTTGTACGGGTGCTTTGTGCAAAAATCTGTAAAAGGTCCTCGTGCTATTTGAACAGGCTATCTCTGCTAGCTCACCTCCTTTGGAGGAGGTCTGGCCACACCAGAGGTGCTGCTGGCATTAGGGGCATTGAGATTCCAGTGGAGCCTCACAGGTAGTGTTAAGAGACTGGCATTCCTACTTCAAAATAGTAAGAAAGGAAAAGCATGCAGTTGTGGGGTTTGACAAGAATGATGCTTTCAGAATCTGAGGCATCTGTATTGGAATGTTTCCTGTTACCTGACACATCCAGGTGTTCCAGGTTTGGGCACAGTGACACGACATCAAAGACCGCCTCATTGGAGATGTTGTAACAGCCAGAAACCTCCAGCCTCCTCAGTTCTGGACAGCACTGGGCAATGGTGTAGAGTCCTCTGTCTGTGAGCCGCCTGCAGCCACTAACAATTACCGTCTCCAACATGAGACATACGTTGGGAGTATCCTGACAAAGCCTCCGGGTCAGCACTTTCAGAGCCCTGTCTACGTTGATTGTCTCTCCGGTCAGGCGAATAGTCCTCCAGAGCCGGGGGTCCCAGGCAAGGTTGTACCAGCGGCGGCACACGCGGGCACAGCGGCACAGCTGGTTGGTGGGCAGGAAGGAGAATATCTGGATCATGGAGTGGTCGGGCAGGCGGTCGATGTTGGCCTGTTCCTTCTGGTGCTTGGATGCCAGCCGGATGAGAGGATGGGTGAGACGCGTTGGAGGCGGTGAGTGGACCATGGCAACAGTTTCCCCAGTGACTGAGGATGAAGACGTCGACGATCCTCTGCCATTTTGGAAACCAGGGGAATTTGGTGGAAATATTAATGCAGGACTGGGTGTGCTGAGTGTCCGCATGCTCAGGTCGGAATCTGCAAGATAGAACATGAGATTTCAGTAAGCATTGGACAGATACAGAGCCCTCTGCACAGCACAGCACCCTGCTAGCGTGTTTGTTAATGGAGTACGTTGGACTTAGGGGTTTGTTGGGGGTTAAACAGTCATTTTTATCAGTCAGAATGAGAAATCATGTATTTCAAAAGCCATGCGAGCAAAGGAGGGGCTGCAGTTCTGTGCCCTGAAAGGGGGATGGATTTTAAGTCCAAGGATTTTAATTCCTGATACCCTCAATTAAACACTGCAAGAAATGAGTATATTTGAGTCATGGGTTTTGGGGTTTTTTTGGCACAGAGTAGCTGCCCATAACCTTGGCACAGCTGTGAGCTGTTAGGGGCAGAATACTGTGGTCCTTCACCTCTCAGCTCCTTCAGCCATTCAGTAGGAGGCCAAAAACGAGCCCACAAGGCAAATATTGCTTCCTTCAGCAGATCTGGGCAGATGGGAAAAGCACAATTCCATACACGTATTTTCATTGTGTCATTAAAAATGCTAATTTTTCACTCATGCAAACTGGAACTCAGCAGTTCAAACAAGAGCATAGTGACTAGTTCTTCTTCGTGTGTACACAGAAAGCACTCCTTTCCAATGGATTAAAGTGAACTTCAGTTGGATTTGAAAAGACAAGCCCAGAAAAGACAAAGAAACAGCATACCTGGAAACTTGTTGGAAAGTTGTTATACAACATTTACATGCTTATTGCTAGGGCTAATTTTTACACAGGAAGCAGTCAACTCAATTCCCCTCCCCAAAACAATTTTCTACTTCTTTACCTTCAAAAATCAAGATATTCTGCTAAGGTTAACTAAGGTCCTGCAAAGGTTGCCTTTGTTGTAAGAGCATTTCAACTCTTTTCCCTTTGTGCTGACATTGCTGCCTACAAGTCATTTCCACTTCTGCTCCCAGTACCTCCAAGCAAACCAATGAAAAAACTGGAAGACAATTAGGATTTTGATAGTCAAGCAAATGCCATGGGCAATACATTTTGAGACTCTGAGATATTTTAGCAGTATGCTACACAAGATACAACCAGTGCATGACAGACGAATGCTGCTGCTGAGCACACTCCTTCCATCTCAGTACTGATCTCAAGAGAAATTCTTCATAAAGGAAAGTACCACTCAGAGGTGAATACAGTAACCACAATCTAGTGACCAGTAGAATAACAAGTTTCATGAATAGACTATGGTTTTAGACCACCAAGCTTTTCTCAACATCACATCCCCTGCTATCATGTCAATGTTCAGGCATTTCAGGGAAATGTACAAAAGGCAGTCCTTTAAGTAACACCAACTCTGCAGCTCTGTGAATGTGACAGCACAGATAAGGGCTAAGCAAGATACAGCCAGAAACACATTCAACAAACCTGCCCAAACCTGGGTTTAGGCAGAATTTTTTAATTAAATACATTTTTGATGGATTTGATCATTACACATAAACTTTCCTGTTAAGCTTTTACTTAGCCCAGCACAAGCCTGCTCAGATCTCACTACCCACAATAATAACAACCACAGGCCTGTGTTTTCACAGTGTGCCTGCAAGGGAAAGAGGCACAACTATTTAGCTGAAGAACCCAAGACACAAAGTCTGGCAGCTTGCTCAAGATCACCTAGTTGAGCTGAAGAGAAATCAAAATCATCTTCTCACACTGTGAAGGAAAAACCTACGCTACTCAGCTCCTTCCCTCCATCTTGTTTTACTTAGAAACTCACTATTTCAGGAAGTGACAGGAAAGAACATTTTCTCCAAGGCTTCTGAGTCTGTGCTATGGCTACATGGTCCTAACACAGGGATTTGTGTATTTATGAGCAAGCACCGTATCTTCATGCTGAGTGGGTTTTGCAGATACCCTGCTCCCTTTGAGACCTCCTAATACCCCCCTGGCAGCTATTGCAAATAATTGCATTGAGGAGTGTTATTTGGAAAGTGTCTAGTATATATGCTGGTATTTTAAAAATGAGATTTACAGCTGGAAAGGAAAAAACCCACAACACCAGCAGCAGCCAGCCTCCTGCAGACAAGTACTGACTCCATAGGCCACTTAGGCAACAGTTCCCGAGATTAATTTTCACAAGGACTTACCATATGTTTGACCTCCCTCACATTATCACCAAAACCAGTGGCAGAGCCTGAAGTTAAACATGTGCAGAAGATGCGGCAAACTTGGAGCCTTTTTGCTCTTTTTTTTTGAGATTTTAAGACAAGAATGTTTCTAATATAAAAGAATACACTTTTTTTCCCAACTCCTGTATGTAACTTCTACTATTACATATATTTGATATCGTCAGTTACTTTTCTATCTTTTTACTTCTGCATTTGCTTTGGGCTTTTTGATTGTTGTTTGTTGGTTGTTTGTTTTACACAAACCAGAACAAAAAGGAAACCAAAAGGAAATAAATAAAAAACACAGAACAAACACTTGTTTCTATTCCACAAAATAGACAGAACTAAAACCAAAAGTAAGAAGTTTAAAATTTTAACATCTGCTATAAACAATTTTTAGTTCTGTGGGAATGATTACCTTTTGGAAGATACAGCACATTTGGACAACATACATTTTAGTCAGTTTTTGTTGAAAACACCTTAAAATTTCTTATAGGATTAGAGTCTTCCCTAGTCTCCATTTCTACTCAAGCATGAGTAAGCGTTACATATTCCGTGATCCTCCCCCCTTCCCCTGGTGAGCAATGCACCAAGCTAATACGGCTAATCTCCACCCTTTTTGGATCAGAAGTGGCATTCCTTCATCACTCCTGGGCACTGTGAATAATCAATACCTTAGACATTCTGGGTGCATAATGAATTACTAATATGTGTTTTTTAACTTAGACCTAGAGCTAAAAAAGGCCTGACCTTCTGTTTTATGGGTATGCTCCATGCTCTCTTTGTGCTCTCTTAATTCTCTCATTAGTATAGTAGTTCCAGATGTGCATCCTGTATTTCCTTTACCTTCAGTCCTGAAGGTGCATCATGTGAAACTTGCTCCCTCCATCTTTGGGGCATGGATTTCCAGACAGACACATACCCATACATACACATGCACCCTGTCTCACCACCACAAAGTATTTTCGAAAAAGACTATAGTGTTGTCACTGTGTTTAAACAAGAGAGTTGAGAGCACATTACTGGTCTGCTGAGCACGTAATGCAATATGCTCTCAGACAGGAATTTTGCTGGTAGCTCAGCTGAACTCTGTACAGAGGTATTCCTGCTTACTGTTTGCTGTACACCCCTAAGGGGAAAAGAAAAAATCAGCAGGTGAGTCCAGGAGCCTTTTTGCCAGGAAAAACTTGGAAAGCTTTTTGCTAGCATTTAAAACTTCAGCAAAACACTTGGTCTACTGTATATTTTCCAGACTTTTCTAATGTTGTTGGGAGGGGCTTCCTATAGCACTATCTCAACCTGTAAGAGTTTCCTTCAAATTTTGTTCTTCACCATTTACTGAGTGCTAGCTAACAGGCTGGGTCAGTCTGAGAAAGAGCAACTTAATGACAGTGTAACATCAATACACAAAACCCTACAAGTAGAAATAAAGTTGCTGATTACAGTTCTCAATACACATCTTTACACATACATGCCCTATACAAGGATTTCTTTTGTAAACTCAATTGTTTACAAGTTTCAAATGCAGCTTTACATTTTGGTGATGTTAGAAAGTAAAAACAAATTAGAAAGCAGCCCTGCACTTCTCTCCCTACAACCTCTTTTGCCCCTTTGCCTCCAATCTTCTGTGCAAGATGCCTTTTATTAAAGCTTTGATCAAGCTCTGAAAGTTGTTTGTTGATGTAAGAGAAAATTTCTTAACCATCTTTGAAGAAATCTCAAAATATGCATGCCAGAAACAGAACCATAAAAGCTGACACAGAGGGAGAATATGCACTAGAGGGAGTTTTCTTATTCCATTAGGAATCTGGTTTATTTCAAAGGATTTTTTTCTCCCCAGTTTGTTTTCCAATTAATACATACATCTGGGAACAAAAAACTTTTAAATATATGAGATTTAAGCCAAGATCTAGTCTCCATTCTTTCTGGCATTGACAATAACATGCAGTCTCTGATTTCAGAACCAGAGAGAGAAAACAATGTTGTATTTCCATTACTCCAGCAATGCAGTTACACGGAACACTCCATGTCCAGATCCCAGCATGGACTTTTTAAGATTGAACCATTTTCCATGCTTAAGGCATGGCTCCATTCATCCACACCTTCCACTATGGTATTGCGAGTGAGTCTTTTTTGAAGTGAATACTATACTGAGCTCTTCAAGTTAACAAAATTAAAACAAATTTTTTTGCAAATATCAGTCAAACTTCAGATTCTTATCTGGCAACTAAAAAGGACCCTTCATGTTGATCTGCTGCCACCACTGATGCTTTTAGCCAAACTGAGGCAAGAAATAACCAAACTGTGTTCAAGCTCTGAAAAGTCAGTATAGCTGAGAAAAATAAAAAGCAATTGCCAGTTTTGTAAATATTAGATGCAAGTAATGTGTGCAAGAAGCATTTTCACAGAGTACTAAAATGTCACTTAGCATCTCTTCAGCAAGTGTTGCACAGATAGTACACATTTTACCAAGTGCAATGTGGGTATAGATTTCACATTTTTACCATGATACCATCAACCTCATGCATGCCAAGTAAGTACTCCTTTTACAGAGGCTGGGAAAAGTGGGAATTTAATGGTTGTAGCAGCTACAGTCAATGGTGCAAAGGGGAACAGAAGAAGCTGACAGACTTCTACAGGCTTCAAGGAGAGACTTGTGAATTTGACAGACAGATTTCAAATATGGCTGTGTGCCCTTAGAGGAGAGTAGGAAAAGGAGTTGGCTGTGACAGCAGGCTACAACACAGACATTTTCTTTCCAAGGCCCTCGGTACGGACGAAGTTCCAGAAAAAGTGATATCTACAAAAAAAAAAGAGCGTCTTCCACATTGCAAACATCCTCAGGCATTTCTCTCAGGCTAAGTTACCCTACTGCCCTGTGGTTGCTCCCAGTCCCAGAAGACTGGGAGGAACTGGAGAGTCTGAGATAGCAAAGAGGCAGTCAGAACAAAACTCACATGCAAACTTGCATGGGGCTGCAGAGGCCGAGAATGCCAGAAGGAAAGGGTTGCCCATTGGAGATACCTACATTATTTTGCAGCCTTTTACAATGAAGAACATACAGAATGAGAAAGAGAGTTGGATGAGCTCTCCCATCTCTCTCCAAGAACACCAAGTACACTTAAACCATCTCTGATGTGCATGTCTGCCCTGATTTTAACTGTCAGGGGCAGCTATTACTCAGCTCACTGAGGTGCCTGTTCCAGTATTGTCACTGTATCAGATTGCTAAGTTTTTCCTCTTATTTGGCTCATATAAGAAACTGTTTCTTGCTCCTCTCCTCATGACTGTGAAGAACAAGAAGTCTTCAATCTTCCTGTAAGGATTCCCCACATGCATTTGCCTTTATTTTTTATTAGTCATGTTACTAATATTCACAGTTTCTTCTATTTTTTTCCTTTACATTTTTTTCAATCTGTGTGTTTTTCTCTTAAAGTGCAATGCTCCAAACTGAGCACCACTCACCACCCAACCGCACCAGCAGTAGCGGAAGTGGAGTCCTTTCCTCCCATATTTCCTGGAAACCACACTGTCAACCTTCCAGAAGGCTTCCAAGTTTCAGAAGGCTGATGCATTCACTCTGTGATTCAATGTATTGCCTGGATTCCAGTGTGCCATGCAGCTGCCTGGACATTTATTTTCTTCATCCATGTTTAAAGAATCCATTCATCTTCCCTTCCCACCTGTCTCCTTAGAGAATGCTATGTTTTCTCTCTCCTTAATCTTCTGCTTTTTCAAGAGTATTTTGAGTACTGAGCAACCTTCTCAAATTGTGTTAGTTTTCAGTTTCCCAAATATACTGCAGCTCCAGTGCCATAAATTTTACCCCATTTTTCTGTATATTGGTAATTTTGTGTCTCAATTCAATTCAAACAGATGACTCCTAGAGAGAAATGGAAAGTCTAGCAACCTGTTAACAAATATTGTAAGGCATTACAGATGAGATCAGCTCAGTTGGTCAGAGCGTGATGCTGAAAACACCAAGGTTGTGGTTTAATCCCTGTATGGCCATTCACTTAAGAGCTGGACTCAGTGATCCTTGTGGGTCCCTTCCAACTCAGCATATTCTGTCATTCCTACAGCATCCTTCCTGAAACATCATCACAGCTGACAAATACTCACAACAATAAGTACACAAAGTACTATTCCACTTCAGTGGCCACATTATTATGATTTCATTTAGTCCATATTTCACCAGCTTGTTTCCAATAAACACATGCAAAAGTTTAAATAAACCTGAGTTACAGCTACTGCTTCCCTCTCACCAGACAATTATTTTTTGCCAAAACAGAAAATCAGATTGAAAACTGAAGTCAAAGGAACAAAAATACTTTGGCAAAGGTGAAAACTAATTTTTTACCCTGTGAGACCTTGTCTCATTTTGAGAGCAAAGACCTGTGACAAAGCTTGATTTGTCAGTGTAAGAATGAGCAGCCATGGAGCTCACAAAGTAATCGCATTCACATGGTCTTGGAAGGAATAGTTCCACAGAATTTGGAATAACCTTTTGTAGTTTTTAAAAACCTCCTTTAGAATGCAATAAGAAACTGTACCTATTGTATAAGACTAGAGGCATTATGGAAGAGGCATATGTTAACTTAAATGGGAAGCCATTTCATAGTAGTTTCTGTGTGACATTTTACACCTTGGATTATACTGGTCTAACTTCCTTGTGATGTTGAGCTCCAGTTTTCTTTAGCCTATAAACTCCTTCACATACATTTGGAGACCTGATCTTGCATTCCTGGCATATTCACACTAGATACTTAAAGTCAAACAGCATTGCAAGTGAATTAATCATTACAGTTTTATTAAGCAAATAATTCTTCCTTACAATGTATTTGTCAAAAGCTGGAACTAATTTTCTTCCTACTGACTTTGTCCCCTGCCACTTGGCAAGAAGTCATTTTATCCCTGTATTTTTGAATAGCGCTAAAAATACAAAGACTGAAGTAGGAAAAAGGTAAAAAAACAATTCATTATTTGTTTAGGAAGTCAGAGCATCTTAATTTGCCTTTAATACCTCTGATGATACTAGCACATCAGCTCTGAGAAAAGGGTTTCACAGTGCATCCCTGCTGGAAAATTACATAGAGACAGATTGGAAGGTGCACTTTTTCCATGTTCAGTAAATATGTATTCCAAGATTAATTCCATACATGCTTAAGTACAAGCTCTACTTAAATCCTTCAAGTCAGATCCTCTCCCAGCTCTTTGTGGTATGCCAGGGAGCTCCTCCAGCTGAACTAGTTTATATTTACATTAGCAAGGAGTGGAGCCCAGAAAGAGGAGCTCTGTGAGCAAAACTAATATTGCTGAAAACCCAACATCCACAGGCCTGGGAAGCAGGTGTTATTTTTTTGCCAATACTTAATGTAATCCCCAACCCTGAATGCTCAGTAGGAGTTGCCTTTAGTGCTTTAGGTGTCCTGCCAGAACATATTTTTTGGCTTTGGTTTTGCCTGAGGGTAACTGGGTTCATATAACTCATGGTGGTTACTAAGAGAGGGTAAGAAGGAGAGGCATTTCAAAAGTGAGCCTTGGACTTGAACAAAAATGCTAATGTAGATGAACCCATTGGTGAGTGAAGAATGCCCTGTCTATCTCCTCCAAATCATGAGTTACCACCTCCCAACCTAGTCCATACCACTTTGAGGAGAGGCATCCTGTGCCCTGCTGGATTCTCAGGGCTGGATTATCAATGGACTGGACATGTTGCATTTCATCATCCCCCATTTTAAGGATTATTACACCTATGGGGATCCATGCCATTCAATGCATTTCTCTGAAAGGTGCAAATCAAACATAGTTAAAATGAAAAGAAGCATTTTACAAGATGCTTATAAACAAGCACCTTCAAAATACTTCTATATAAAGGTTTAAGATACATAAGACAACAAAAATACAGCAAGTTTCCTTAATTTTGAAATCATATTAAAAAGCCTGCCATCATCTCTCTCTCTTCTGCTAAGTTTGGCAGTCTTAATTAATCCAGGAACCCCATCCTGGTAAACACAAAAAACTTTCCCAATTCATTTAGAGAATGACTTGTTTCAGTGAAACAGGCTTACAACTGACTTCAGTCTTTTTTTTGAGTTACTCTAATGTGCTCCAAGGTGAAATTTTGTGAGGTAAAACCTTTTTCCACCTGACTGGACAACATTTACATTGCTGTGTTCCACTTTTTAAATCAATTGTTCTTTATTTTTCATTTAATAACAAGTTTACATAAACATAGAGAAGATTCCATGTTGCTTGATAGTGGCTCTCAAGCTACACATACATGGCCAGAACCAGTCACTTAGAGTAACACTGGGATGGGACAAACAGATCCTACTCTGTCTTTGAATGATAAGTTGACATTAAGTTTGTGTTGATGCAAATGTATCTTTGCAATTTATATAGAAAACTGGAACAGCTGCCTAATGGCTCCCAACTTCAAAATGCAGAAATCCAGTCAGCTGTTCCAGTCAAATGTAGTTGCTCCACTATTTCACCTCTCAGAAATGAGATAATTTGGAATAAAAGATATATCCCTTTACATTACTATAGAACTTCAAAACAAGTTGCTGGAATAAATTCATAGGAGGGAAATATTTTCAATATCTCCTGTTCATGTGGATCAAATCCAAGGGGACCTGCGGAACACTGGAGTGTAGTTCTGGTAGATGTGCACAACTCTAAACAGAAAATAATATACAAAGCAGAGGAATGTTTGCCTCTGGGAAAAGCTGACAATATAATAACTTTTTGGTGTAGTCAAAATGGCTTGCAAGAACTCGGTAGCAAATGCTGCAGTAGACAAATAATTCCCCCAAGAACAGCTGTTTCCAGCATATTCACCATAAACAAATTATTTGTGTAAAAGAACGTAGTTTTTCATAATCAACTGTTGGCATTTTAAAAGCATGTAACTCTCAGATATTACTGACTTTCAAATTAAGAGGGGATCCAGGATGTGACCTCCAAAATTAGAGAAATAAATGGTAAGCAATATGCTAAACAGAAGAACAAACAGCAATGAGAGATTTAAAGCTTCTCTCTTAACACTTAAGTTTAGATCACAGAATGGTGATGGGTTCAAAGAGACCTTGAAGATCATCTAGGTCCAATCTCCCTGCTGTGGGCAGGGACTTCCACTGGAACAGACTGTTCAGAGCTCCATCCAAACTGGCCTTGAACACTTGCAGGGATGGGACATTCACAACTGCTCTGGGCAACCTGTTCCATTGCCTCACCACTCTCAAATTAAAGAATTTCTTCCATATACCTAATCTAAATCTACTCTTCTTTTTCAGTTTTAAGCAATTTCCCCTTCTCCTGTCACTATGTGTTCTTGTAAATAGTCAGATGCTAATGGTTCATTAAATCATTATAATTTAGAATAGTCCAAATATCCTTCCTAACATAAATTCAAGCTTTGAAAACATAGTTTTTGTTGATAATCTGGGAAAAGATAAACCTGCAAATTATGGGACAGAGTTGTACACAGCACGAGAAGAGGCCTCTAGATTAAAAAACAAACAAACAAACAAACAAAAAAAAAA
>VZRZ01006185.1:78866-91394 GCA_013398175.1 Climacteris rufus | reverse complement strand
AAACAAAAAACCCCCCCCCCCCCCCCCCCCCCCCCCACACACAATAGAAATCCAAATGGGACGGTAAAGCCAATCCCAACTCATCTTGGTTCAGCCCAGCTTGTTATGGGTTGTCCTGTGGGATACCTGCAAGTGTTTACCCAGTGTCCCAGCTGATTTAAATTCATATGTCAGAGCAGTAGCCATATCTTTCTACTAGCTAAGCTACCAGTGAGTGATAATGAAACAGCAAGAAAAAAATGCTGAAATGCTGCCAATAGACAAGAGAACATATAACTTTCTTCTAAAAAACTGCTTAATAAGTTTCCATGTCACTGCTCACTCCAGGGTGAGTTTGGTGAGCTCTTGAATCCTGTAGGAGAATTACACTGAGGCGATAACAGTATCCCTGACTTTACAAACAAGATGCGTTTACTCCCAGACTAGTGTTTTTGCAGACTAGGAGCCCTGCCTGCATCCATCTGTAGGATGCCCATGGATGCAGAAAATCTGTGTAAAGTATAACTAAAGGCCGACCTGCAACAGGTGTTCCTGATCAGCTCAGATCCATTTACACCTCAATTTTCAAAGTTGCTTTTCCAGAAATCAGATTCCTTCAAAAGCACCTGCTACATCATGGCAAGCATTCTGTTGTTTTGAGGGCAAATAACTCATTTCTAGGGTTGCATCCCTGCTCCCTACTGACACATGGCCACAATGAGAAAAACAAAGCTGGCCTCCAGGGCTTTTTGAAAGAATGGTAGAAAACTTTACTTAATCCACAGTTTTGCATTTCACAATATTGCCACTACATGTACAGAAAAAAGGAATGCATTCAGCAAAGAGTTGGCCAAAGCCAATTCCCCAATAAATCACCTTTGGGACCTGGGTGAGAGGAACACTCTGGAGAGGGTGAAAGAAAAGAAACATAGGCCTCCAAAGCAGAAACCCATGACACCAGCTCAATCTAACTCCAACAAAGATACATAAACCGAGGATTTTTCATAATAAACATGTCACATTATGAGAGCCCCGGAGTGACAGTGAGCAGTCCCCTCTTGTTACACACACAACACACATACAACAATGCACTGAGCAAGCACATAGTGCTTATTCAGAACCACAAGGATTAAAATTTTGTTTATGGGAAATTTGGGAGTTAAGCTGGGAAAGAGGCATGGCCACTGGCAGCTTTCTTCTACTAGAAAAACGTAACTGGCCCAAGCCCAAGTGCACTAAGTTACATGGATTCCTGACCACCAGTGTGAAGTAGTCCCAGATAGTGTCAAAACAGATCGCACTTACAACTGCAAAAGCATTCAGAGGGCATCAGCCACTCTCTGAAGCCCAGCCCTGCCGTCTGAGCTCCCACTTGCTGTGTCTGTGACTTGTGCTGTATTAATTGCAGACCATTCTTTATAAGCAACAGCATATGGTACTCTGTCATTTGAGGAGTATCAGATGTACATACATGCAAGTAAATCAAGAATTCAGCACTCTGTATTTATGGCAACTCCAATAATTTCCCACTCTACTGAACGCCACAATAAATAACTGCTTTATTGTGCATAAAATATGAACTGACTGTAATTATTCCTTTTCACTTCATTGTGATTTCATTTTACTGACATGAGATAAACAAAATTATTCACTGTTTTAATGTCATTTTTATGTCATTAAGTCAAAATCAATATGCAAAAAAAGAAAATGCAATGTTTATGTCTACACAATTGCTGAATTATTATTCAAAGCAAGAACTCTGTCACTATCTAAACCTTTCGGTCTCTTTCATGTTAACCTAAGTTAATTATATAAAATACCATCACTAGCTCTATATGGAATTTTACATTTATCCTCTGATTTAGAATCACCAGGTTATGGCAATATCTCAGGGAGTAGACTTAAATACAGGACAACAGCAGAAGCAGCATTTGGAATCAAGAAATATTAGACATCTTGACAAAGAAAGAGTAGGATGAAGAGAAACACCCTTGTCTTCACAAAGCCCAAGAAAAATGGGAACCTGGCAGGGTGGTCTCATGAATATTTATATATGAAAATTTATACCTGATGGGAAGGTGTATGGGAGATGGAGTCAGGCTCTTCCCAGTAGTATGCAGTGAATGGACAAGAGACTATAGGTCCAAACTGAAATACTGGAAATTCCTATCCAAACAAATCTTTTAAAAGTCAGAGTGGTCATACACGGGGTCAGGTTGCCCAGAGAGGTGTCAGGTCTCCATCCTTGAAGAAAGTGTCCTGGGCAACATGCTGTACTTAGCCCTGCTTTGAGACAAAGGTTGGATGAACTCCAGAAGTCCTATAATTGAGTTCTAAACTCAATTATTCTGTGATGACCAATTCAATTGAACTTAACAGGACTCTTTGAGGCCTTGCATAGAAGAACAAACTATGCATAAATAAAGCAAATCAAATCCTTGTGGAAATGTCATCACAAATGTACTAATTCACAAATTCTGAGTGGAAAAGTTAAGTAATCTTGACCTGAAGCTGAAGTTCAAAAAGGATATCAGATATGCTAATATGTACCATTACCTCCAATGTATGTAGATAGAAGACAGAGGTCATGTAAAGATTACAGTACTTGCAGAGCTATGTAAGAAGGAGCAGTGGCCAAGTTTGACTAAGACAAAATACTGCTGTTGAGGGTTAAAAAATATCACACAGCAGACAAACAGGTCAAGGCATAGGCTGAGTGGGCTAGGATTGACATCTAGAGCTTTCTAGGAAGCTGGGAGGTTAAAAACAAAACAAAACACAACAATAGAGGAATTAATCTATGAAGCAAATTCTGCTTTAAGCTGTTGTTTACAGGATGACCCAAGACCTTTGCCACGCTTTATCAACAGCCAGACCTGATTTGTTAGCCATCCTGGTCTTTCTAAGACAGAAGTAAAACTCTTACTGAAAGAATTTGTCAGGTTCTATGAACAATGAAGGATAGAATAACATTGAGAAATTGCTGCTAATTTTCAACCTCAAAGTTGTTCCACTCTTTACCATCAAGTTGGGACAGATACACACTTTGGGCAGAGAAGCAATGCCCTTGCTACAACTTTTTCAAAGTTGTTTCAGTACACACTGACAGATTTTGTACTGGATTCACAAAATGCAGACCATTTTCCATTTTGGGAAAAAAGAGGATGAAGTTCACTGCAATGCACATGATCCACATATATTAAACCCTGCTCATGTGGACTGTTGACCTTCAGTGAAAATTCCTCAAGATGCTGTCTTTTTTTTTTTTTTTACAATACAATGAATATACTTAAGATCCTTGTAACTCATAACTTGAGTTTGAGAGTCAGCATTCACTGGCCTTTGTTCTGAGTCTCCTGAGCAGCACACTGCATTGACAGTCTTCCTCCTTGGTGCAGAAAAATTAGTGTGTGGTCTCCTTCTTGCCAGAGTTGAGGCTACAGAATTCTTGGTGGGTTGCGTTGCATTAAGCTTGTAGATAAGGACTACTGGAACTACTAAATTGGTACTGAAAATCCGAGTGAATCCACACTCAGAACTACCATGAGTTCAACTGAGACTTTTCCTTATGAGACCTCCTTCAGAAGTGAGGCTGATGGACATGGAGCATAGGGAAAGGTTATACTCTTTCAGAGAGAGAAAAGCAGTGTCCAGCTGCTGTACTACTATTATATTTAAGGAGTGAAGTGATGACAAGGTTGTGTTTATAGGATATGTGATGTAAATTAAGGTACACATAATGACACTCGGGTTCTAGAACAGACATTCAACACTGTGCTAGAGTTGTACCAGGTACTGAAACTTCAGGTGGATAAATTCTAGTAATGACTTCATCATATCCTTCCTAACTGCACAAGACTTCAAACAGAAGAGTAACACAAAAAATAAATTTATAGAAACGTATTCCTAGCATTCTTCAGTATAATTTGGAAACATGGAACACAGCCAATAAAGAGAGATCACAAAGTCATATTAAAAAACTTCTAATGAGAAGGTAAAAAGAATTTTCATTAGGAAACATTTTAGAAGCATGTATTGACTTCACATTTTCCATCTCACTAGATTTACAAGCAAAGAAGCTGATGCTGCAGTACCTGGATGCCAAGTACTTCCTGTTGCCCTGAGTTTTGCAGTTCTTCGATGTTTTCATTCTTCTGTAACAGTTTCTCACGCATTCTCTGTAAACATAGCCATGTTTTTCTAACTGTGTTCTATTGTTTGCATTCCTTTCTCCTGGGTGGAGATATTTGATGGATATTTCTTTTGACCAGTGTGATTGAGGTGCAGCAAGTTCTCCCTCCAATCCACTGTGGTTTCAGGAGGATATAAAATAAAGTGTGGGGTCTCGACCCCCGAGTTTTTGGCCCGCAGTTTGGCTCTGTCTCTCCAACGCGTGTCTGCATCTTTCTTTCATGTCCAAAGTGCAACACTTCCTGGGATGTGTAGAGTACCAGAGGCTACTGTAAGTTCAGAGCAGCCAGCATCTCACAGGATGACAACTCCTCTCACTACACACTCAATCTGAAACAATGCCAGGTTAGTTCACTCTCTCTCTTCAATTTGTGGCAAATAGAGTTTTATAACAGTAATTGCCTGGAAAATATTGCCCTCGTTTCATTACATTAAATTACACTCCACTCATGCTGTATTCATGACTATTTATAGCATGAACCACGTATAGGAACACGACACTGTGAAAGTGTCACTATGAGAAATGCTAAAGTAAGAAGTGAGATGAGATTACAAACATTGTGCCCCTAATGTACTATAATCCAGTTATACATTTACTTTCTCCATCATTTTAATTCCATTTGCAGAACACATGAGCCATGTGCAAGGCAGTGATACTGCTGGTATTGCACACAATTCAGGAAAATACTTCTGTAGCCCTGAGGGTGATTCAAAAACTAGTAAAAAATGTTGAAGCTTTCACTATTTAATATCTTGTCCAGTTTGGGAGACAACAAAATGTATTGCCAATTGCTTATCATCCTTTAGTTTGTGTGAATAGGTGTCTATCTCAAGACATCCCTCTTGTTCAGTCTGGACTGACTGTTTTGACATGAGACACAGAAGGAAACAGAGGTGGCTAAAGCACCAAAATAGAACATTTTCAATGACAGGAGTGCATGTGGCAGATTATGTCTTACAGAGGTGTCTCTATAATAGAGAACTGAAGTCCTTCCATTTGAATCCCAGGAGTTAAAATTCTCCACAGGACCATCTCCATACCACATGAAATGGGTCTTTCATTCACTACCTGCTGAAATGGGATGTCTGTACATTGACCTGGAAATGGAAAACAAGCTGTCAATGATCTGTCTCTCCACCAAGCTGCTTCTCATGTGACTTTTGCAGTACTTGAATTCTGCCACTGCAGCATCAGGCTGTGCTTTAACTGCATAAAATCCTAGCATAAAAGTAGCTCATACCTTACCAAAAGGTGTCTGTTCACAGGGGCTGCATCAGCAGAGTGCAAGGACAGACTGTACAGATCACATGGATCATCACCTCTTGTTGAACAAACCCTGGTCTTCACCATCCTACCATTTTAAGGAAAGACCTTACAAAGCTTTGAGTTTACTGAAATGGTGTAACAAACACATATGCCAATGAAGTGATATTTTACTTACAAGGCTTTTACGTTGAATTGCCTTTGTTGATTTAGAAATCTGTTTCTCTAGTTCTGGAAGGCAACAATATATTCCCAAGTGATCTGCTATGCTGCAAAACAGCCAGAAGCCATTTGAAGACCACAATAAGAAAAGGCTTCAAAGAGGCACACAGTGTCTCCACCCACAAGGGTTGACCATTAGCCACGGACATCAGCTCTTCCTTGCTCCTAAGCACAGGAGGGATGCCTGCCTTGGGACTGAACTGCACACCCCAGTCAAGCAGTCACTTCTCTTCATTACTTTCTGTATCTACAGCACTTAACAGTGATGCTACTGAGTCTTCTTTCATGAGTATAATGATTTCCATGCAAGTGAAGCCATATCTGGGGAACAATTCAGGCAGAATAAGTTATTTGATCGGAGACTACAGCTGGCAGAGCCTGGCCCTTAGGCAAATTGCCTTGTAACACAACAAAGCCATATCTGTCTGCAGTACATTGCAGCAAGCTAGCCAGTCTTTCTGTGAACAGATATTTGCTCCTTGAAGGGAATTCAGATTTTTGTTTACAGAAAAACTCCAATCTCAAGAGCACAAAGCAATCTCATTACACTTGAACTGCATTTAGCAGCCTTGCTGTACACAAAGGTATGGGTGGAGGGTGTGCTTTTATGCCCTACCTATGCAGCAGAAGATTACCAATGATAACAAAGTGAGATCTAGGAACAGATGATGATGATGTCATGAACCAACCACGTCGAATGGCCTGGGTAACACCACCTCTTAAGACAGGAATTCAAGTGAACCATTTGTGATGTGCTTCCCAGTACTATTATGTTAAAATGCATGAAAATTGTCCTCTCTAACCAATCACCTTAATAATGAAGAAAATCATCAGCTCATGGGGTGCACATGAGCTCATGGGTGCTGCCTCACCAGCTGCAGGGAACAGCACTGGGTCCCAGGAGGTGAGAGCACCCACATCTCCTGCAGAATATGGGTGTACTTCAGATGGGATGGGGGAAGGGGTAACCGTAATCCACATATGCTGGTGGAGTTCATGTACTTGTGAAAGAGAGACTGTAACTTCTGGGTATTAGTTAAAGCTAATGTAAGTGCTTATTAACATTAATTCAGTGTTCAGTGTTGTGATTTAGCTGTGGCATTACTGGTACTGGTCCCAAATTAGCATTTCATTGACTACTGATTAAATTCATGCCATTATCAAACTGCTTTGATCCTAATTTTGGTTTAAACTACATGAACTGAATCGTACTCCAGTGCAGCACATGTGATTCATCACTCGCTGCTGTTTGTTTCTGTTATATTCTTAAGGATGAGACAGCTGATTTGTATCAGGTGTCGACAAGAATTTCAAAATAAAGTCAGGGATTAAAGAGTGTTGTTTAACCAGCTGCAACAAGCCATTGCTAGAAAAGGTGTGGACAAACTCCAAAAGCAACCTACATGTGGACTTGTGGAGCACTGGTAGCGCTGCATAGTGGAGCAACAGGGAGATGCTGAACACCTGCACTGAGGGATCATGTTCTGCCTTGGCAAGGACTGCAGCTGATTCAGACTCTGGGTTTTCCTGCAGGGAATCACAACCTTGGTATAATCTAATAATCTCTTCATATATATACATATATATATATATATATATACACACACACACACACACACGTATTATTTCCATATATACTACATTTGGCTGCATCTATAGGCAGTGTACTATAATTACAGATGGCCAGAAATGAAACAGTGTCTCTGAATTTTCTTGCTAAGTATGGAAAGTACTGGAAACCACAGAAGTGCTACAACTAAATAAAAGCTTACCTTTCATTTATAAAAGTGTGTGCCAGGGAAAACTTAATAATATACACCTAATATAATTAGGAAACCAAATTAAAGACAACTAAATAATTTAAATCATTTTTCTAGGGAAATGTCAAATTCCTTATGAGTATATTCCAATCATACAATTAAACCAGAATGGCTTTACTCTATTATCTCTTTTCTTTGTTTTTGTCTTAAAATATGTTAGATCAGGAATTGGCATACTACAATAGATGAGTATGAAAAAAACCCAAACACCCAGTGGCACAGTAGTAAGGGCTATCTTTAAGCTTGGTTAAATTTAGCTTATTATGCTAAAATTAATGAAAAATTAATTAGGCAAGCCACAGAATATTCCTCTGACAAATATTTGTTACAGCTTTACAATAAGGGGCGCTTGCAAAGGTTTCATCTGCTTTGTTTAAAATGGCGACACTTCACAATAGCACTGCTCAGAAAACAGATGGACACAAGCTATAAACTTTAAGGCAAGAACTGCTAAGTTTACACCACAAGGAAACCAGCTTTTAGTGTGTATCCAGCACATCCTTGTAAATCAGTCAGGCAATGGCCCTTCTCACTTTCTTGGGAGTAATGCTACTTGGGGCTGTAGTAACCTATGACAGGCACAATAGAGGTATGATTGTTTTTTTCAGGCCGGCACTGATGTTTTAACCAAATTATCGCTTTTTAAATGCATCCCCCCCTTTCAGCAAAGTGGCAAAAGCACAGATGTGATAAACCAGGAGAATGATTTTGGGTTGTACCAGGACTTCAGGTGACCTCCAGTGCAACCTGTGAGACAATGCAGCCTGGGGGTGCACTAATGCAGGACCAGAACTCATGAATGTGGAAAACATGGCCCAGAGCCAGGGGCAGCTGCAGCTGTGGGAGACATGCTGTGGAAATGGGACGTGTTCCCAAATTATGGGAAGCACAGTGGTTTCAGAGGATACTACATGCACTGAGCTGTCTTCAGTATGATAGTGGAAAAAGTGCTGCTGTTTCACTCTTTTCCCTTTTTTGCGCCCTCTCTTAAAACCCATAATTCCACTACACAATATGATGTCAAAAATGTCATACAGATAATGATGAGTGGAGCCAGAGGATGAAGCCAGACCTTTATTGTTATGTTTTAACCAATATAAACTGGATTAGGAAATTCAGTTTATATTTAATTGTATATTTTAAAATAAGCCGTAATAAGTATTGCACTAACATACAAGGAATTCAGAAGCTGTTGGATGTCTTGGCAACCTTGATGTAAATTCATATTCTGCTTCTTTTAAAAGACCGTATCCAAAAGAAACACTGCATCAAATGTATTGTTAAGACTTTCCTCGGCACATGTTTTGACATCTAGGCAAATCTTATGAGTCAGGGTAGTTGAGAAGCTTAAGCAATAGACCTGATGCTGCTGCATCTGACAGATTCACTGCTGAGAGAAAGCAAGTTGCCTGTCTTCTTTTGACAGCTGAACAGGAGATCTCAGCCGCTTGGCTTCGTGCTCCCCATCAGTACCCTTCAAGCTCTCCAGCCTCAGCATATGGCCAGCCAGCACATGTAGCAGGGCTGAGCAGCCTCCTCTACAGCTGGCACTTCAGTGTTCCTGGTGACATGGATGGAGCACCAAAACACCTTCAGGGCACATGCTCTCAAAGCAGCTGACAGGCACTTAAATTACATCAATCATCTGTGAGCACACCATGGTATTACTTGTCCCCTGTGCTCCCCGCCAAAGCCCTGTCAGCTTACTTCTATCACATCCAATTAGTCACCAGGAGTCATTTAGCAGCCTGAGAGGCAGCTCTCAGACAGCAAGTGCAGCCTGGTCACAGAATAGGTCTGTTTCCTTGCAAGTGCACATTCTGGTACCAGAGCATTAAAGGCAAGTGAGGTTCACAGAGACATAGAAACATTTCTTTCTTCACAGGAATATTACACCTTGACATGACCATATGATGCCACCAACCTGTGTTAGGTATCCCACAAAGATGATGCAGAATATGACATACTGTAACACATCTAATATTTGTGCTGACCCTGCCATGCATCTTTCTCTGTCCTGAGGTTCTTCTGCTGCTCTGAGCATTCAGAAACAGTTGCTGAAATGCAATCTGTTGTTTGCTTCCCAGTATGAGTAGTAAAAACCATGCAGCCAAAGCCAGGCATAACTTCACCACCACAAGGAGTAGTTGCAGCAGACAAAATCTGAATACACAGATATAAAGTGTTCTAGTTTAATGGGGGAAAAAAAGGAAAGCAAAAGCAAGAAGACTGCAGGTGCTCAGAAAAGAAGCTAATGCATAATACAACGAAAACTTCATTAACACCTCAGTTTAGAGGTGGTAGCAGATTTGTAATACAACCCCCTGGACACACTACTGTACACACTGTGGAATCACCAGATTTTTGCAAGCGATTCTGAAAAGCCTGACAACCTTAAGATTCATTCTTTGAAATAGTTTAAATTTTCAGTTCAAGTTTTGTTTACCTGTATGACAGAATATGCAAGCTGACACATGCTATGAGGATTCTCCTAGTAAGTCAATATTCACAACAGAAGTCTGTTTAACAGGAATGCTGTTTCACATTGTGGTGGTTTGACAGGGTCTGGCTTTTTGGGTGTGGTAGGGGCCAGAAAGATGTCTCCTGTAAAAAGCTGCCAGAAGCTTCTACAGCTGTCCAGCCAGGGCCTATCCCTGATGGCTCTGAAGATGGACATGCTGTGGAAGCCACAGCTGGGCCAATTAGAGAAGAAGGTAACGGCTCTGTGACAACATATTTAAGAAGGAGTCACAGTAGTATGCACGTGTGCGCCAGTAGATGTAGATAGGCAGGGAAGAAGGAGTACAGCATGTAGGAGAAACAACAGATATGGGCACCAGCAAAGTCAGAAGAAGGAGGGGGAGGAGGTGCTTCTAAGAGATATCTTCACAGCCTGTGGTAAGGACTGTACTAATGCAGTGTTTCCCTGCACCCTGAGAGTCCACGAAGGAGCTGAGATCCACCCCACGCTGGAGCAGGAGGGGTGGACTCCTACAGGGGGACTTTTGGTCTGGTGGGGGGCTGACGCAGATAATGAGGCCTTTGCTCCCGGAGACTGAGGGAGTCATTTATGGTAAAAAGGGCATTGTTTCACTCCCACCCTAAGTTTGGACCAGCCCAGCCTTGGGAGGAGGATGCAGGCAGCGGTGACTGGGTGGGCTGATTGCCAAGAGGGAAAAAGGACTCCTGCAAAAAATGCCACAGTGCTTGTGAGAAGGGGGCCTGCCTCCTCTCCAAATAATTGGCAAGAAAACATCTGAGGAATGAACTGACTCTTGGAAGAAATTCCTTTCCCCTGTCCATCTGAGCAGAGGGAAGGGAAAGGGAAGCAGCTTTTCGTGGGAGCTTTGAGGCGGCTCAAAACCATGACACACATAAACTCATTAACTGTTGTGAAATCTTATGAAAAAAAAAGTATTAAAAAAGAGAGAGAGAGAGAAATCAAATCAGGTAAACTAATCAGCCTCCCTTAAAACAGTGTTAGAGCCTGTGGTGAAGTTAAAGCCTTTATCACTGGTTTCTACCAGGTGGCCAATACATAACACATTTTAATTTTCTATATAGTGTACTATAAAATATTCTATATTTAACCTTTTTATAAGAACCTCCTACCTGCAAACCCCAAAATATGTTGCACACCACAACAGAGAGTTGCCATGGGCAGGATGGTTTGGTTTTGCCCCTAACTTCTCTCAGCCACAGCGGCCTACCACTCCTAGGATGCTCCACAAAGCAACTCCCAGGGCTTGCTCCTCCGTGCAGCTATCAGCACACAGCAGAGCCCTGCTAGCAAGGAAACTTGGCAGAGGCTCACAAAACACACAACTTAACAATCAAGGGCCTTGTTGAGTTGGACCTTTTATTGAACAACTCTGGCCCTTGTCTCCTCTCTCTGTTTATAAGGCTTACCAAATATATAAACTATTGCTCTTAAATTATGAGGACCCACATTTATGAGAGCAATTATCCTTTGTTTGTTTAGAAAGGCTATTTGTCTTTCTCCTGTCTTTTACATGCCTCCCTGCCTCCTTTGCCCAAACCAAAGCAAAATGTTTGGATTTTTATTTGAGGGTGGGCTTCATCTGAAGTTCACTTAATGTGAGGAAATCTCTGCTATAGCCATTGGATGTGGGAGGAGCTGGAGGAAGACATCAAGCCTCGCTTCTATTCAAAGGAAAGTTAGGCAAGGGAATTGTTTGGAGGCATAGAGTTTTTGCTTTTATACCGCTATAAAATAAATTATAAAGTTGGGGTGGTTTGGCTTTAAAAAAATAATTTAAAACAACAGTACACAACAGACAGTAATTACCTCACTGTTACTATGAACTAAAACAGAGTAGGTGAGCATTGAACTGGCCCTTGATGGAAAGAAAAACTCATTGCTGGGGGTTTAAGAGGACCATGCTATCTCTGAAGGATGGATTAAACTATAACTTCTAAAAGACGAAAGCATGTCTTTGTAACGCTGCTCTATTCAGAATTAATACTGCCAACATGGACACTTGAGATCTGCAAGTGAGCACACTTGGCTGTCTGACAGTGCTTTCCAGAGAGTTGTCAAGTACCAAGCATAGATGGACTTCCTTTAACAGTTTCAGAAAAATGTTCCTACATATCAGCTCTTCATTCCTGTAACTCCAGCAAGAATTTAGGACCTGAACAGTCCTGTGGCCTGCAGCCAGGCAGCTATTACCCTGAGGACCTCTGTTCTTCCTTCCTCTCCAGAATTTGCAACACGCGCCCTCTGCTACACAAGGCAACATCCAGACTGAGCCTTTGAAATCATCTACTTGATGAAAAAGAAAGCTTCCTTGCCTGGAAAACCACAGCAGCAGTAGGGAAACAGGCACGTGATGTAGCTCCTCCTTTCCTCAGGCACACACCTCCTCACTGTCAGTAACACTGAAACTGCTCTGTAGTAAGAGATGCCCCAGGTAGGGGAAATCCTCCAGTATCCTTTCAAGTGTGAAACCACAGAGGTCCTTCTGAGAGACCAGGATGGAACTGATCTGAGCTTCATCTTGGAGAATTATACAAGTAGATTAAAAAAAA
>VZRZ01006185.1:24770-77015 GCA_013398175.1 Climacteris rufus | reverse complement strand
AAAAAAAAAAAAAAAAGTACCAAGGGACAGATGAAGACCTGGTGGCTGTAGTCCACTCGTGTTTCCAGAAGATACTCAATGTCTACATTGAAGGTCTTGAAAGAAACTGGGCAGCCAAAACAAGTGGGAAGATCTCAAAGATTAACTCCTTATTTATGAGAACAGGAAACAATGTAAGAGTTATCAGTTGCTTCTTGCCATTAAAGGAAGGACCCAGGCAGTTTGATATGCTCCCATGTAATCTAGACAATGTTTTAATAGGAAAACTGTTAGTATGATTGTTGATAGATTACACTATTCAAGGAGGTGAAGATGAGAGTTTGCTCTGAGGAACTGCAGAAATGTCTTAATCACACTGTTATTGGACATTACATTGACAATTTAATGTATATATGAATGAAATGCATTTGGATAAACTTTCAGGCATACACACAAAAGTATAATTTTCCATGTAAAGTGAAGGAGTTTGAGCTGACCATTAGAAGTGATAAGTAAAATCTTGGGATTGTGATAGACAGTTACATGCCATAGTTCCAAGTATATGCAATCTCAAACAAACAAACACAAAAGGGCAAAATCAAAATTCTCACACAGGAATAAAGAACAGGGAAAAAGCAATCATCATCACAGAGGGAAAAACACAACTCGTGTGCTGCATGCACTCCTGGTCCTCTCCTCTCAAAACACTTTAGTATAAGCAGAAGCAGTTCAGAGGAAGATGCTCAGGACAAGCAAAAATAAGAAACAGCTTTTGAATGAAAAACATTCTTCAGTCAGAAGAGGAGAAAATTGAAAAAAGAATATGATGGAGATCAGTACAGTCACAAGAGGCACTAAAAAGCTATACTTCACTTATTTTCTTGCACTAGAAAACAGATGAGAGAAATCAAACTAACCACTGACAGGCTCAAAGCAAGTTGGAGGACAGAAATCACCTCTTCTCCTATTATATTTGTAATGCTTATAGTTCTTGTTCAGCTCCATGACCATTTAAAATCTCACTCCTTCCTCTCCCATGTGGTTTTTAAAATCCTGTAAGAATGCCATATAAGCATTTCCAATAAATATAGGACTGAAAACACATTATACTGCAAAGTGTTAAGAGTTGCTGTCTCTTCTATATAGAGTATTGCAAACATGATTAAAACTGAGGAGTGTTTCCAAACAAGCCCTAAGGCTGACTGGAAGGTGCAACTAAATGCCTCCTTTTATAAGAACAGCTGGAGCCAAATGGTGGTGAAAAACTGGTGAGGGCCATAAGTCAAGAAAGTAAGCTGCGAACCAGGTCAAGAAAAGGTTAAGTTGTAAACAGGCAATCTGGCACTTTGGACTAAAAAAAAAAATTAATGTGCAGTCAATTGCTTAAGCATGTAAATATTAGGCTTCCTAATAAACATATCCAAATGCAAGGGGAAAAAAATACATAGGGGGAGAAAAGCATTTTCTGTCAACAGCCTTACAAAGGTAAAGCAGGCCTAGGTAACACACACGGGAACCAGCAATTGAAGACTGGTGGGTGCAATGCATAAGTAAGTTCCTCAGCTTGCTAATACCATAACACTCTACAAGTCTCTCCACAACTCCCTGAAAGGACTTGATGATCCCAGAGGTCATCCTAAATGGTTCTGTGATTCTGTGATAACTGCATTCCTGAAGTTTAGAGAACCATGAGAATAGTTCTTAGTCTAATTTTTGAAAAGTTGAAAACAACCTTCCCAGTGGCTCAAGCTAGATCATTACTCCAAGTAAATTTTGAGATTTGCAAAGTTGACAGAGGTTTTGGTCAGATTTTATTTTAATTTCAGTCAAATACCACCCATAAAAACTTATAGAGGAGAAGTGTGATCTATGTCTGACCACCTGCAGTGTTTTATATGAACTCTGGTGATAAGGAAAATTTTATTTCCCCAGAAGGCCCTGCAGGACAAAAATATCCATAAAATGGTTGATACTTGGCAATACTTTTATTAAAATCTAGACAAGGAAGAAAGGTGAATACTCTCCCAGCTAACCAAATCTCAAGATAAGTAAACAGAATTGTAGTAGATGTATGGCAAGAAAATACAAGGTTTAATACTATCAGGATCTAAAAGTTATTGCTTGTTTTTGTCAGAGAAAAAAAGAAGTAATATAAAAGAAACAGCTCCCCTCTTCAGGGCACAAGAGACAATGGAAACTGAGAAATAGTCTCACACAAGCAGCTCTGTACAGAAATCCCAACCTGGGAATGCCTGATGTGAATAAAGCAACTCATTTCCAGTGAGTGAAGCAGCAAAAGCTGCTGTTGTCACCTCAGGGAAAGGGAACAGGGTACCGGTGGGGGAAGGAAGAGTGATCCTCTAGTTAAGTCACCACATCTGCTCCAGGACTGCTGAGTTATCAGGCAGCCTAAGACACAGTTGTGGTGTTTGTGCACAGTTTTCAGAATAACCATCCAGTGGCATTTTCCCTGAATATATTTTCACCCCTTCAGCATCTCTCCACTCACGCACACACCCGAGCTCCTGCAATAACTGGAGACACCCCTCCAAGGCCCAGAATAACGTGGAAAGACTCAGGCAGTTCTGTGTCTTGAAGTGATCTATACTGCACACACCAAACAGCACCCAGCCAAAGCATGATTAATCTTCCTTGGGTGTAATTCTATTGCTGTATCCTTTTAGCCACATGTAGTTACAACATCAAGCAGCCCTAAGCAGGGCCCAAGTGCAGCAGCAAGCAGTTTTTTCTGCTTCACAGCTGGGAGTGCTGCTTTGGATTAGAGCTGGATTGCTAATAAGGCAACACAAGGGGCTGAGGGTGTGCTGAGAGCCAGGGGAGTGCATGCCTGTATAAATGCTTTAATCCCAGGAAGGAAGAAGTCAACATGAAGTGAAGCTTCAGTGAATTGTTCATGCTGACCTTCAAGACTGCCCTAATTTTGTCAGTGCAGAAAGGTCACCTTTGCAGCAATGAGAACTCTATCAAAAACATTATTTTAACAGCAGTGCTGAGAATACAGCAGGTCTGTAATTAATAAAACAAGGAAACTCCACCAAGGTGTTTTCAAAGGGTTTGGTTACAGGAAGAAGGTAAGAAAACAACTTAATGAAACAGCAGCAAAACAAAAGACATAATGCACAGAGTTCACTGGAGTTCAATTTTCATATATTTAATACATTTTTTTCAACACTATTGCTGTTTCTGAAATGGTCTGTTGCACTTCAGGAACATATAAATAAGAGCTAGGTTCCCCTTAGGCTATTTGAAAAGCTATAGGTATCATCTGACAACTTTATTACAGGTTCTTAAATGTAATAAACACCTGTAGGGAACAGCAAGAGCATTAAGAAAAAGGAAAGTCAACTAAGCAGAAACAAAGACATTCATAACTTAGTATCAGGACAGGAATTACAAAGATGCTCAGTCTGAATCACTACGTACACAGTACCTGTAGTAAGGAGGCACACCACCATAATATGAAAAAAACCAACAAAACCACCTCCCTTCAATGATTTATATAATAACTTATGAAGGAGGCAAATCACCATGGTTGAACTGACAACAGTATTACCAACACACAAAGAACAGCTGTACATTGAAGGAAAGCCTATGCTGCTGTCAGGGGTGGTATACTGAGCATGAAAATATTACTCATTGACTTTTCTGGAGTAAAAAATAAAGGTAATTTTACTGAATCCTCATCTTTTCTCATGCAAACCTTCTGAAGAAAAGCTCTACCACCATGATTTTAGGAGCTGTTGTGGCCAGCCACCAAAGGCTAGTAGAGCAGGCAGAACCCTGTAAAGCCCACCCTGTAGGCTGATCATGCTCAGTTGCAAGGGTACTTATAACCCATGCAGTCCCACACATGATACCTGAGATTGCTGCCAACACACCAGAAGTGTAAGCACAATGGCATATAGCATATATCTATATCTACCTCAGGGAAGAACTTCACAAGTTTACCTGCCATTACTTAATTGCAGGGAAAAAAAATCAGTACTGGTAAGTTCCCTCACCTCTGAGTCACTCCTCCCCTTTAGCCTCTCCCCTTCAGTTTAAGGCACTGGTCATCTTTATTCTGCACAGCTGTTTATACATAGTTTCCCATTTAGTCTGCTTATCTTGGCTTCCTTCATTTGAATAGCTTAATCTTTTGAGCTTCATGCTACTTCTATCAGTTCTGAAAGACTGCTGCCATACTGTTTAGTGTCCACTTGACTACCCAGCTTAAATACCTATGCAAGACAGTGCCCTAATGGTATGCTTGTTAATAAAACTCTGCTCATTACTGTTTGATTTCTATCCCTTCTTCTCCATGATCAGTACATCTTTTGAAAGAACTCACATTAAGCAATTCTTGCCTATTGTCTTACTCTTCTGTAACGTTTTCCCCAATATTGCTCATTTTTCACACCACCTCTAAGATCTCTGCTTCAGAATACATATGATATATTTATCATACTTTTAGTTCCCTATTGCAAATGGATTGTGGAATAGTACATAGCACTGTCTAATCCCTTTTCAGGATTACAGATGCTTAATGCCGTTGTTACTGAAGTAGTCTTATCACTGACACATCTCTTTTTCTTTCTTTGTGCAGCAGGTGGGTCATCAAGCTTCTCTCACGTGCTCCTCCCCCAAGTAGTTTCTCCTACCTCATGCAAAATCCTGTCCTCTTTTTAGCATTTATAATTTTAATTTTTCTCTGAACCCAGGCCTAGTTCACGGAGAGTAACCAGTTCACAGTTTAAGGGAACCTTGTTACTCTCCATCCTTAGCAATCCCTCAGATCTAAAGGAAATCTGTACTGCTGCTTTATATTCCCCCTTCTTTACACTCTAATAGGCTTTTTATACATCACCTTTGCACATCCTCAAAGGAAACAGTCCATAACGGTTTGGAGAAACAAAATTACTGAAGAAAAAAGCAGATGCTATCACAACTTACACAGTAAACATTTTTAACAGCTCTACAAACCTTGATATGGCTTGAGTCAAATTATGAACCAGATTTAAATGAAAGAAAAAAATAAAAAAGGGGAAAAACCCCACCCTCAGTCTGGAAAACATTTTCCTTGTCGGACACAAAACGAAGGAAAACAAAGCCAAAAGGTGTGTGGTCTGAAGTGCTGGATTCAAAGACAAAAGCTGTATCTAAGCAAAACACTCCACACAATGCCATGCAAGCTCTTGGAGTTTGACTCTTCTGTGTACGTCTTAACAGTAAGAGATGGCGATGTACAGCAGTTCTATTCAGCTCTATTTTTATTAAAATAACATCTTTAAAGAGACATGCTTAGAGTTTTAGTTGTCAGCATCAAAAACTTTTTTTGAACAAATCATATTATATTAAAGACTGAAAATATAAAAGAATCAAGAGTGTAAGGTTGAGAGCAGCTAAGAATTTAAAATTTAATTTGATTTTTTGTTTTTTTTTTAAGAACAAAAATCAGACTTACCAGAAGCTCACAAATTTACCAACAGCTCGAAATTTAGACATTGTGTTGCTTTATGTGATTTCTTTTCAAATAATTCAGACTCAATATTTATGTAATAAGCTAAAATTACATAGAAATATTTAATAAGATTTTTAAAATTTTATATATTTGCACAAGAACCACCCAATGTCAATGTAAATATGTTTTAATCTGGATGTCAATATTTATGCTTGCAACTTCTTAAAATTCTGAAATTTACATTCATACTGCAGAGCATCCTGAAAGCATTTCTTATATTAAAGAGTGGCAAAACTATTCCATTTTCACTCTAATTTGACATGACTATGAAGTTTTTCTGAATGTAGGCCTTTGCTCCAACACAGGAACTTTTGATCTTCATAAAAATGCAGTTGAGGAGAGGAAAGGACTCTAACATATAACTGCCTTAATCTAGCCAGACCAGCATTTAACTTTTTATGTATTTTACTTAACCAAAGTATAAGTGGCTCTAGGGAAAGCAACATTAATAAACATGATCATATAAACTTTGCAGTGAAAATTCAATTTTACCTTTAATAGTGTCTCTCAAATAGTAAACTTTATTATAAGACCAACAACTTAATCAGATCCTAGCAGCAAAATCAGGTGTTTCATTTTCAATTCTTAATGTTTGTCCAATTGCTTCTTGGAATATTTCATGCCCTAAATAAGATAAAAAATGCCAATGAAAATGTCAGATTCTGCTGGAAACTGGACTGATGCCTCCACTCTCCTCAGTTCCAGGAAAATTTTCCTTGACCAAGAAAAGCATTCCTCTTTGGTTACTGCAAGATTCCATATCTGAGAAGCAGATATATTAATGTAAGAGATGAAATACTGAAATTTGACCAGAATACTATTCTAAGACATGGGTTAGTGGCAATTTCAGAGTCACACTACTCTTAGATAATTTGATGCAAATTACGTCCAAGGGCAAAAAGAAAATAATTGTGATACAAGCTGATCATAGATCTCTATATTTCTCTGGTTGCTTTAAGTCTCCATAATGATCTACACTATTCTCCTACGCACTATCACCCTCAGCACTTACTCCTAGTATTTCCATTGAAATTTCCAGAAATGCTCTAAGGCATTTTCCTCTCTGCCCTCATCACAGCATTTGCAGCACACAAATATGCACAGCCTGGCTTGTCCCATAAGTATACTTTCTGGACATTATTGTTCTTTACATGCAAACATATAATTTGCCAGACACTAATTTCTTTCTCAAGCCATAATGTCTTCAGCATATTTAAAGGCAACTCCACAAACTTTATATGCTAGGCTAGTGCATCATTAACTTTTTCAGGGATGCTATTTACATCTCTTTCCCAAGAACACATGGAAGAGCTTTAGCCCATTTGGAAATTGTGTGGAGCCAAGCTTTCCACACTTAGTGGAAGCACTCAGGTTTCTGGGAGCCTCCACTTCTGCATGCTCAGTTTGAGTGATTACAGCCAGACTTGACATAAACAGTTTCTTCAGTTTCTGCAGTGGGGCACAGAATGACAGTGGGGAAGAGAATGACAATGCATCCATAATCTGCTCTGACATTGTAATGCTTCCACCAAACTGTGAAAACAAAAAAAAAACTTGACTTTCAATTGCAACTTCGTGTGTCTGAAGAGTGTCATGAAAAACAGCACCTTGAGGTCTGCAAGTGCTGTTTGAAGTCAACTCTTCTGCAAAACCAAAAAGAACTCCCCTGTCCCTGCAGAGTCCAGGCTGATCATGAGCATTATGTATCATGAGCACAAGAGAAGAGGTGCTTCGGTTCTGTATGGTTAAGACTTTACCAAAACACATAAATATTGGAAGGGAAGTAAAAGCTGTCATTCATATGCAAGGCTAATCTTTGCAGTCCTATGGATTGTCATTAAATAATGATGGCTAAGAAATTCATTGGGAACATAATTTTGTTACTGAATCTTCTGCACTTTTGTCTCACTACTTGCTCTAATAGTGTTCAAAAAGAGTCTTACAGACTGACTTTGGTGTAGCTACATCCAAGAGCCTGCCCTGAATTCTATCTCTCCTATGGAAAATCTTATTTGCAGAGATGCATGGTGGCTATAAAATACATACATTTTTGTAATGTCATCAAATTATCCTTTTGTGTACATTTCACCAGCCACAACAGTCATTGATAATTTTCAATTATTGTAATGAATTTTGTACCTATAAAGGGGAAAAAATGCAAAGCAATAGCATCCTCTTCTAAAATCTAACAGTTCAAAAACAGATGAAACTTGTGCACAAAGTATTGTATTGATGGGCTTATCTCTAAACTGTACTATATCATGCAGAGGCTCAGGTCAAGTCTTTTCACATTCCCTGGAAAGAAAAACATGAAATTCCTCCACTCCATTACCTGAGTTTCTGGATGACTCAGGCATATGTTTCCAGTGCTTCCAATAATTTGACCGGCTCACAAGTTTCTGCATTCTTTTGAGATTACTCAGACTAGGGAAACTATATGACAGGTTGGAGGAGCTACAACAGCATTACTTTGGCACACATGGGGACAGAAAGGGTCTCCGAAATCAGGAGCTTTAAGGAACATAAAGAAATTACTCTTAGAGAAAGCGACTCTGTAGGATTTAATGCAAACTCCAAGGGACAGATGAGGTGAAACGTTCCAGGGAATTTCTCACTATTTGCAGAACACTTAATTACTTCAAGGACAGCTTGTTTCTGCTCTTCTGGATACTGCAAACCTGTCACACCATGGGACAGATTTACTAGATATATTTCCTTCACTGCCAAGCCAGATGCAGGAGGTTCCACTCTCTCAACTGGGTTGATTTGACTGCATCTTTCACTGGCCTGCCGAAATGCTCTAGTTGTTAGAGCATCCAGTGGTTGTGTCACACCACTGCATGACTTGCACAGCTGAGCCCTGCCTCTTAGCAGTTTGCCTCTAGCTCCCACTGGGGGAAGGCCGCACCACAGCCTCTTCTCTTGCATGCCAGAAGAAATGGATCAGTGAACCCCAGGTGGGATGTGCTGTGCAGCAGCCAAAATGAGGCCAGCTTTAAGAAGCCAAAAACAGCCCTTTGAAGTGTCAATAGATATAATGCTCTGCATCATCTCACAGAATTTTCAGCCATGGATCACAATGAAACCCAAGGTTTGCTGCAGAGAGACGATCTGTAACTCTGCTGTCACAAGCTCATGCAAGCTATGACAGCCACTGTGCCTTCATCACTAATGAGGCATGTTGCAATTCGGATATAGGAAGGAAGAATGAGAAAGGATACAAGACACAGATCAAGTACCTGAAGAGACCTTTGGAAAGCCAAGTTATGACAATGAATCTGTAACATGAGGGTACTTAGAGACATCTGGCAAAGGATTTCCAGTGCTTAACCTTTGCTTTCAAAAACAGAATATCCAGACATTGGGAAAGAGATGAAGGTATAGGTTTTGAACCACTCTCAGCCTCTGAAGGCTTGTTAGATATATGAAATAATATATTTTTGTTCCCTAGCAAATGTCTTTTAAATAAAAAGTGTAGAACCACTGCAAACTATCCACAGGGAGAAATACCTAACTACACATTCTATTACCATGTATCTACTCCAGACACTATCCTTGCTACTCACAGACAAATTCAATTGTTTAGTGAGTTTAGATGATGGTTACAAGCAATCATTTCTGCCATCTTTTTCTTAATCTTAGTAAAGTCTATTCCCCTCATGCCTCCTCCTCATTTTAGAATAAAACATGCTCCCTTGTTGAACGTGATTGCAAAGAAAATTACATGATTTAGAACAGAAATCAAGTTATTTTCATAATCTTTAAATTATTTTCTTGAAACTTGGTCTATAAAATCCCAATTGCTTCCAAGAATTAAAAGAGAAAATGTGCATAAAAGCAAAAAAAGCTTAAATCTAGTCTTATTTAGCAGCCCAAATTCTACACTGTTGAATGGGTTCCAGAATGAAGCTTCATATTGTTTCCAAATAATCTTTAGTGCCCTATAAAGCGGTCCACCGTAAGAACTTTTTGGATTGGACATATAAGCAGATAACAGACCCATTTATTTAATGCTGTAACTGAAACCAGGCATAGAGTTCGTACAAAACTTACCCCAAGGATCAACGATTGCCAGATGCCAGGACAATGCAATGAGAAAATTGGGCAAAAATACTGGGAATCCTGGAAAACTAGATGTGAAGGCTCCCACCTCGCAATGCACAGGATGTACCAAACTACATCTTAACACCAACTCTTCCAGCTCTGGGTGGGGCTTTAAGACATCAAATCACATTTTGTCCTGCTACTGACAGAGCATCTCACCAGCCTTTCTTAAAGATGCTGTAGAATACAGCAGCACCAGTTCCAAACAGTTATGCAGGTTTGATGCTGTGAAGAAGGCTCTGTTGCATCCATTCTCCTGCCAAAATTTCTCTTGGTAAATAGAACCAACTGTCATTATGTACAGCATGATCAGGTCAAAAAGAAGGAAGCAAAAAGTGGGCATGCCACCCTCAGGTCCATGAAACAAGTGAACAACTTGTGTGCAAAAATGGGGGCTGCAACCCTGTCATTCAAGTCCTTGATCAGTCTTCTGTCTAGAGTGCAGTGCAAGGTACAACCCAGCTGGGTCAGATTAGTTCCCAGTCTTTATAAAAGGTAAGTCACAGGCTTAATCGCCATTAAGGGGTACCTGAAATGGTACTTCATAAACCAGAATACGTAGCTTGATTATTTATCACCAATAGTGGTATTTTACCTTCCTGTTCCACGGAAGAAGACAGAAAATGGACTATGTAGCACTTGCATTGCTAAAATATGGCATAGTTTTCAGGCCAAAGTACTAGCACAGTCTTCTGCGTAACCCAAAGGAGGTGGTGGCCAAGCAGAAGCAGATTGAACATTTGACCCCTGACTAGCAAAGTGAGGATGTACCACCAGTTCATTTTACTTAAGTTCAACTGCAACCATACTGGCCTCAAAGAAAGCTTTCCCTAGAAACCTTTCCCCATCTCTAACAACACTTTTAGATAAGCCTTTGGTTTGCTGAATTCATACAACATCAGAAATGTATTAATACTTTTAAACTCTATGTGTCAAAAGGAACTAAACACTTCTTGGGCTAACATTTTTTCCAAAACACTTTCACAACCGTGATGGTAAATCCCCTCTACAACACAGAAACATGACAGGAGCAGAGGCTTGTACCTCCCAATAAGCAATACTTGTCATCTGGTGGGCAAAATGCCCTCTGGGAATCTGGGGTAAGAAACCACAGCCAGTAGATGCCTGAACGAACACATAGTTGATAAAGGCCAAAAATATCCAGTTACCAGAGGAAAAAACCCAAACAACCCAGTGATTGCTCAGTCTGGAGAGAAGCTGGAAATAAAAATTCATATATGTTCCACTGGACACCAAAACAAAAAGTAAAACAATATTACAAACTCAACAGGAATACTGATCTTAAGGTATTTCCAACTCCCCTCCCTCCTTCCAGACAGCCTCTCCACAATTCACAGGCAGTGTAAGTTTCAGGTCATGCTGTTTTCCATAAGAACTCAGTATTTGTCCACCTTTCCTCCTACTTCATAGTCACCCATCACTCCTGCTTTCAGGTGGCTGGACCAACAAGCTTTGTCTACGCTTTGAGCAGTTGTTAAACTGTTAACAAGCTGTGACGACTGCTGCAGGCTATTTTGGATTGACAGAACAGCTTGTGCATCCAAAAACATGTATTCCTCCTATCCATTAATATTATTTGCTCAAAAAAATAGATTACGTCTCCTCACGAATCCCTCCTGTGAAACTTGAAGCACGCTGCCCACGGAAAAGTGGGTGTTGCAAAGCTGCATCAGGAAGACACTGCTCAGTGTTGCCCTCCAAGCCAGCAGCAGCCTCACCTCCATCTCCTGACAGTCGCTTCTAATTGCTTTCCATTCCTGACTACTTAATGCTGCCAGGCAGGCCCTCCTCAACTCCATGTAATTTACTTAAGCAATGCTATGATTCATCCCGCACAAGGTCTTTAAGCAGTGTGGGTTATTTTCCACGCTTGTATTGACACTAAAAATGTCTCTATTGTATTTCCTTTCACAGACCCCAAACTGTTTATTAAGGCATCAAATATCATCAGTATCCTCCAGGCTGGTGATGCTCTTGGCTAGCCATACTGATCAGACCATGGCCAAACTGTGATTGAACTGTCAAATAAGTCTGTGGTAAGAAAGATTTTAAATCCTACTGGGAGATACGGCTTATAAAAAAAATGCAAGAAATATGGGGGTTTATTTTATTTTTTTTAAATGTATTATGGGGTTGCTTGGTTTCACGTAACCTTTTAAAAAAACAATTTGGTGGCTTAAGGAAAGTGTTATGAAACTGGTGTATTCTGCCAATTCGCTCTCCCTCATTCATCTATTTCCTTGTTCTATTGTGTTCCAAGTGTCTGTTTCACTTGTTAACGATTAAGCTCAGAATTTCTATGTTTTTAGATGCCTGTGCAGTGAGGTAGTATGTACATACACCAGAAGAGAGTGAATTGTATTGTGACAGCAAGCAACGCAGTTCCCACCTGGCAAAGCTAGTATAAACCCATTTCTGAGGTGCTGCAAGTCCTTCAAGGCCCAAGTGAGGCAAAGCTGAGCTGCTGCCACTGATCCAGCTCAGGAACCTCTGCTCTGCTCTTTGCTCATCTCTGTCCCAGTGCAGATGTAAGTGAGTGCCAAGATACTGTCTGTTCCAGCTGGTCAAAACCAAAAACGTTTCTAAAAGTTGTAAGTGAAATTAAGAGCTGCCTGCAGTTGCCTTCACATGGAATATGGAAGCATCACATGGCAGCATACTCCCTGACATGTAGGAAAAAAGACTGATTTTAATTCTGAAAGTTCCCCATCTCTGTCATCAGACAAGGTAGCAGCTGTTGGAAGTGGCCTCATAAGGATTCAAGCTACATTACCTCTCATATATCCTAGTACCCTTCTTGGGATGCCCATGGAATACAATCCAGTAAGGAAGCCCTACCAATATCCTCACATGACCCATAGAAGACAAGAATCTTCTACATACACCAATTCAGGGGATCTGCTGTTCAAGCAGAAGGCAGTTGCAAAGGTACTAGCCTTTTAGACCCGTTTCATGGGGGAAAAAGTATATAATCCAATATTATCTTCCACGAATAACCACAACAGAGTGGTTTGGTATGTGGATAAGGAAATACCAAGCAGGAAGATAACATTGTCTCTGTTGGCACTAACATAACCTTGGCTAGCATACCAGTCCATTCTGCTGTCCACAACACAAGTAGTATGGAAAAATTGGAGAGAGATCAATAAGAGCCACAAGAATGACTAAAACATATTTCAGCAGACTAGGAAATTCAAGCAGCTGAGGATATTTATCTTACAGAGAAAGTCCAGGATAACCATTTGCAAGTGCCAGTAGGAAAAGAGATTTGATAAAGAACCACTCAGCTTTGGATATAAAACATATAATTATGTATAACATTTGGAAATTGCAGTAGACATTCTTATTGGAAAAAAGATTTATTTTCATTTAAAGAAAAAATCAAATCCAGTGAAGCTCTGGAACAACTTATGAGATTGATTCCCTCTATCCAGTTCTTTGAGCTGATTTTTAAAGTTCTAAAAATTACATGCTGTTACATAAGGAAGTAAAGGTCTGTGTTTGCTGTCCACCCAGGAGGTAATAAATATGCACTCATTAAAGTCCCTTCTTCAGTGATAAATGACTGTATTCATAGAAACTTGAAAGATATTTTGCAACCTCTTCAAAGAGTTTATTCTTTTTAGAATCCCTACCAGTTAGGTCTGGAAATAATTAACATTATGCTGAAATTTGGTTTCAACTTTTTAAGAAAAATTATTCTGCCACCATATTTGCAACCACTTAAGCAATGTCCCTGAGTAACTACGAAGAATGAAAGAGGAATGACAGAGACGGGAAAAAACCCAACATATTACCTTATTATTCAATATTATTTAACTGCTGAATTCAAGAGCTAGAATACATGGGCATCTCCCATCTCATTAAATTATTTAATTTGCTAACTTTTCCAAAAAAGGAATGAGTACTATTGAATTTGCATTAAAGTTCAGTAATATTTGGGGCCTTCAGTTGTAAAGACCAAATCATTTCCAGCATGGATCACAGAGAATCATTTGGGTTGGAAAAGGCCTCCAAGATCATCAAAGTCCAACCTTTGACGTAATACCACCATGCGCACTAAACCATAACATGGAGTGCCATATCTATCTATTTTTTGAGCACTTCTGGGGATGGTGACTTCACCACTTCCCTGGGCAGCCCGTTCCAATGCTTAACCACACTTTCAGTGAAGAGATTTTTCATAATATACAATCTAAACCTCCCCTGGCACAGTCTGAGGCCATTTCCCCTTGTACTATTACTGAGCTGCCTGGGAGAAGAGACTGACCCCCACCTCACCACAACCTCCTTTCCAGTAGTTGTAGAGGGCAATAATGTCTCCCCTGAGCCTCCTTTTCTCCAGACTGAACAACCCTACTATCCTCAGATGCTCCTCAAGAATATGTTCCAGACCTTTCACCAGCTTTTCTGCCCTTCTCTGGACAGGCTCCAGCACCTCCACGTCTATCTTGTAGTGAGGAGCCCAGAAATGAACAGAGGGTTCGAAGTGTGACCTCATCAGTGTGGAGTAAAAGGGGAACACTCAATTCCCTAATCCCACTGGTCACACTATTGCTGATACAGGCCAGGATGCCACTGGCCTTCTTAGCCACCTGGGCACACACTGGCTCATGTTCAATCACTGTCAACCAGCAACCCACGTCCTTTTCCACTGGGCCACGTTCCAGCTACTCTTTCCCCAGCTGTAGCACTTCATGGAGTTTTTGCGACAGAACCCAGCACTTCACCTTGTTGACCTTCATGCCACTGGCCTCAGCCCATTAAACCAGCCTGTTCAGATCCCTCTGCAGGGTTCTCCTGCCCTCCAGCAGATCAACACTCCCATTCAGCTTGGTGTTGTCTGTGAACTTAATGTGATTGCAACTCGATTCCTTCATCCAGATCATGGATAAAGGTATTAGAGAGGACTGGCCCCAAAAGTAAGCCCTGGGGAACACCTTGGTGACTGGCCACCAACGGGATGTAACTCCATTGACCCCAGCTCTCTGGGCTCAGCCATCCAGACAGTTTTTTACCCAGTGAAGAATACACCAGATGATCTTCAGCCAATGTGCCTCCTCTCATCTCATCATGCAGAGCTCCGCATTCCCTTCTGTGAGGGCAAAGTTGCTATTCTGGAATATCTGAAGAGGCATGGCTGCTCACATATTCTGCACTCATCCAGTGCCAGGCAACACCAACAGCCAGTGACTCACACACAGAAAAGGAGGCTGCTCTTTGGGATTGTTCTCCTTCAACCACACCACAGCCCACCAACAGGGCTTCCTCCTCCATGGCCTGAGATGCCACGGTGGCTCATGCAGTACATGAGCCACCTTCCCACAGCCTCTGGCAGGGAAGGGAATCATGCCACTGCTAAAAGAGGTGCCTAGGGACTGGGGTGCTGTGACCCAGCAGGTCCCAAGGGGCAGTCTGCTGCCACTGTCATAGCGCTGGCCTCATGCAGCCCCTTGGCACACCAAAAGTGGTCCCTGCCTCCAACATTTCCCTACTGAAGGTGAAGTTGCTGAACATAGTACTCACAGGTGGAACACACGGCTCAGGGACACCAACTGTCAACAGCTGAAACCTGTTTCCAGCTCAAGGAGAAAATAACTCTCTGAGCAAATGCAGAAACTCCAGCCACTATAGCTAGTGACCACAGAAAGGAAGCTGTTATCACAGGGTACCTCACCAGTCTCATGTCAGACCTTAACAGAAAATACTGGCAAAACCCAGAGGGGTCACCAACAGCCTGGAGAGCTGATTTCTATCATATTTCTTTATATATATTTATATTGTTAACTATATAAATATATAATTGCATTACTCTGAAACACATTTCATTAGTTCTTATCACAAAAGTTACTGCAATGAAATCGACAAATATCTAACTACCTCCTAGTTCTTTAAGTAATTGGCATTTACACCTAGATTGCACGCAGTTTTGCTTGCTTTTTAATCAAGCATGAAGTTTGATTATAAATTATATTTGTAATATATTCAATCATGCATTATAAAATTATATCTAATAAACATCTTAAATATTATAGTTACAGTATTATATTAAATATATTCCTTATAAAATATAAAAATAATATCCATTGGACTTCCTTTATAGCAACAAATTTATTAATAACAGTACCCAAGCCATCAAAGCAACCCCATGAAAATTTTGAAATCTAATTATGTCAGAAAGGAGCATGGGGAAGAAAAGTGATGATGATGAAGGCTCTGCTTTGCAGCACGCACATTCCCAGAAAGGCTGCAGCTGCTACCTCCATTCTTCCCAACACCTGGGGAAAGCACCAGCTTGGCACCCCTTTCTAATCTGGGGAGCTTTGTTCAAGTACAATAAAGGATAGCATCACTCAGCAAGGCTGGGCTGTCTTTGAAGGCATGCACAGTTATATAAACTGAAAGAAGACTCCACTCGTGTCATGCAAAGCCAGAAGGAGCCATATGAAGCCAGCTCCCTGCCAGCACAATGTGGAGCATAACCCAACACCACCGACTGAGCAAACCAGGAGTCTGGAAGCTGAGCATGCTGCTGGCTAGTCACTGGCTTATAGTTTCACTTGTTAATTTACATGTAGGAATCCAGAGGGGAAAAGCAGGCTCATGTATAAAGGCATGAACCATCTGCATGTGGAAATTACTTCACCTATTGAGAATCCAGGGGACAGTTTGAAGAATACAAAATAAATTAAAAAAAAAAAAAAAAAGAAAAAAGAAAAAAAAGACTGTGAAATAATCTGGCAACTTTCTGCTCAGGAAAGAGCTGGGGCAAACATATCGCTGCTGATTATGTGTCTAATAGCTCCAAAAGCTGTGCTCTGTATCAAACAAATCTGTACAGCACAAGCCTGTTTGCAAAAGGGAGGGCAGGTCTTTAATTGACCACTTTCAGAATGATGTCAGAGTTTTACAAAGGAGCAAGAAAAAAAGAAAAAAAACACAGCCTGATTTATGAAATTAAGACATGTATTGCAGCTCATAATATAAAAATATACATGTTGTGAAAGCCTAGACTGTTCCTGTACCACAGCCCTTACCTGTGCCAAAGTGTGAGATAGTATGCTATAATGTTGAGCCATGTAAGAAAATATATTGTGCCACCAAAACCAAAAATATGAAAAGAACAATAGAAGTTTCCCTATTATTGCCCAAGAGACTGCTTTGTTAAGAAAATTACTGACCAAGGTGAAAGGCTTCAGAATTTACTTTGACAGTATAATCAGCAAAAAGCCAGAAACATTTATTCCAATCCCCGATCTGACAAAGCCCACTTTATAACTTGGCTTGGCATTTAAATGGCTTGTCTAGCATTACAGTATCTAAAGCCTGGGTGATGAATCAGAATTTACCTCATATTTATGTATATCTAGATTTGCCTTAGAAGTCAGACATAAACACCTAGCCCTTGAAGATATAATATGCTAATGTTTTTATCCCAGTGACTTTTAAAAGACTGTAAAAAAACAGAAACTCCATGCCTCTAAAAAATGTGGTAAAAGAAAGACAAATTTCTGTAAGTTTAAACTTAAGCTTTGTTTCATATTTTAACAAGATGTAAAAAGACTCTTTACATAAAGCAGGCTAAAAAGAGTTTTTTATAGGCTTAATTCTAATTTTGATAACGTATTATAGAACAATGAAAGCCATATAGATTTTTCAGAACAAAACCAATTTTGTGTGTTGCAAATATTGTTTAAAAATTACATTTTCCAGTGTTGTTAGAAACTTACATACATTTGCTTCCCAAATCAAAGTGAGATGTGGGGAGGCATCAGCACTTTGTGCTGCCCCTTGGTTTAAAGGGAGCAGCATCCTCCAACAGAGAAGGGGTACATCAGTAGGAGCAGCACTTTAGAGAAACACGTGGTTTGCACCCGGGCAAGATAAGGAGGCCTCATGGCTCATTAAGCAGCAGCAGCAGCACTGCTACTCACTTTGGTGCGCTACTCACACTCACACTGTGTGTCTGGTCATTATCAGCAGCTCAAATATGCCTGACTGGGGATTCTGGGGGCAAAGGAACTGGGCCTTTTGCACATAAACGCACACCCCAGATCCCTTAAAAATCATTAAGCAGTTGTCTCCTACAGCCCCTGGAGAATCAGTAAGTTGCTGAAGTTGGTCAATCAACAGAGCTGAAGTTCTGCTCCAGATGGACTCTGGCCAGCTGGAACAAGATGGAAAATTTTCATCTGGATCCCTAATGCAGCTGACAGGGAGGCAAAACCTGAAGCGTCAAAGCAACTGAGGTGATGGTATTCTTTCCTTGGTGCTACTACTGAGTTGCACAAAAACAAAAAAATCAAAGTAAAAGCGGTACTTTTGTGCCCTGCTGCCGACATGTGCCCTTTCTGACATTGGTAACTACACACGTGACCCAGGGGCTGTCCGAGCCATGTGGTGGCATGGTGCATTTGATGTAGAACAGCAGTATAGCCAAGTATGTGAGAGAAGTAAATGTCTACTCCTAGCTTCCCTCACCTCTGCAGCTCCCACAAACTTTGGACGTGTTTCAAGAGATCAGGTGTTTCAAACAAATTTTAGAACCAACCTGATGAGTAGCTGGATGAAATGTAACCATCAACCTGCGTGGGGCAGTGCTACAGAGAAAGGGTGCTCTGATGGAACGAAACAAAGGAACTTCAGCAAGCAGGCTCCAGACTAAAACTGAAATAATGGGCAGCCCTAAGAAAGATCTGCACATCTGTTGATCACTAGATCTTTGATATCTCTGATGAATGAGGACCAAGTTTTCAGTTCAATAGTTCCATGATCAAGCCTGCAGTTGAATTACACTAAATGCAGTGACTCCAGTTAAGAGTTCTACTAAATATTGCGTGTCTACTCTATTTTAAACAAGCCCTGAAGACAACAGGAAAAAAACCTGGTTTTTTCACACTTAACCTACAATACATCTTATCTGGCATCCAGGAAAAAAGTTAAAAGCCTTGTAACAACCAGTGCAACTTTTCATTTAACAACTTGCTTTAGTCATGGAGACAACTGTTTCTAAAACCAGATGAACAAAGTGGGTTTAATCCTTTATTTTAAGAACAAAGGCAGTGTAATCTAGTCATTAAATATCTGATGATGTAGTTTAATGACATGTGAAGAAGTGCCTTGGAACAGGCTGGGGAACATGTGCTAGCAAGAGCACAGATTCCCATGTTGCTGTGATGGAATAAAAGCCATGCCAGGCCACTAAAAGTCACTTGCAAAACTTAAGCCTTCAGCAACAGGGATCAGATAGCTGGATAGCCTAAATTACAAAGTCTACATTAGCAATAAAAATATTTGTGATAAATTGCTAGAAAGGAAAAAAAAAAACAACAAGGCAAAAGAGACATAATAAACATAGAGCAATGTCAGAGACCTTTACCTCCAATTTAGTGTTAACTGAAGTTAATGAAAATGCAGGATATAGGAAGAAAAAGTTATGATCAGCCTGATACAGAGTGGTATCTACACATTCAATTCCGTAACAATGTATTATGTAACACTTTAAATGCTAATATTTGGATAGTAAAAAAGGTGATCAAGAAAACAAAAAAAGTAGATATTGGCCACCAAACCATAGCTGAAGCTTCTATTTAATTAGAAAAATCTGAAGGAAATCTTCTAATCACTGACCATGCAGTCATACTTTCTATTGCAGCTGCAGCTTCATCAGTTGAGTGAGTGTGGAAATGAAAATTTTAGCGTTCTACTAAAAACATTATCAGAAATGGAAGCGACAACCTTCTATAACTCTGTGTACACAGAGACACACATATTTACGCTTGGTAAATGCAAAAACACTGAAACACAGAAATATTTAGGTGATGAAGCAGGGTAAGCACTATTTGCTTGCAAAGAGCCAGCATTCCCCGGTAGGCTAATTTCCTGCATTGAAACCTGCCTAACTCAAATGATTGCCGGCACCTGAAATAAGCTGTAATAATTTAATTGCAGCCCTTCATTATATTCTGCCACCCTTTCTGGGTTAAACATTTAAAGAACATCCAAGGGTATCACTTAGAAAGATTTTAGAGACAGAAAAATCAGCGTGTACAACAGGCATTAAAACCTGCACAGTAAAATTACCGTCCAATACTAAACTATCACTGATGTATTTTTCATATTTTTTTATAAGTTAGCCACAAGAGGGAGTAAATAGTACTTGAATGCCAACACCAGCCCCTGCCCCCAACAAAACCAAGACATGGAATGAAAAAGAGTTTAAATAAAACACATTCTAAAGATCCCTGTGAGATATTTTATATGCACTTCAGGAAACTTAGGAGCAGTAGCTAAAGTGTAAATGGAAAGCTTCAGTTTCTTCATATGTGAACTCATATTCACTTCATATGTGGATTTGAAGGTGAAGAGCATGTTTATAATGCATAACACAATGATCCAGACAGCACAGAAAGAACTTGCTGCAGACAGCACAGAAAGGACTTGCTGCAAAGTTTCAGTCACTTCACAGCACCATCTCATGCACAGCCTTCAGTAGTGGTACCAATGGTTTGAATTCTCCAACTTTCACCCCTCATAGCCTCTACCACTGATTCTCAAGGCCTGTGCACACACCAGCCATGCCCTGCCCTGTGTGGCACCAAGTACCGGGCACGGAGCAATGCGCTTGTGCTCAGCCCCTGCAATGCAAAAGCTGTGTGTGCTTGTCTGGGCATGACCAGGGAGCCAGGCAGATCCCAAGTAGGGAATTAGCAGGCACACTTACCAGGCTTCTCTGGCACAAGAGGAAATGCTGCTTTTTGAGTTGCATAAAGAGCAGGGGGCCTCTCAAAGAGGCAGGCTGGGACACCTCAAAAACTTTACAGTCCACTCTCTCCACACCTTCACAGGCTGAGCAACTTGGGGGCTGATTGCAAGCTGTAGATCAAGTATCCACTCTATAAAATAGCAGTATGTTGGAAGAAATTAAAATAAAATTAATTGAAGAGTCTGAATGAAAATCAGATTTGTTCCTTTTTCTCAAGGTAAGGTCAGGACAGAAGTACTTGACTCTTTAGCCTCTTTTCCACCTCTTTTTCTTGTATATTGCCTTACGCACCATTCCTAATGAGATGTAATTGGCCTTAATAATTTTAATCCTTACTAAAAAGAACTGAATTCTCTGGATAGCTGCTTTAAGCTGGAAACAATGCTCAAACGAAGCTCAAAGACATACTATATTCTTCTCTTCATAATCTGCCTACATGAACAAATTTTTGTTCTGTCCATTCCTACAGTTACTCAGGTGCTCGTAAAACAGAACCAAATTAGAAATACCAATCTCTGTTTCAGTGACCCTTCATTTCTTACACATTGCTTCTCTCGTATTCTCTCTCCCCCACTACATTTGTGAGAAGGGTAAACCCCCATTCTTACTATGAGGAATATTTATTTTCATCTGATACAACAAACTGCTTTCTCAGGATGTCTTGTAATCACACTTCATTTTCAAGTTCTGCATTTCTTTCCAGATGTTCATTTCATCATATGAGTATGGAAATGACTACTACTGACACAAGCACTGAAGACAGGTTTGCTTTAAATGTACAAAAAAACCCCAAACACAGAAACCAAAAAACCTCTCACTCACACAAAACAAACCTGTTGAGAGTTTCTGCTGGCTGAGGCAATAGAGGAATTTTAGCACTAATAATGCCACAGTACCCAAAATAATTCTGGACATAATTGGTACTTTGAATTGTCTACTAGCCTGGTGATTTATGATATAGGATGCTTTTAAGTCCAGATCCCATTGAAAGACGGCTTTCATAATCATGATTTTTGTTGTGAAACTTCCTAAGCTCTCCCAGTTACATTGTAGCTATAATAGAAGCTTTCAAAAAGTAAAGATTTATCATCGTCATTAAGGAATGGCCACCAAAGATCTCTCTGCACAGAAGGCTGCACAACAGCCCACAACGAGACTGAGGAGGCCAGTGAAGACAAAAGAACAGCTGGGTACCCACACTGAAGTATCCATTGCATTTAGAAATTCCATGACATCCTATTCATACAGGAGAGGACCAAAGAGGTATGAGGCAAGATGTGGGCAGCACCCTTTTCACCTGCATTTTTCACACTAGGCTTGTTTCAGCTTTGATCAGCCTTTGAAATAGTAACAGGCTGCCAGCACTAAAGGCAATCTCTATCCCTGGACTTTAGTCCTTCTGGGAACAAACTTACCTACCCATTAATGCATTCCTAACACTTAAAGATGAAGACTACAAGAAATGCTACCAAGCCTTATGCTTGATGACATTAAATGTTCCACTACCTCAGCTAGGAACAGCTTTTGCCCCAGGTCACAGCTAAGCATGCCTACTGGGCACATACTCCCTCTCTTCCTCAGACCCACAAGAATATGTCAAAGCTGTGAATAAATAAGCACTCTGTGCTGGGGACAGAAAATCCTTTTACTCACGTGCCTGGACAGTGCGCTCTGCTTATGTAGTCACTACGGCTCCACAAAAATTCCACTCCTGTATCCTGTGATGCTGGAGAACACATACTGCAACAGACAGCACTGCCAGTGGGAGGGGTCAAGCCACTGTCCTCTCCTGGAAAATCTGCTCTTAGTTGTCTCTTCCATTTTCCCTGTGCTCTTGAATAATGTCCCACAAAAGGCTGAATAAAGACTACAATTAGAGATGCCTTTTGTGCCTTACAGAAGGTAAGTGATGGACATTGTCCTCTTCTTCAGGGACCCAGTGCAAGGCTTAGACAAGGGGTAGGACCATGTAGGCACAACACAGGAAGCTGACTACTCATTTTAGCTGTCCAGCTCACTTGGAGATGAACACAGCTCTGAACTTTTGCATCGCTAAAAAGCTGAAACCACACAAAAGCATCAAGTTTTACATGTTTCCATCCACAAACTAAAAACTGACCTAGATTCTCTCATTCTTAGGTTCCCTCACAGTTCTGGCCAGGTTTTCAGAGGGTTGCTAACCTTGGCTGAGTTAAGGGTTTAAAATGAAACACTAAAACGCAAGTACGTTTGAACTAGTTTTGATTTTATTATGAGTGTTTTGGATGGCTGTAATGCTAGAGTCAATTCAGACATTCTGGGTACTTTTCATCCAAAAATTGCTGCTTGAAAAAAAAAATCCCATATTTACAATAAATTAAAGTCAATCATTATTTTGGGTTTGATTCTCCACTTCACTATTCCAACACAGGATCTGGTTTAAGACCAGGCTCCTGAACTTGCAGTGAATATACCTTGGGTTTACATCCTCCTACTACAATAATGAAGATAGACCATTTGTGAAAAAAAATACTTGCAATTTCAAAATAATAAAAAAATAGAAGGTGACAGACATGAGATGAGTAAAGAAATAAAATACTAAGAGAAAAGTCAGAAAAAAATAAAGCCAGAAATGCAAAATATATCAAAAGTAGTGAAACAAAACTCTACAGTTTAAAAGACAGCATCAAACTCGTGAGATGATCCACTGCCTTGAGACACATATGAAGATACACCATTAAGGTAAGGCTCAAGGTAATGGCTTCTCATTTAACTAAGAGCTTCATCCTCAAAAAAGTTTAAGCAACGACATACCTCCACTGCCAATCTACAGCTTTGGAAGAAGCTGAAACAAACTTATCTGAGGTACTGGCAATGCCAAGCAGCACTTTGAACATGCTGTTAAAGCAATACAGGCCCTTCTCAGGGGGTAACTTGACATTGCGAGTAGGAAGGCAAATGAAAACTACCATGAAAACACCACGCCACAGGCTAAGTAATGATATAAGTATTTTGAACATTTGAAGTTTTTTCAGACTTTGCTTGATAGGCTCTCAGTTCTGTCAGCATGTAGCACAGACTGATTTTGCCCTTCAGTCAGAAGAATGACTTCAGGTAAGGATGCACCAGGACAGAGGGAAGAAAATAAAGGGGTGCGTGATGCTGATAAAACACTCCAACTTTTGGGTTCTTCAGATATCAGACTGATGTCTGATGCTACCTTCAAAGCCTTTTTGCAATTACTTTAATTCTTCTTAATAAAGCAATATTCTTTTCCCTAAAGAAAAACCTAAATCCACTTTTCCATGTGAAACTCCCCCAAAATGAGGTTGCAAAAACTAGTCCTACAGCAGGAATAAAATCCTCTATACTATGCAAATACTGTGCATACCTTAACAATAGAGCATTCAGAGATGCCTGTTTTCACCTACAAATAGGGACAGGGTAATTCTTCATTAATTTTGTCTGCACTTTATGAAGGGAGGAAGAAAAAGCATGCCTCAAGCTTTGCCAATATCCAAACAAAACAAACAGCAGCAGGGTTTTGTTTTTGCTTAAGTTTCATTATAGTTCATATAGAAAGAATTAGTGCAACTTAAAACTGGTTTGTATTTAAACCCATGTGTATGACAAGACTAGCCAACATGCTCATTTGCTAGTGGAAAAATTTTGTTCCTGCCATTACTTCCTGGTGTAATGTGTTTTCATATATTCTGGGAATCTTTTTCCTAAAACAAAAGGAGATCTTAACAAATTAGCAGACCTGAACCAAAAGCCCAGTCAAGAAAGCTGAACTTGCAGGAGTTTGCAACTGACTCTGCAATTCTATTGCTAATGTTCCTCCACTGTGATAACTGAACTTGGATAAGGGTGGTGAGAGAACACCAGTTACCCAATGGACAAACAAAACAGCCTTGGCAACCTTTTGCAACACTCTGAAAGCCAAAGACACAGCCAAGAGCAAACTATGTTTTCTCCACGTCAGTAGAGGTTACTTAACTGAAAGCTCTTTCTATTTCTCATGTTGCTTGTGCAGTTTGGCAGCTGAGACATTTTATATTAATTCATGTTATGGCTCATTGGAGGCAACCAACATATAAAACCTTAATGACAATCAGCAAGAGAAAATATTCAAATTCAGCAATAGACACCAATTGTAGGTATCTCAGATGAAAACAACTCCCAGCCAATACTGGTGAGTGGTGCATTACATAACACATCTGTGAGGGCCTGGAAGCAATCTAGAGAACACACACACAAGCAGAGGGATTAACTTTTTGAGTATTAGTCCCTACATGAGGATTCAAGGTGTCCAGTCATTTAAGGGTGATGTTTAGTACTTCAAATAAGCAGCTTAAAATAAACAGCACTACATCAAGCAGCTAATTAACACATTTCAGACAATTCATGATAGAAAATGCATATTCAGACACTATGTTTCAATTCTTTGTTACCTGTTCTAGTTGCATGAACATTTCAGTTTTACACTATCCAGAGGAAGATGCTAAGGATTAAGGTATATGAAAGTGCAATTAGGCTTCCAATTAGCAGAGGGAGTGACAGATTTTCTGTTGCTGAAGTGAAAAATACAGGAGAGCTTTCCTGAATCAGCTTTTTGTACCGCGTATATGTTGTGGTTTAGGAATGGTATTCCCCAGTTCAGTGTTTCCACTGAAACACTCCAAAGCACATGCTGTTCATTTGCTCCCCTTCCCCCTCCCACTGCAGCAGGATGGAGAGGAGAATTGGAGGCACAAAAGGTAAAGAACACAGGTTGAGAAAAGCACAGTTTACCAGAAAAAGCAATGAGATCAGAAATGAACAGTAACAGCAACAATATTAATAATAGTGTGCAAGAGGCAAATGATTCACATGCAAGAGCGCACCCTGCTCCGCCCTTGGGTATGACGTGAGGTGGTCTAGAATAACCGGGCTGTGCCCCTCCTGGCTACTGCAAAATTTAACCCTATCCTAGCCAGAACCAGGTATATTAACAATTACTCAAGAATTTTTAAGAACAAATCAGTCAAGAAACCTCTATAAAGCAGCCATGACCTTAGATAATCTGACTTAGCAAGGAATCAGAGGACGGTTTACAACAGTTTAACTTGAAATTGCTCACTGGTATTTGTGCCATAATTTCACTGTCAAGTCATTCAGCAAATAATTAGATCTCTGTTCCCACAGTTTTCATGCCAATTTTCAAAGCAAGCAAAATACTCCTCAGTCTTTCTCCACACTCTGGCCATCTTTCCCCCAGAAATCAGACAGGAGAGAACATAGCCAACTAATATGGTAGGCAACAAGTGACACTAATCATCACCTGCTGGTTGTAACAAAAGTTGTGACCATCAGCCTAAAAGGCAAAAGGTTCCATGTTTCAACAACACTCCTACAGCACCAGCTTCCTGCCCAATTGCTTAGCTTGAAAAAGAGAAACAACAGCAATCTGGAATGGACCTTCCATGGGCAGAGTTGACCATGAAATTTCCACCACACACATGCTTCAAAATGATGCCTCACTCTCCTAGGTAAAAGGAAAATATTGGGAGCATAACATAAACCAGAAAATTACCATTTTTTTTTTACCCCAGGACTGGTGTGTTGGGAACTCCTGAGGCTTTTAGAGGACTGATAACAAAAGAGGCCTTCCAGTCGGGAAGGAACAGATATGCTATGAAGACGATTATTAAGACAGAAGAATTGATCAAAATTGCCAGAACTTTTACAATGCTTCTCAGTGATGAGAATAAAAAAATAGTCAAATTAGAAGGGGTCTTAAGGACTACTGAAAGCAAAACATTGTGAAAAATATTGCTCAGAGCCCTGGCACTTAAAATAAAACATTCAACACAAGAACAAAACCATCACTTTCAAGATACTAATAAACCCTTAAGAGAAAGCAAACTCCAACTAAAGAAACATGCAGGTGATGTTCTCTAGCTGACAGCATGTGCTATTACAGCCTATAAACATTTGGAAAAAGCAATGTGGTCAAATTTGTTCCAGCTCATTTAATCTCTAAACAGAGAAGCTTATCTTTTCAAGCTAAGACTAGTGAAAAAACAGTGTCTTCAACCTAATAGGTCAAATGTAAACAGGTTTAAAATTAAACCACTTCCAAGACATTAGAAATGACCCTATCCACATGACTGTTCACACTCATCTTCCCCATCTAGAAGAGGAAGTCCAGACCTGCTTCCAAGTCTCCTCCCCTGAGTTTTGTTCCTACCCAAAGCAATCGCTGTTTAACTGAGCACATACAAACAATGTGCTTGGCAGGTTTAGTAACACTCAGTGGTATCACTATGACTGAAAAAGAAGCTGATAGTTGTGTGTTGTTTGGAGAGCCTTAGATAGTAAGATTCTCTTTCTTGGGAACTGAATGATCAGTCTGCTATTAATATTGTTTCCAGCCCTCCTCCTGCTGCTCCTTTATCAGTCGATTTTTCTCTACAAGTTTCTGCAGGTTTACCAAGGGCTTGGTAAAAAGCTGTCCCACTTGAAGGTCCTGCAAATATTTATGTTTAGATGCTGTGTCTTGCCCCAAATCTCCTTAATTCTTTTTTGTTGTTGTTGGTTTTGGTTTTTTGTTCATTTGGTTTGTTGCTGTTGTTGCTGTTTTTGTTTTTGCATAACTATACAACCATAGCACATTGTTAGAACAGGAGCTAGAAAGAAAGTTCTTGGAATCTAGAAAACCCCCACACCAGCCCAACCCCAAACCCAAACCAGACTAAAATAACCCCCCCAAACAAAAACCTCGCAAGCTCCTCCCTCTCCTTCAACCCACCCAGATAGTTACTGCAATAAATACTGAATCAGAATCAAAGCACAATAGCTCTTGGTGGCAGGAACTAAAAATGTCAATAATTACAAAAAATATTTCACAAAAATATTTACTGATCTGAATGACAGCAGAGACAAGTTTTTGGATTAAATTTTAGCCAGAAACCGTCTCTCTGTATCTTCTAATTTTGTGAAGCCTGATGTACAAGTACTTGGGTCATGCCATTGCTCCCAGAGAGTCAAAGCCTGCAATTTCATGGCCGCTGAGCTCATTGTACAGCACAAGCCATGAGATGCCAAAGCCCTTCTGTGAAGCAATGAAGGGTATCAGATTTTTCTTGAATAGTCACTGTACACCCAGTGTATTGCTGGATAAGACCTTCCATTCCCCCTTCATTAACAAATGGTATGACTTTGCATCTCAGCAAATCTGCTGGCTTCAGAAAGCTTAGCTACATGAATACAAGCTGTATGCAAATAGCCCAATTATTTTCCTCTATCAATTAAATCTAACCTAAAATGAATAACAACTGATCAATTATAAATTATTTCTGTGTTTTCAGGGGACTTCTGTTTCTAATCTAGGATTTTACATTATAGCTACCCTTTCATGCCACAAATACACAAGTGTAAAATTTTTTTCACTCAATTTCAAAACTATCTAAGACCATCAACTGAATCTGCAAACTCCCATTTGAATAGTGTGAAAATATCAGATGATGTTATACAGCAGCTACTTTTATGAGTATATCACTGAATACAACTTTTGGGACAGATCAAAGTACTTCTGGGGTAGTCAGTACTATGCAAGATTGGAAACAGTGTTGGAATGTTGGGCAGTAGGATTTAACTTCTGCTACTGAGGAAACAGCAGCAGGGCCAAGCATGCACATCAGACAGACAGTTTGACAGCACAAATTGAGGTTAACCCACCTTACTCAGTATGGACAGAAGAATCTAACTCCATCTCATCTTTAGTCTTCCATTAAACTAACTGTAGGCAGCAATATGATCTCCCCAAGACTGTTCTGAAAGCAAAACAAGCCCTGTTCTCTCAGCCCTTTCTTACAGATAAGTGCTTGAGCCCTTGACCATCTTTGATGATGCTTCATTTGACTGACTTCATTAGGCCAGTATCTTTCCTGGACTGGGGAGCTCTAACTAAACACAGTACAGCAGGTGTGGCTTCACAGGTGCTAAATAAGAAGAAAGAACTACTTCCCTCAGTTTGTTGACCACACCTTTGCTAATAGCCCAGCCTCAGGCCATTTTTTCCAGCCAGTTGATATTCCCTTTTCCTCAAGTAGATCAGTCATTCCACTTAGTTTGGTATTATCCATAAACTTGCTGAGAACACACTCTATACCATCCATCTGCATTACTAAGTTGGATTTTAAAGTGTTGGCCCCAGTATCAGTGCTCAAGGGATACCACTGGTAATTGGCTGCTAGTGGAAATTTGTGCAGCTGTTAACCTGCTGATTCATACTGTAACCAATAATCTCACTTCTGAAATGTATTTTACAGTGTGAAAAAATAGTTTAAAAAAGTTAATTAAAACCCTTCTTTATGAAAACACCTCCCATGCTGTTTATCCTAACAGGGACTTGATTCCTTAAAGTATGAGGCAATGTGGCACAAGTTCAGGACTTGGTGATGCTGTAAGTGAACCAGGAAGCACTCTCAGTGATGCCACAGTTTAAGGAATTATTTACACTGAGGACTGCTTGGAGTTGGTTTGTCAAAAGTGTGAGCTTCAGGACAGTGTCAAGTTTACCACAGAAAGATAGACAGCTTGTCCTAGCTTCAGCTGGGATAGAGTTAATTTTCTTCATGGTAGCTGGCACAACGCTGTGTTTTAGATTAAGGTTGAGAATAATGTTGATGTTTTAGTTGTTGCTGAGCACCCCTTACCCTAACTCAAGGGCTTCTCAGTGTCTCAGGCTCTGCCAGAGAGCAGGTACACAAGATGTCACAAAAGAGCATGGACAGGATAGCTGATCCAAACTGGCCAAAAGGATATTCCATACCATAAAACATCATGCCCAGTATATAAACTGGGGAGCATTGGCCAGGAGGGAATGGGCCCTGCTCTGAGACAGGATGGGCATCCATCAGTGTGTGGTGAGCAATGGTATTCTGCATCACTTGTCTTTCTTGGGTTTTATTACTCTGTCTTTTGATTATATTATTCGTATTAGCATTACTAGAGTTAATTATTAAGCTGTTCTTAACCCACAGGTTTTACTTTTTCGGATTCTTTTCCTCAGTCCACCAGGGAGGATGGGGAGAGTTGTGAGCAGCCGTGTGGTACTTGGCTCCTGTCTGGGGTTAAACCGTGACAACAGCTTCACAGTCATCCCTCAAAATCATTGGAGTACATAAGACAGGGATCCTGACTGACCAGATTCCCAACTGAAGTTTACTTTTTCTCTACAAAGCAGAATGCTGCATATGCAGAATTTCTGCTCTCAGTTTCATTTGCCATTGAATATTGCTTGGGAGACTGTAAATGATGTGAAGTATGAGAGTTCTTCCTGAGAATAAACTAATTTAATAATGCTTAAGTTTTTAATCTCCTAAAATTGACAGACCGTGCCTGCAGGGAGTAGAGAGAGCTTATGAATTACCTGGTTAGAATGCAAAGCCATTCCACTTCAACATTAAATTAAATTTTCTTATCTAATCCCTCATATACTTATCCTGTTGAGAGCTTCTTGACGGGTTGCAAAGCTACTTCTACCATGTACAAACAACATTAGTTTCAGAGTTTGTGATATTATCAAACACTGCTTCAAACTGCAAAGAATGACTTCTTTGCAGGCTTTCTTTCAGAGGCCTGTGCCTCCAACAGCAGGAGCACATGAAATGTGTTTGTGGTTCTGAGGGCTACGAAATAGCAGAAGAAAGCTGCAAGGAAGGGTCTGTTACCTTTGGGCAGCCAGCAACCATAGTTTTAATCTGTGAAATGGATGTGGGCACCACAAGAGCTCCTGGCAGCACTGAAATAGATTGAGGCTCAGCTTTCTTGTGCAGAGCTGCACCTCCCGGGCATCACAGAGCGCAATGGCTCAGATCCACTGCGGTTCCACGTTTACAGCCCTGCTGCAAACCCCCTGAATGTCAAACACACACAACATGCTCCTTCTGAGGCATTGAGAGGTGTCTGTTTTCCTGCAAGGTGGTCCTCCAGTCCTGGATACGGAGTAGTCACAGAAAACTGTTTAATCAACAGAATATTATTCTCCTTCACACTAGGATAAAAACACACCTCTTCAAAGACATTTTCCTGAAAACCGAGACTGGCCTTAGTTAACAAGAAACTGGATTTGGATTCATGTCTCCCATGTCTCAGATAAACTTTAGTAACTGAACTTCTGACCATTTAAAAAACAGATGGTACCTCTGCTTTCCCAGACACATGCATACCTATTAAAAAGTCTTGATTCCAACAAGTCAGCATTTTTCATTAAAAAAACACTGATCAGAAAGATGCTCGGTTTGAATAGACAGAATAGTGCCTTTGACATCCATCTCTGAAAATATTAGGCAATTTAAGTGCTTTATCATCCCTCATGACACTTCAAATTATTAAAGAACCTGGCCCAGCTTTCTGATGTGTCTCTCCAGCCATGCTCTCTGAATCGAGATACTCGGCTTTATCTTCATCCATGCCTTTGAGTTAAGTCCTAGGATCAAGTACCATAACTTTGCATCCAAATCTTGTCTTGTTAAGTCCATCCAGTGTCTTTTCAGTGAAAAGCATCTGCTGTCTCTCATCTCCAGTTGCACAGTGTATCACTGACAAGTCCTATTGATAAGTTTTCATGCACAGGCAATCAACATATACAGTATGTGTGCATGTAGTATTTATTTTAAATATACATACATATATGCACACCATTTAAAAAAGTCATTGCAGAAACAGGAAGAGAGGAAAATAAAATATACAATGTTTTTAAAGGGCATGGACTCAAGCTGTATGAGACTGGATTATACAGAAGACTTTGAATTCATTACCTCTGTCAGTCTGTGCCATGCAGGTGTTGAGGGGGCAATGGAAACACTATTTGCAAGCAGCTTAAGCTCACTGCCTGGTATAAACAGATGAACTGTGGAAACCACCTGACTTCCATGAAAATAGTGATTGACAGAAAAAAACATTTTTGCTCAGAATATAGGAAAAAAGGAAGACAAAAGTAAAAAGCAAAAAACCCCCACACCTCTGAAGCACTATAGGAAGACCTGGGCCAAGCATAAGCACAAGCCCAAACTTCCCAGAGAACTCAAGTAAATTGGAGACCTTCAGACTTAGGAGCAGATGCATTACATGCTTTGTGAAGATTGAGAGAAAGCAGAGCAATACATGCACACATCACCAGCTTGCCCAAAATGCTGGGAAAAGATGTATTAAGGATCAGTTTTAGATGTAGTCTTACTTCCTCGTCTCACTGGTGACTATCTTAAAGGCAAATGTTCCCACATTTGCCTAACACTACATTAAGTTCACATCTTTCACCACAAGCATTTTTTTTTCCTCATTTATTTTCATCCTATCTGCTGGCAGTAGAAACTTAAAATATACTAAGTCAATGAACCCATTTACTGCACATTTAGCTAACAGAAGTTTGCAAGCTCTTTATACAGCTCAGAAGGAGATATTAGTATATTTCTGCACTTACAGGAAAATAGAGGATCTGTAATAAGTCTCCAACTGCTTCTGTGGCCTCAACTGTCCTTTTATTATCTGGGAGATTTAACTACCAGGCTCCCCTAAAAAGTTATGCTAACAGCATACCTTGCTGCTACTCAACAGAAGAACCCTCCCTCCCTTGCATACCAGATTTCTAATTAAAGAGAAATTAATCAAGTTCCTGCTTTGCTTAAAGTATTCACTTAAAATGCAACTGTTACATGAACATTGTTAACTGACTTAATAAATACACCACGGTCTCCTCATCTCATCTACTTGGATCCTTAATGCCCCCTGCAAGCAAGCAATGCTTGCTGTGACTCTCCATGAATTCCATAGCAATGCACAGCATCAGGCATCTCATAGGTTCGAGCCTTTTAAAGAGCTTAACAAGTTTTTATATAATGAGGTTAGTGAAGAATGTTCTTTTCATGGAGAAAAGTTACTCCTCATCTGAAAACAGCTTAGTGTTGTTAATTAATGTTTTCTTGCCTGTAAGGGTCATCTCACAATCTTTTCATTCACATGAGAGATGTAGCTGCAGTAGTTCTGAATGACAAGGAAGACAAGATGTCTCTAGACCTGAGAGGTGGGGAAAAGACCCTGTGAGGATCTAGGAATGGAATGGGCACATCCAGCACCACCAGCAGAAAGATGTTGCAGCGACAAACTACATATAGCTTTTCTACATAAGTCTACACTGGTGCAAATTATAGCCACATAAAACACACACCCCTATGTGCTGTCTAAGATCAAACAGTTGCCCAATAAAGCAGATGACTACACCACAGGCACATTCAGAGGTGACTCTGTCGCAGGGAATACAGCATGGGAACAGCAGACAATGCCCACACAACTAAGATGTGGCAGGCCAGGGGTCAGGATGTTTTGCTTTTATTTTGGTTTGGGCTGTTGGGGATTTTTCTTAGAAACCATTGACAAAAGTTGCAGAAGAGAAGCAGGATCCTGTAACAGACTTTACAGAAGATTAGAGGGAAAGAACAATGGCTTAGGGAGAACAGAAGAACTGTTTTGTCTGATGCTCTGCCAAGCCCGTGTTAAATAACAAAACAGTGTCCTAAAAGAATTTTTTAATATGGCAACAAGTCTCTCCTGGACTGATGAAAGATAAGGCTATGTAAAGCATTGCTAATCTATTTGAACACCAGTTTCTGCTACTCAAGTTAGAGCTATAGATCTTGGCTGTTGGAAGACCTGCTCATTTGCCAGTGAGCTGGCAGTGGTTCTCGGTGTGCTGTAAGTTCAGCCAAGCAACCTTCACATCTTTTCAGAGGACCAGCTCTTTCTAAAGTCACAAATAATTATTTCCAGCAGTTTCAGCCTCCCAAACAAACAAACAGAAATTACTAGCTACCTACAGAAATCAAGATATATCTTACTAAGACCACACATTTTTTTCAGAAGAGCTCTCAACTTGTTCTGATACCACTAAAACCAAGCAATTAAAAACATTCCTTTATTGAAGTGCCCTTTGTCCTATAAGCCAGCCATCCATACCTACCCTCCAGGTGTTTATGTTACTTTACAGCACCTCTTTGTGCAGTAGATGAACACAGACTCTGGCCCAGAGAATATATGCTCTTATTTTAGCCAAGACACGAAGAAGGGAGAGGGGGAAGAATAACTGGAAATGTGACAATGAAGCTATACGGTCACGAAAAGGAGTAAGGTAGAACGGTAGAAGACTGGCAGAGAATTTGTAGGAGAATGTTGCTTTACACAACATATTGTGATAGTCTAGATTGAAAAGATGAACACAATTTGGGTATGCCACAGATGAGAAATGGACAATTTACATTAGTTGGATTACGATGACTTGACTTTATGGATCAAAACAAAGAGAAAATCCTAGCTTGAGCAAAGCTATGCAGTTAAATCAGTGCCATGCAAAGATGCATTCTAAATTTCCATGAACTGTCAAGAAAATTGATTAAATACAACTTCAGAGCAGTACCTAATGAAGGATTTTTACATGCTATTGTTTTCCATGATCTTCAACATATGGTTATTGAAAATCATATTGCTTTGTTCTCTTCCTATAACACAGATTTATGATTACGTTTGTTCTCCTTTCTCTCCAAGAGCAGAACTTTTAATGAAAAAAGTAATGAAAAGAGAATCTTGCAATTAGAGTGTTACATGCTCCAAGCAGCAACTCCCTCATCTTCTGCAAGCATCCCAGGACAGCTTGTACTTGTCTCAATCACCAATGTACATATGCAGCTCAAACTAAGGCTATGAAGAACTTGGCAGCATTTATCTTCACAGGCTTGCCACTCCCAGAATTTTATTGCTTTCTGACCTGCATTACAGCACAAAAGGCACAGCCAGAAATGCCAAGTTTTGACTTAAGGGTCACAAAGATGTGAAAAATTATGAGTTCGTATGGTTAAGGTGCAAACCAGAGCCCGACTGAGACAGATCCTGTAAAATCATTTTGGAGAAATGGGAATTTTCTGTTCCTAGGCCAAGTTTCAGATTAGGATTGGACACCAGACTGATGTTTGTATTCATTCCCTACTGCAGCTCCTTTCCAGCACAAGGAGAGACAAAACCACCCAGTACTACCACATTTAAGTAACCTTAGCAGAATTTGGGTCTTTGGTGTTTATATTTATACAAAATAAAGCTAGAAATTGAAAAAGCTTTTTTATTATCATTCTTTTTTTCCCCACCGTATTTCATTTTCTGATTTCACAGAATATTCTAAGTGGAAAAACAGACTCAGGACAAAGATAATTATATAATTATAGTTCTTACACTTGTAAACTTTCAGTGTTGGTGCATGACCTTCAAAACTCTACCAACCAAAGATATTAAATAAAGAAAAAAGAATAGGAAATTGCAGTGTTTTACAGAACCACTCCTATCACAGGTCACTAAATGCTCTTAAAACTTTCTAAGAAAGCAGAGATACTGGGAAAACATTAAAAAATAAAAACCCTGGCCACTAAATAAAAACAACAGTATTTGATTAACCAATGCAGACCTCTCAATGTTTGTTATCTGCACAGAAAAGAGCAGGGAATTATAAAAAAGGGCCCAGAAGGGAATACGATAGGATGAAAAGAAGCATAAAACCAAGGAGCTCCTATCCTAAAGTGTCCCCCTATGAAAAGAGGGAAAGTACTTTAAGCAGAAGTGTGTGTATGTGAATTCTTTTTACATCTGCTGCTGTGTGCTGCAGTGTACAGACACTTGGGGATCTGCCGTCAAAAATAAAATGAGCAGTTTGCCAACAACATACCAAACATTAGTGGTCTTTAACATAACTACAGGTTTTGCTCATGATAGCATTGCCAAATGACAGCAGGGTTTTGTTCAAACACCCGCTTCACTTTCGCATTGCAGAACAACTGCCTGCCAAGTTATTGGAAATTAATCTGATAAATATCTGATAAATATGTCTGTTATAGGCATACAGAAAACCCACAAGGTTCCAGTCATTAGTATGTCACTACAGGGCCTTTAATCACACAATCATTTGTCAAAACAGTTACTGTGTGAAAAGTAGAAAGAAAATGTTTCTTGCAACATAATACTAACCAACCCAAAATTGGAGTAAAGAGTTCCACAGTAATACTCAAAGCGTGTTAGAAAGGAAATTTCAAATTGTCTTGCTTTGGTTATCATTTTACAAGCCACAAACTCATAGATTAAGTATAATCTGTTTCCAAGTGATCAAGCTGTACAGGATCAGTCAAAAATACTAAAAATTGAAAAAGTAAAAATGCCTGGAGCTACTGTTAGCTTAAGAGGAACAAAATACCACCCCTTAGCTATCCATGACTATATCAAAGTTCAAGTGAAAGCAGAGGCACTTTTCCATTAATACACACAAAGCAGAAAAACAGGTGTCATCTTTAGTCAGCTAAACCACTCTATAACCTCGTTAAAATGCTGATTAAGAGCATAATATGGTCAGAAGAGGGGGCAGAAGAGAAGATCAGCATCCATGCGCAGTCCGTTCAACCACAAAACGTAAATGGTCTTCTGAAAACCCCTAACAGAGGAAACTCAAGGCCAATTCAGCCTACAGACAAGGTTCATTACTCCACATCCAAACTAAAAGAACTTGGCAGGACAAAATATTAGCATCTTGCCTTTGTCATTTCTAAGACAGTTGGAAGTTAAATCTTTGCCATAAAGCAGTGCAAAATGATCCAAACAAGTATTCTTTCCAACTACTGTTCAGACTAGTCAATCGTCAAAAACGAAATAAAAACAAATAAAATCAACAAAAAAGAAGCTCAGCTGTAGGAGATACTCTATCAGAATTACTAGAAAGTGTAGAAAGTATTTGCTTGTGTTATAACAACTTTTATCTCTTCCCGAAACAAGACTGCAAGTGTCTGTTACATCTGAGTTTCAGCAGGTGAAATAAACTCTGATAATGCACCAAACTTTGCTGTCCTTGAAATGAAACTTAACTGTGGCTGGAGAAGTAAAGGATCAAAAATGGAAAGTTAAAGGAAAAAAAAAAAACAACAACTTTGAAAACTTGGAAAGAAATAGCAGTACAGGAAGTGACTGACATTTGACAGTTGCTTCACTGCTCTTAGGCTGACTAGGCTGGGGTTTTTGGACTGTGTCCTGTGGGCCATTCTCTTCTCTCTCTGTGAATCTCTTCCAGACATCTGGATATCTCACTAAAATGACAATACTTGTCTGTGCTGGAGTTGTATTCAATGACCTATGACCCATTCCTATGACTGCCCCGTCAAGTCTCAGTCACTTCCCATGCTTTTGCCAGAACAGCAGCCACTCATGTAGCACTGCTGACGGACCTGCTGTATGTGCATTTTTTTTCCCCATCAACCACTTCAGAAGAACATACACATGCTTCATGACTGGCCTCATGTTTGTTTCCATTGCATAGTCCATGCCAAAGGTGTTTCAGGACCAGAATAAAAATTGACATTGGAAAGTCTTCAAAAACTATCACCAAAAAAATATAAAAAATACAATCTGCTAAATTAGAATAACCAGCCCAATCTCCTAACCATGTTAATAATCAGCACACTCAAAGAAACAAACAGGAAATCTGCCTAAGCAGCAGTGAGACAACACCAAACCTCTTTATATTTTCTTTCATGTAAAATATATTTATGCAAAACTATTACAGTTGTTTTTCAAAATCCAACAGGCAATGCTAATGCAGTGCTTTCTGCAATGAAACAACTCTAATGCTAAGTCAAAAGTATTTGCTGCTACACATCATACTAGTGGGAGTTGGATGTTGTGTCTTCTTGTGCTTAACCACATTACATTTTTCTCATCCTTAATCCAAAACACAGCACTGTACCAGCTACTAAGAAAAAAATTAATTCTACCCCAGCTGAAACCAGGACAATGTCAAATTAAGTCACCTAAATTCACATTCCCATTTCAAACAGGAATTCAGCACTTCTGAAAGGTTGCTCAGTCTCCCCTGACAGTAACAGAGCCAGACAAAGGGAGAGCTGTCCTATTGTCTCCTTCAGCTTATAGGGAAACTGCCAAAAATTCTAACCACACACTGACTCTGCCTCTCTTGCACAGTCACCAGGACCAATGGCATGGACCAGCCACTCTAAAGCTAAAGGGGGGAAGTGACACCAGAACTTTCTATTCATCTGCATCTCCAGCAGTCCAACAAGGCAACAGCCGCCATATGAAAGAAACAGACAACTTGGCCTCCTGCTTTTGAAGGGAAGTTAATCAATACCTCATGACTTCTACTTCCAGAAAACAGCACCAACAGGTATCCATCATCACTTGGCTTATCACAACCCAAGAGAGACAGACTAGGACTCTCTGGCAGCCGGGGCATGAGCAAGCCACAGCACCCTCTATTTGTCTCTACAGTGCTTGTTGCTTGCCAGCCGGGCTGCAGATTTCATCTCAGCAAACTGAGAAGCAATCATGGTTCCTTCCCCTCCTCTTCCTTGTAATATTTTCTATTTCAGAAGACCTTTCCTTTTCTCACTTCACTATCTCAAGGGTAGACTCTTGAATCTCTATCTTAAATTCCTTTTGCAAAAAAAAAGGCCTTTTGGGTTTTCAGACTACTTCTTGGAATGGGTCGAACTTTTCTGTTTACAAGTTTACAGTGCTTGAATATAAATTTCAGCATAAATTTTCTCCCTGTCTTGGCTACTTTGTTTCCTTCTGGAGCTTGCCATCAATTACCTAAAAAGCCCCAGCTTTCTTGCATTTGCCAGAAATATTCAGGTAAGGCAGCATGTAGAAATGAGGGAGTCCAAGCCCACTTCTCTCGTCCAAAATCTAGGAAGAAGAGCTTACCTAAGCTGACATGGAGGGGAAAGAGAAAATTAAAGTTGGGGGAATGGGAACACCAGAAAAATTGTTCTGGAAAATTTCACATTTAAAAAAGCTAAAATTTTTAGTGCAGCAGGTATTTCAAATAATGCAACTCTATTTCAAGGCACAGCACTGATCAGCTGCAGCTCCTATAAAACACAGTGCTACCAGAAGTCATTCTGTACATACTGTTTCAATAGCCAAAGACTTTCTCCCTCTTTATGGCAGGAACTATTTGTGATACCGGAACGAGGTGTGTTGGTAAAACTTTGTTATGTACAACAGGTCAAGCTGGTGATGCTCTTAATAAAGTGTTTCTTTGAATACTTCTTTGATGAGGTATTATCACCACCATCATTGTGTATAGTGAGGCATATCCATTTCCCAGGTTTTCTCCTAGAAATTCAAATGTCTTCATTATTATCCTATTATAACATTGACTCTTACGTAGCACTTCTGAGCCTTATGGATATAATGCTCCTTTGCTCAGCATCAAAATTAGTATTTTCTATTTCTTTTGTTAGAGAAACCAACAAGGGAAAACAACTAACATGTTTCCAGCATACTTTGCAATGCAAGACCATTTGCAATATTCAGTATGTTTGATAACATTTACAAGAAAAACAAAGTCACCCTTATTTCCTAAACCTATTAAAGAAATATTTTCTATCTGGTAATTAAATATTCCCAATTTTTATCGCTCTAGAAGCAGCAAAGTCCAATTTCACTAGGAAATAACTGATGACTGCAGACTGCCCATAAAGTTGGTATTACTCCCCCTGAAATAATTTTTTTTAATGTAAGAAAACGTTGTACATCTCCCGGAACAAGACACATCTTAACCAAGTTAGTATAAATCATTCAATAAAATTTAGTTTGTCCCAGAAGGCAGACTGTTAACAGCTGTTAAATACAGGCTCTGCTGAAGATTGTATTACCTGTTGGGCAGTTGATTAAAGCCACGAGTGATCTCATCTAGAAAGGGAAGTGTCTACATATAAACAATACAAGTGTTTGCACAAGAAATTATAGAATAATTATTTCATTATTTATACAATATTTTATACATCTGCATGCATCTACCTATCAATACGTATATTAGCAATAACATAGATTTCCATTTTGCCAATACAAGCTCTGGGTCAACACTGGTCAATGCTACCGACAGCAGAATAAGGCATAGTCAGAGTCCAAACTGGCAATAGCAGGAGGTCAGATGTAGGAAGGTAGTTTCTGTATCTGCTTCCTCCAGCATGTGGATCAATAGTGAAGTTGCATTCCCACCACCCGGAGGTGATCCTAGAAGTCACCACACCACAAATTACACTTCTCCACACATAGCTCTACTCAAGCCTGCTACACGATCTGTTTGAACAGATATGGGGTCAGAGAGGATATGCCAAGTTTGACAGGAGTTGGAAAAAAAAACCAAAAACAACCTGGTGTCTGCTCCCTCTTTTTCTGAGTTGTGCTGACCCATAAAAATCAGATTTGACATTTGAAGTATTTTGTTCCATCAATACCTTACAAGAGTGTATTTTCCAAGCAAAGGCTTCATAACTTAATTTACTTAAGCAGAACCTGCCTCCCAGAAAGAACTAATGTGTACTATTTAGTCTACTTTGGCAAGTCATTAAGTATTTTCTTACTGATGTATTCTGTTCTTAACAAAGGTCTAAAGGGCTCTCAGTCCGCCAGAGGAATGTACATACGCAAAGGCACGGTTGCTTCTCCACTAGGATTTAATGATTCTAAAATCTGACCTGTAGCACAAGCTGAAAAAACCAAAACAGTTTCCAGTGCCAGATTACTCATATCATCAGCTTCCAGTCAGAAATCTACCCCACCTGATTTTGCAGTTGTAGCATTAAGTATCTTCTCTAGCCATCAGTAAAAAGAGATGAAACAAAAATGCAACCTGTGGAAGCCATTCCCAGCAGATAAACTCCTTGCTAAGCTCTCTCCTGCCTGTTGCTCAGTCAGCCTTCTATCTAGAGGAAAGACCTTTGTGATTTTTTTCCTGCTTCAGTATTATGCTGGAAACAATGGCCTTTTTGTTGTATGGCAAGAATACAGGAGCCAAAGCTCCATGCACAATTGTGTGATCATCGCATGGCCCTGTGTCCCAACCTTTCCGAAACACGGCAGGCACAAAGCTATCCAGCTGACTAATGAGAAGATCCAAGGGAAACAATGAACAAAACTGTCACTTCCAACAATGCAGAAGGCTACTTCAGTATTCCCACAATCTCTTGCCAATTTTTCTTTCCTTGTGCCATTTCCTACATCAAATAACTGCTGTCAGTTTTGACTGCTTAAATGATTAATTATTCTGACCATAAATATTCTTAAGAGAAATGAGAACAGTGACCTAGACCTGGAATAATTCTTTGCCATAATAATAATAACTTTGTGTCCCTGAACAGGAAGAAGGGTCTGAGACACTGAACAGTTTAGTCCCTGGGCTCCAAAACCCAGATGCTGCCCTGCTTGGCATCTCCAAGGTAGGTCCAATATACAAGGGCTCAGCTCCAGATCATGTAGTCCCCATGGAGGACACCTGTGTAACAAAACTGCTCTAAAGGCCAGGGCAGAAGTATCATTCCAGAAATGGAGAGACTTTTCCAAAAGCGGTTATGCCTGGTTACAATATAACAGGAGGCTTGTGGGTGCACAGGAGTTAGTGGCTGTGCAGATTTTCCACTGGTTTACAGCTGTGCCTCTTGTCTGCACCATGAGAGATTTCAGTGTGCTGCCTCACCCTGCCACACTAGCAGATACAATGGTTATGTGCTACACTTGTGTTTTGTGTTTTCAGTGGGTCAGAGACACACAAGCAAGTAGGAAATTTTCATGGCATTCATTCATAAGAGCAAATTGTCCCACCTGGAATAAAATAAAGGAAGAACTAGATGATGTCCATCCTTAGACAACTTTTCACTATCTCCACAATTCTGCTACTAATTGAGCAAATGTAGCAGCGGGGCTGCAAAGTGCTGCTAGAATGCCCACTCCTTCCCTTTGCAAAAGTAACCTGCAAACCATGCTTAGTGGTAAAACTCTCCACCACAATTACAAGCCTTGGCCAAAAAGTGCATCTGTTACTTCTAGATCATTCCATTATTTAGTCATGGTCTGTTCTGCACATGGTGACCAATCATGCTAAGCAGTGTATATTTTGTTCAGCAAAGCCACACATTAATTGGCCAATGAGAAACTGAAATATAGTATGAAAAGAAGTGGCTTGCTTCAGCTCACACTGCTCTAACTTGACCGTTCAGGTCCTTGGGATGCAACATAGTCTCTGGCTCACATGCCAGGGAAGAGAAGATTCATCCTAAAGTGAGTACACCTCCAAGACAGATGTCACTCAACTTCAGTCTCACTCTCCTTTGAAGTCCACACTGTATCCACTGTATTTGGGGGTGTGAGGGTGTATATGAGGGTGGCGTGGTGTGTATTTTCTTCCATTCTTATTTAAAAAAAAAAAAAAGGAACCAGCTAGTAAAAACAAACATTCCATATTCAGAAGGATCTCCTCAATTTCCTTCAGATTATGATATAAGATGTCCTGCCGTGCATTTACTCAACTAAAAATAGACTTTGACCCACCTGGCAAAACTAACAAACAACAGAAAAAAACCCCAAATATTACTAAAGAAAAAAAATTATTAAATGTATTACAAGTTATTCTAGAATAGTACTTAATATATTTAATGGGTTAGAATAACAGATATTACGATAATATAATGATATATCAGGATGATAAGAAAATTGTATAACACTTTGATTTTAAAATTTAACATCCAACTATTCTCCAGAGCCCTATGCTTTAATGTTTCCAGGGATGGGGCATCCACCACCTCTTCAGGCAACCTATTACAGTGTTTCACCACCCGCACCGTAAACAACTTCTTCCTTTAACTAATCTAAATCTACAAACCTTTAGTTTAAAACTATTAACCCTTTTCCTAACACAACAGGCCCTTCTAAAAAGTCTCTTCCCATCCGAGAGAAGATGTACACGTGGATGTAGAGATGTATGTGACAGGAAGCAGCAGAAGGCCACATGAACTGAATCCTGCATCTCAGGATGTCAGTTCGCAGAGTTCTTCACCCACCACACAGCTATCAGACATCTTTACTTTATGTCAGTATTTTAACAAAGTCCAAACACAACACATAACTGTTTAAGTTGACAATCGAAGCTGCAGTGTCCTTTGTACAACGACTATTAAGTCAGCTTAACTGCTGCCTGCTAAAGAAAAAAAATGAAATTCCTCATATTCTCCTGTATAAGCCAAATGCCAACCAGTCAAAAAAACCTAGAAAGGCTTCTCAGTTCCACACTCGCATGCAAGGGTGGTAGAAAGGTTTACTAAAACCCAAAAGTTGTAGGGTTAGAGAAGGAACAGATGAAAAAAAAAAATGGAGTATACTAAACATGATCTTTCACTTCAGGGTCTTCTCCCCCTCTGACTACGTCTGAGTTACAAACAGTAGTCATTTTATTAGGCTATGACTCCTAGAGATGTGCTGCAAAGTATTTGTAGTGCTTGTGATGTTGGCCTCTACTGATACCAGGGGATATGTAGTCATTCTTAAAACAGCATAAAGTATTTCTGTCAATTCATGACATACTTTTAATTGTACTATTAAATTGCGAGGGTTTCTTTCAGGCTCATCGTCCTAAAATTTAGTGGTTTGACTGTTCTGTATTGGATTCCTGAGCACACCAGCTGTAGCACTTACCACTGTAGCCTAATAGACAAAGCAATAGAAGGGAGTTGGCAGGCAAAAACAAAAATGTGATTTTATGGGCTAGCGTATACCCACAAAAACACTGGTGGAACACAAGCCCAATCAATATAGGACCACAGGGACCCCTGTTTATGTAACGTGAAGCCAGAACACATTAAACTCTTAAGTTCTTTCCAGTGTTAGAGGTTTGCAGCATGCTTTGTACAGACTTTGGAACAGTATCTGATTTACTCTGCCAGCAAAAACATTACAGATGGAACTGTCAGATCTTCTTGGTTAGTGGCGCCTGCTTTTCTAACACGTGACTTTTTTAAATAACAACTGTCACTCATCAGATAAGGTCAATGTGTTTTCCAGCACCTGCAAAAACGCTTTGAGGACAAAGAATAGCCTTCAACAACTGACAAACTACAAACTGCCCTTCAAAGAGTCATTCTAGGCTGTTTTAAACTTTATGCTTTTCACTATTATAATTCCGGTTTCTTTTTGATGTGTAGGATCTGCCATTGCAAGGATCTCTGGTAGATTTTTCAACTACATACACATATTTTGCTGTTGTTTAATTTTGTCACAGTTAAGCAAACAGTGGGCATGTAGGTAAGATCATCCTCAAGATAAACTGGGTGTGTACATGGTTTAAAAATGACTACAACAAGCTCAAGATTCCTGTCCTACAAGTCTCATTCATAATATATTCCCTCATACCAATCAGGATTCAAAGAAGGCTTAAGAGTACTCTCAGTCATGTCAATGGGAATAGAGGAAAGCCAGCACAAGGTGTATTTGAAAGGCAGCCCTGGAAGCAGGACAACATAAAATTTCACTGGGATCAAAGCCCAAAACCAGATGCTGAAAATGAGTTCAGAATTCAAACTCAGAATCTGGCTCCTGCTACTTTTCTCACTTGTCCTTAGAAGTGACGACTAAAAAAATTATTACTATAGGGTATTACATAAAGCAGTCTTTTTGTTTAAATACAATGTTATTAAAAAAGAAATACAAACAACCCAATAGCAAAAAAGAAAACCCAAGGAAACGAATTTCATAAAAAAGAACAATTTACCCTTTTTTATTTCATAATAAAGAAACCATAAAAGAATGCTGCAGCCATACAAGCAGAGAAAGAGTTAATAAATACATCACAAACAAGTTTTTGAGGGCCTCCCAAAATTGCCTGGGAAATTGCAGAAAATCACTGGTATCAAATAAAATCAGCTAACAATTAATTTTAGACCATAAACTTTCCACTACAGCAACATCAGTAACAAACACTGTAGAAAAATAAAACACCCTCCCGAGAAAACTCAGCAGAGCTGTAGTTAATCAGAATACCAGGAAGGGAAAAAGCAAACTTGTAAGACTGACACTGGCACAACCCTTGCTGATAAAAAGGAAGAAGCAGGAAGCAGACAGCTCATATGATATAGCTTAAGCCACACACATATGCAAAGAGTTGAGGTCTACAAGCAGAAAAGTTAGTATGAAGAAGATACATCACACAATCAAAATAGTAGCATTTACAGAAAGGTTTGGTCATGACATCAACTTTCGGTTTTTTGTGACTTGGTTGTTTCTGTGGAAGACATGTTTTGCTAATTTTGTCTGGTTGAACTACAAGAAACTATTTCACAGTTCCTGCATCATTACAGCTGCAGAATCAAGATGGGAAACTACACTTTTCTTGTAAACGTAGAAGCAGTTAAAGAACATCACAAAAAAAGTTAATTCCTTTAAAAAGCTTTCCTAATGCCAACCTACATTGATTGTCCATACTAAATGTAGGGAGGGACATTAAAAAGAAACTTTGTGAAAGATGATGCTACTTGCTCAGGCTGGTAGCACTTCAGTCTCTCCATGTTCAGTCTAGACTTTGATGCATTAGAAAAACCATGACCATTTGCCAAAAACCCCAATGACATTCACGTATTAGAAGCAACAAATTTAATACCAACCACTTCTATCAAAACAGGTAGCATCTAGCAATATAGACCTGAAATTTACTCAACAAACATACTTTTAATACATCTATTCTAACTTTGGTATTGAAAGAAGACTGTATCAACATGTTTCTGTAACAGAGATAACGATTTATCCCTGCTGACAGGGTTTGTTAGATGCTTACAGCTAATTAACTACACACACTAGTCAACACTTCACTCCAGCGCTCAGTATTAATCTGAGTTGCTGGCTAATAAGGTCCTATATGCATATATATCCACATTTATACAAACATGTGGTGTTAAACATGATACTGTCAGTCTCCTTTAAGAGAAGAGTTTAAGCTTGTCAGTTCACTCCATGTTTCCTGCAGATGTTTTTGAATAAGTGGCTTTTACCATATTTTTGGGGGGTTGTCTTTTTTTCTTAAGAGTGGTTTGTTTTTTAAGACTGTTCAATGCATCAAGATAACATTGAGAAACTGTTCTGTGGAAAATATGCATGACAACCTAAACAGAAAAAGACAGCAACAACTTAATCACAATCTACCTGTTACTCAACCTGAATTATGGTTTTCCATTCCAATCTTCAATCAGCAACACAAACAATTTGCTTTCTTGCAGTACTACATTGCATGAACTCTTAGAGCATCCTTGGTTCCCTTGAGGTTAAATGTAACACATATGTTGTTGGCAAAAGATACTCAGAGGAGAGTCCTATAAGATTTCCATTTTAATTGACTGAATTTCAAATGTTAAAATATGTTGCCTTTACTTTTTGTAATGAAAGGGGTTGGAAAGTTTCAGCAACCCACAAAGCATTTCCTGAAGTCCCAAAACACTGAAGTTTTATCAATTATGAGATCTGTCAGATCTAAAATATTCATGAACACAGCACTTTGACAGTGTGGCAAAGTGAGTGAGTACACGTCTAAGAAGCCACTCCAGCAGCTGCTTTGCCAAGTCCTAAGGTCCTAAAAGTATTAGTCGTGATGCCATGGGAAGGTGATGCTCTCAGCAACCTAGTCCCCTTTTGCTGCAAGGACACAAACACAGGAAGTCACAGAAGAGGAAGGAAGGACAGGACAGACCTATTCCTTTAGCTACACTAAAGGCAGCAGAGGCAGTGAAAAAAGAAAAACACCTGAAGCCATGACTTCCTCCAGAGGAGGCTGGAAATCTGTCAGCCAAGAGGCTTGGAGTGTCTGTCCTGGTTATCTTGCTGAAGATCAGAGTAGGAATCAAACATGAATATTGGCTGACTTCTGAAATTGCCTTCCCTAAAGAACACCAGATTTCTAACGTGCTCCTGTGCCAAAGCTTCTCTGATAAAAGTGAGGGTTCAAGGGTGGGCTTTATGTGTGGGGTTTTTGCTTCCTTGGATTGTTTTTATTTGGTTTTTTTTTTTTCAGAGAGAAAGGAACTTTTGGTTAGTTTTTGGTTTGTTTAGTAGGTTTGGTGGGGGGTTTTGTTGTTGTGAGTCTTGGAAGGCAGGAGGAAAAGCAAGGAGGCTTAGTGTCAGTTGAGTTGATACTTTATTAAAAAAATACTGAAAAAGTCCCATCAAACCATTTTGTTTTTCTGAGAAAAGAGAAATTAAAGTGGTGTTTGCAAGTTGTCATCCGAGGACACATTTTTATGGGTATGAGCAGAGCCTAACATCCTATGACAGGTTTAAATTTTCACCCTCTTTCCTGTGTAAAAGGCAGTAGTAAACCTGTCCTTTTAAATACAGAGATGACTCTTGGGGTATGGGTATGTTTTCATATATGCAAACAACAATAGATTTTTCACCTATGGAAAAAGACTCATGCAGTAATCAATTTTTGCTTCATTAGCTTTGTTTTCTCTTCTATTGTCCTCATAGGAATCAATTCCTGACTGCCTCCATTCGGTCAAAAGAAGACAGGCAGATCAGTTAATCATCTGACTACCAGAAAACTAACTCAGTGGAACATGTTTGGCAGGGCTTTTTTCCTTTATAAATGGTTTGAGAACCACTGAATCACAGATATCTGGGTTGCCCTGTTCTGTGTCAAAGGAAGGACAGAAAACTGTCTTTTCAACATACGTGTTTACATGAAACATTGGCAAAACAGTGATGCTCTAATTCCTCTCCCCTCCCCTTTTGGTCTCAATATCTTGGCCACTGCCTGATAAAAAACACATGAAAGAAGCAATGCTGCACAAAAAATATTCACATTCCAAGCATTAACATCACATATGCTGAGCACCAGACTCAATTATAATTTTAAAATTCATTACAGATGTAGCTCAAACCAAATGGGTGCAAGATGTACAGTCAGATATGAATTTACAGAGAAGAATTAGGAAATAGCTGGCAGAAAGAGGCCATGTTGCTTGCATTTTGCCAGCCCAAATCTTCTCCCCTTTCCCCCCCACCTCTCTTCTCCCTTGAGGAGTTTTGGCAGCTATGTCTCAATCTCTTCAAATTACTCTTCTAATTGGGTGTTTCTATGGAAACAGACTAGAAGACATAGTACCTCACCATTAAAGAACTATAAAAACAAGAGGTGCACCATTAGAAAACAAAAAGGATGAAGAAAAATAATACAATGGAAAAAGTTCTACCAACAATGAGAAAATGCACAGCCTTTAAACAGTTTAACAGTACAAGGCAAACCAGGACCACACTGATGCTGCCAAGTTACCACATATCCAGCTGTGACTCTGTAAGGATGGCTTTTGACTGAAACAGCAAGAGTTGTGCTGCTTTTCACATAAAACCCCTCCAGGCCTAGAGTGCCTGTGCCAGTGGCCTGATACAGTCTGTGTCCGATCATATTTCTCTGTAACACAAGATAAAATTCTCTTGCAACTTCGTCCTCTGCAACCATGTACTTGACAGCCAGTGCATTTAGCACAATCCCAGAAAGGAGATTTCCTGATACAGTAGAGCCTTCAAAGGGGAGGAACAGAGAAAGCCAGTGCACGCAGACTGTACACCATTCCTTAATAAGGTTGCATAGATTAGCTCTTCGATTGGCATGTTCTCCATACTCATGTGGGGTTTGCAGATTGTCAGGAAAGCTGACTCAAAGCAGCCTCCAACCAGAACCGGCAGGGTACGCTCTAGTGACCAGCACCAAGAGACTACTCAGCAACTACTATCATGGGCAAAACAGACTTCACTTGGAGAAATTAGTTTAATTTACTACCAATCAAAGTAGGATAATGAGAAATAAAACCAAATCTTAAAAAACACCTTACCCCTAAACTCTCTTCTTCCTGGGCTCAACTTCACTCCTGATTTTTTTACCTCCCACTCTCCAGCAGCGCAGGGGAGGGAGAATGGGGGTTTTCAGTGATTTCATCACCCAGTCTGTCACTGCTTCATCCTCCCACTCTCCTCTGCTTCAGTGTAGCGTCCCTCCCACAGGAAACATCCTCCACAAACTTTTGGAACACCTTTTCCCCTTCCTTTACTGGTGTCTGCAGGGCTGTTTCTCTCACATCTTCTCATTCCTCTCTCCTGGCTGATGTTGTGCAGTAACTTTTTCTCCTTTGTAAATATGCTATGCCAGAGGTGCTTTCACAGTCACTGATGGGCTCAGCCTTGGCCTGTGGTGGGTCTGTCTTGAAGCCAGTTGGCATTGGCTCTGTCAGACATGGGAGAAGCTTCTGGCTACCAAAACCTTACCACACAAACCCAATACAAGCAATTATCACTTCACAGAACTTAGACTTAGTTTAGGTATGACCAGTCATTGATACTGACAAAAAATTAAGTCTATTAGTTACAAAAACCTACATCCCAGCCATGTCAGGTCATTGGGTCTGATCACCCAGCCCACCACTTTAGCCCATGATGTGCGAGGAAATAGCAACAGAATTTCCATCACTTCAGATCTTGAGTCTATTGTGAATCAATTAAAAGGCACTGCCTACTAGTGAAGGAATGGCACAGCAGCCTCAACTGGAAAAGAAAGTGCATTCAAAATTTAATTAAAGTACACTATTCCCTTTCCACATAACCCACAGCAGGAAGAAGGACCACATGGTGAAAAAATCAAGACATATAATGCAAAATTAAAAATTAAAGAGGAAGGATAGGAAAGAAGGGAAGGGGACTTTATGCTTCTTTATTGGAAAAGTCTGTTTTACTGAATTTTTTTAGGGTGAGGCTAGGAGGACTCACCTAAAAACAGGCCTTTAGTGTTTTCAAGCCCTGGTCACAGACTGTGGAAATTGCTTTTATTTATTTTTAAAATAAGTTTTCAAATATTCTTCTCTGTTTTCAGTGATACCGAAGACACTAACACTTGGTAAAAATTTCTTCCAAGCTGTAAAATGCAGTTCTCATTAATACACACTTACCTCTTATAACTAAGTTTATTAACTTCTTCCCTCCAGATTGTTTACTAACTTTTTCAAAAGTGCTGCTGGAAATACAGGGAATTGCCAGCAGCTGCTGCTACCCAGGTTCTCCTCTCAGCAATGTTGAGGCAACAGAACTCTGTAACTGCACCAGAGTAACAAAGCAGAATTTGTTAATATATTTTGAGAGGGTTAATGAAGAATTACACTTGTATTCCATGCAAGTCAGTAATTTATGGTACCTTCTTAAAAAGGAACATGTTCATTTTCAGCAATCAACAAAATAAAGATAGAATGTACTAAATCCTTGACATTAACAAATGGTGTTTAGGACTAATCAGAGATTTTTAACCTTTAAGAATAAATCTGAAATCCACTAATACTTCTATGCCATTGTAGCAGTGAGGAGTGGAACAATTAAACATTTTTGCTCAAGATCATCTTTCAGGTTGGTTTTTGGCTGAAAATCTTGTTAGAAAGCTACATTGAAGACTGCTGTACTTACCAGTCTTCTGATTTTTAAACAATGTAGTAGTTAACCTAATCTGATCCCTCTGTTGCCAGGGCCTTAAAACTGAAACAGAGGTCAGGGGAGACAACAATAGGTCATGAAGGAAATAAAACATTAAATAAGGTGGCCAGCTGCCAGTGGTGCCTTGGCATGAGGAGCTTATTCTTTACCCCCATGCTACTCCACCTTTCCCAAATAATTCTCTTAAAGAGGACAGTGAAATTTGACATGCGATCAGGGTTGATAAGCCACCCCATAATTACAGTGCTCTCCAGACCAGTTTTCCTCTCAACTATAACCCATACCTCCTTCCACTCCCACAAAATTTCTCACCACATTCAAAAACATAGCAATAGGGGCATTTAGCAGTTTTTCAGTGAACTCCCTGCTTAGATGAACACCAGTTTGTCTCCCTGAAGCAAAATACTGTAACAGTTGCCCTGGCAGCAGAAAGCAGCATCCTCTAGATGCATCCAGCGAGGAGAAAACCCACACGAAAGGTATGCGAGGAAATGCTTACACTAAGTCAGTAGCAAATCCTTTACTCCTAGTTTTTTTCTTCTGCTGCCCTAGGAGCACAGAAAAGAACAAAAAGAATTTATTTTTTTAATCTCCTTTTAGAGGACACATGAGCGTAAACCCATGCATAAACAAAGGTATCTATAAGAACACTGTCTGTAATCTGCTGCCTCAGCCCTTCAGCCACTCTTGATTTCAGACACACTTACTTATAGGGACTTTTGATGAAGAAATGCAGAGAGTAGTTTGGGATACAAAATAATTAAAAGTTTAATTTAAATTAACTTTTAGAGAGGCCTGAATGCTCACCTCTCACCCTCATAGGAAAAGGATTCACCAAATTTCAAGACAGAGAAAACTTACAAAACTAGGAAAGGCTTCTTTTATTCCCCAATGAAATACCTTATGTGTGACCAGATAAGTTCATCTTTTATGACAGTGCTACAAGGAGCTCTGACTTTCATCAGTTTCTTGATCACTTGTTCTAATTTCCCCAGTGTACTGAGAACTCAAGTTCCTAACATCTGGAGTTCTTGTCTTCATACTGCAATCTATTTGGGAAGAAAAAAGCGAACAACAAAACCCCATCTAACTATTCATTTTAAAAATAATCATATTATTCCTTTAAGTCTGATTATATTCTCCCTCTGTGCTTGGGAAAATCAGTGGTCAAACAAAAAAAAAGGTGTGTATCAAGGAAAACTTTTCTCGTTCTCATTAACATGAGGAAAACCACCTGGAATTTCAATAGAAGTAAGAAAAAAAGATCAATTTCCTTTAAACCGATACCAAAAGAAAACATGTCACTTGAGGAGACTGATTTGTTACTTGAAATTACTTACTTTTAACATCCTGTAAGCTTGCTGCTGAGCAGGCAACACGATTTCATAAAACTTTGTGCAGCCTCTCAAAGATGAGAGAAACAACAGGAGCTCACAATGCTCAGTGCACACATAAAGTGAAGCCTTCCAGGACTCCCACTCAGGCAGTGGGCCAAAGTCATACCTAGATACAATATGGAGTAGGCTACTGATTTACTACAAAGTCAACTGGGTTCACTGTCCAGAGAAATGACTGTTTACACGCACGTTCCAGAAGATACGAGCTATTTCCAATGTAGAAAACAGTTCCCATATTACCCAAATCTCATTTACACACAACAGGAGTAATTTTTGCTGCCCCTGTGCTGGAGAGCTGCAGTATATCATTACGGTTTTCCATCTCAACCCTAGACAGAAAGCAGAAGTATTTTTGGTGCATGCTTTTTTAAAAGGGAAGAAAAGAAAATTATCTACTTAATAAATTAATGCTTCACTTAGCAGCACACTGCAACAAAGAAGAGGAAATTGAAGGATCATGTTCCTTCCAACATCAATACAATATGCTACCTCTCATAACATGTTATTCCCTGCATGGGCACCTTCTGTTGTACTTGCCCAAAAACGATGCAAAGTGGGTGTGGTGGTTTGACAGGGTCTGGCTTTTTGGGTGTGGTAGGGGCCAGAAAGATGGCTCCTGTAAAAAGACAGCTTCCACAGCTGTCTGGCCAGGGCCTATCCTTGATGGCTCTGAAGACGGACATGCTGTGGAAGCCACAGCCGGGCAGGGGAGGAGGTGCTTCTAAGAGACATCTCTGCAGCCTGTGATAAGGACTGTACCAGTGCAGTGTTTCCCTGCACCCTGAGGGTCCATGAAGGAGCCAAGATCCACCCCACACCAGAGCATGAGGGGTGGACTCCTACAGGAGGGACTTTGGTCTGGAGCGGGCCGATGCAGATAACGAGACCTTTGCTCCCGGGGACTGAGGGAGTCATTTGTGGTAAAAAAGGCCTTGTTTCACTCCCACCCTAAGTTTGGACCAGTCTGGCTTTGTGAGGAGGATGCAGGCAGTGGTGACTGGGCAGACTGCTCGCCAAGAGGGAAAAAGGACTCATGCAAAAAATGCCACAGTGCTTGTGAGAAGGGGACCTGCTTCCTCTCCAAATAATTGCCAAGAAAAAAAAAA
>VZRZ01006185.1:10306-24729 GCA_013398175.1 Climacteris rufus | reverse complement strand
GGGGCGGGGCAGGGAGAAAGTGTTTGCTTACTCCTTTAACTCTGTAATAAATTCACTTATCACTTTTAAGTTTTGAGCCTGTTTTAGCCTGCTTAAGTAGAGGAGTTTTTTTTTTCTCTCAGTATAATTATCTCACCTTGGAAAAAATTCCTTTCCCCTGTCCAGCTGAGCAGAGGGAGGGGAAAGGGAAGCAGCTTTTCCTGGGAGCTTTGGGGCGGCTCAAACCACGACAGTGGGACAGTTTTCAATTTCAACATTTTGAAGGAGATGTATAGTTACATACAAACTGACCCTATTCCCTGCTTGCATGATTTGCAGTTATGTACTTTTCATCTCTGTACATATTCTCACTTCCTTAGAAGAAAAATGAATGGGAGACAAGCAGCAGAAATTTAAAAATTCCATTTGTCCAGGTAACTGCTCATTAAGCCACCAATAGGCAGCTCCTTGGACAATGCTAGTTCTGGAGTAGGATTTGAGGCTACTTGGGACATCTTCACAATATTCCCAAACAAGTCACTAATTCTAATATATTGTTTAAGACACAGTTAATATTCTTAAATATCTTGAAACAGGTGAGATTTTTTAGCAAATATTTAATAAACAAGATAACAGAGAAATTAAATTAATACATGCAAATTTTATACACTGCACTTTATGGTTTTTTGATGGTTGCTTGATTCATCAGGTCTACCAAATCATCAGGGCTGACTGCCATGAAGTTTGACAACCCCAGACTTGCTAAGTGCTAGAAGTCATTTGCTCACAACTTTAGTGCACTGACATGTATTACACTTATACAAGAGAACTGAAGAGCACTGGACATGCTACATAGTATGTTTATCTGTTTCTAAAAGGCATCCCTGACCTACTGTGTGCATTCCAACCCTGTACAATTGTCATTCAGAGCAGTGTGATAATCCAGTCTGACAAAAAACACAATAATTCAGGTTTTCTAGTAGCCGCAGTTATTATCGAGGTAATGCACATGAAGAGAACTGCATACCATCTACTACCAACTCAAATTTCATGCCATTGCATTTCTTTCACACCAACTGATGTAGTTAATCAATCACAGAGATTTTAAAGAAAGAGTTTTTTTAGCACATGAAATTGCAGTTGAAGTGGTATTAAAAAAGAAATAATAATAAAAATCTCACTGCAGTTGTCCCACGGGTTTTTACTGCCTGGAAGTACTGTGGACATATGAAACCAGACGGAGAGCACCTTCCACGGAACTATTTCCATCAATATGAATGCAAGCATATACCCAACTGAGATATGGCTACCTACCCACCACACACCTTACAATCCTGAGCAATCCCGAACACATGCAAGAAAAATATACTCACAATTCTACTCAGCATTTAGTATTTTCCTCTGGATAAAAGAAACCTTTGCTCTCCTAGACTGTATAGGAATTGGCTTTCACATTTGGATAATCTCAGGAGCAGAATGGTACAAAGCCAAGGTATTGGTGAAGAATTAAATAAATAATAATAATTATGTGCCTACACCTCTGGGTTTTCTATCAATTTCTTTGCTTTTCATTATTTCTTTGCATTGCTGACCGTTTGATTCTTTCTTTTCTGGCCAGCCTATGACAGTTTAAGCTCACCATACATACTTATCCCAGTCTTCTGTTAAGCTAAAAAGACAAATTAGTACTTCACCACAGTGGGGAGAATAGAGAACAAAACAAACACCTGTATGTAATTTTAAGGAGAATTTGTCATTTAAAAATTAACTCCCAGTTTCACATACATTTTCCTTGTTGGTGGCAAAACTTGCCCCCGAGAATGGGTGAATAGTTGGGTAGTTATGTTATCTTGGGCTCGTGTAGGCGTGACCAGTGGTGCTGGCAATGCTACAAAGTTTACTTAGCATGGGGTTGTTTGGTGGCATCCAACACTAACTTGCTTTACAAAAGGAAAAGAAGGCATATCACCAGGGGACAACAAACCATTGCCTTAGATAGGCCACAAATGATCACTGAACTAATCTATTTTACCCTTAATCACAACAAAATTGCCTAGATTTGACTGGGATTTTTACAGGACGGATTGTTCCTATAGGCAGAATGGGCACTGAGGTTGGACAGGGCTTAACCAGCAGCCTCTCTAGATAAAAGGTTGTGAGAACGGTTGTAGTTCCCTTCATGTCCAAAGCTAAGTATCAAGCTGGAAGCTCATATAAATAATTCATGGAAATAGGCGGAGGCATTTCCTATTAGAGAATTTTACAGAGAACAAGACAAGCTTATTTGCTTAAAACAATTGCATTTTTAAAGCCTGTAATTATTTTGTGTGTGTTGAACAGTGTCATTTCAACCCTTTAAGCAACTTTGAATGACTCAGCCTGGTACCTTAAGCCACAAGTTGTTGTGTAACATCTGAAAGGACTGTGTGCTTTCCAATAGAAAGAAAAATGGCTGGGTAGGGTGGGGATGAACAGTTTCCTTCGTTCCCCCCGAAGGCACTACAGAACAACCTCAAGCACATGATGCCCTATCAAATCCAATTTCATATTCTCCTAGTAAGGAAGGAGTCAGTTCATCTGATGGAAGACCAAATATAAACCAGCACCTGCCACATTTTAAGTGATTCCTCTAAGCCTCACATAGCAGAAGTATTTTGTTTTCATTCCTTATAAACATTTATTTCTGCAGCATCACTAAAAATGTGATGATATTTTGGCAACTAGTTGACTCTGTCTGACAAATGGCATCATGCAGTTTAATTATTCATTTTATATTAATCTTATGCTTCACCTTTATTTACAGGGAGCATATCAATTTCTCATCTAAAACCAGCCAAAGAATTTAAGATTCAAGGATCAATACTAAGATTAATACTGTTCAAACGTCTTCACTAAGGACTTGGATGATAGGACTGAATTCACCTTTCAGCAAGTCTCTGGACTGTACCTGGCCCGTATTAAGTACTCAACATGCAGAGAGTAAGACTGGCATGCAGCAGAAACTTGACAGGTTGGGGAAAAAACGGGGCAAAGCAAATTCCATCAAGAGCAAACACCAGGTCCTGCCCAAGGGATGATATCACACAAGGCCAGGACAGCAGCTTTTCAAAAGACCTGGCCAGCCCAATGCAGCACCAGTCCAACACCAGTCAGAGGTGCACCCTTGTAGCGAGGTGATTACTCACAGGTCACTCTTATGGGCCATAACAGAGTTGACACAGTGGGAAAAGTGTTTTTCCCTTCCCAGCTCTTGTCAGAACCCTCTGGGAGGGCCACTTTGTGCCTTCCTTTAACAAGGACATGACAAGCTGCAATGAGTGCACAGGAGGACTCCCTAGGCAAGCAGGTGGATGGAGCACAGGACCTACAAGAGGTGACTGACGCAGGAGACAGATACAGATGGACTCTCTTTAAAAATGCACAGTGACAAAAAGATGTGATGGGCACAAATAACAAACTGCAACATTTCAAACAGAAAAAGACATATTATTTCTTTCAGCATGATGGTGGTCAGACACTGGGTGATGATGTGCTCCCTCCCAACCCAGCCTGACGTTTATTTCCAATAGCCCTGCTGAAGAGATAACCACCAGTGGTGGTTGTGATGCAAGTGTAGTGATGGCTGCATCTGTCAAAGTGGATGCGGCCAATCAAAGTGGATTTAGGGGAGACAAATAACAACACAACAGCCAAGGGCTCATCTGAGCAACCCACCTGCCTAATGGTAATGCTAGTCAAGGTCCAACTCAAGCCAAGTTTGGAAGACTTGAACATCTGTAGTTGGTATGTAAATATAATACAGACATCTTTCCCCATAGATACTGGACAACCTAGGGCCCCCACTGAGCCTAAAACTGATGCCCAGTCTACGGTAGAACTCTGCTGAAAACCCCAGTGAATCTGCACCTGATCACAAAGCACCCTGACAGTATAGGTCCCTGGAAAAGTGATACTCCATTTACACTAGAGCCAACAAGCTCCTATAGCCATCCAAGGAAAAATGACATGTCATGAGTCAACCTGGAAGAAGAGTGATCAGTTTGAAAAGGCACAAACAATGACACAATAAAAGAACTACTTGAAGACAGTTGAGGGAACAGGAGGGCTGGCTCAGATTCAGAAGTGCTTGAACTCAGGAAGCTTTCCCACATGAGGAGTGCCCCATGGAAGGAAGGAAATCTCTAAGAAGGGACCACTGATTTCCTTGAAAGATGACATCTAGGCATCTGCTTGGAATAAAAAAGGTTGCTGTTAGGAAGAAAGAAAACATCAAAGGAAACATTGGTCACAGTCTAGAAGCACAGGAATAAGATAGAAACTGCCAAAAATCAAGTTTAACTAGACATTGGAAGGTTAAAGCATCCAGTAAGAAGTTCTTCAGCTATACTAAAATAAAAAAGGAAAAAATAGTATCACAAGTAAGTAGTAGAGGTGTTATCCAGAAATAAATGTAGATGAAGGTCATTTAGGAGCAGTCTGATAACTAAGATGCAACAAGAGAAGAGCTGTTTTAACTAAACAGCATTGCTTAAGACCAAATAGGCGCTTTGGTCTAGAACAATTTTAGCCTCTAAATGAAAGAAATATTCTGGATCCTTAGAGAAATAACGCTTCAAAATAATCTCCCACTGAAATTAAGGGGAGGGGACAAAGTGCTTGCAAAAGAGCTCAGCAAATTAATGAAAAGGATTGCATGAGGCAGTTGCTCCCACAGCAGAGCAGCTGGTCCCAGTGTCCTGAGACATCTCTTCAATTTGTTTGCTGTCCTTCAGAAAAAGACACTAAAATCCTTGCCCACCTTTATTACAAGAGTCAGTATTACATTCACACACTGAAATAATTTGCAAACTTTTTTTAACCTTTTAAGTGTTATTTCATCACTAAGTGAAAAAAAAATCAGCTGAAGAAATAACAATTTTTAGTGCTAAAGAACAAAAGTCTTAAAGCATTGTTCTACAAAGCCTTTTCTCTTCCAAATACAGTTAATCCATCTCCAAAAATGGACCAAACTGTATGGGAATAAATCAAGGTTGCTAAAATCCCAAATTACTACTATACAAGTGAAGAAATACTGAAAAGCATTTCCTCCATCCCTAATGACTTTTGTCCCAGTTCTGAGACATGCTCAGGGCACAGTTTGTTAACGTGTGTCAATGTTAACTCAGTTTTAGAGAAAAATGGATGGAAAAGCTCCAGTGCAAGTACTTTTTCAGGATGTACTTCTCTTGCAAGGAGTGTCTTTCAGAAGACTGTATAATGGCCAATCATTTGCCCAATAGTAGGAAGAAGTCAGCACAACAGTTGAAGATTTTCAGAAATGTCACTTTTTTCACTGTGAAATGAATGCTTTCTCTTGCATCAAGTAATATGAAAACAGTATTAAAAGTGAAAACAGAAGTAAAGTTTAAAATCACAGAAAACAACTGAAAATTCTGACAATCAAATGAAAATATTTTCCTGTTTGGAATAGTCTTATACTATAAACTATCTTTACAGCAAATGTTGATCTTTGTCTCACTGTATTATCTATATTCCCAGTCTTTATAAAACCCCAACTTGTACTATGCCTGAGCTCTTTGCCAGAAGTTGTCAAAACTAGTTTTATAAGAGTTTACTAGATGTATTAGAATGGAATACAAATTAAACAGAGGGAAGACCTCTTTCCTCATAGTAAAAAAAAAATTGACTCCGTCAATTAGACACATACATAAATTAGTAAGCTCCATGCAGAATTTAGACGAAAAGCAGAAATTGCATAACTCTTCAGGAATGTACCACTTTCTCTATGCTCCAAGGCATATATAGTTATGATGCAAGTTTGAAGGCAGAAAGAGCTGGGTTTAGGGATTTGCAGCATGTACATAAAGGGTTTTCTTTTCAGCTGCTGGGGTGTCAAGTGAAAAATCAGAACAACGTAACTGAAGCCTCCACAAATTTAATACTATTCTAAACTGCAATTAAATTGTTCTCTGCTACCAGTTTAATACTCCCTCCTTGGTTTCATCTTCAGCTTTCTGTGGCTTACATTCCTTGCCGGGATACGTCAATCTGTATAAACCACAGCAAGAATTGTTAAAACTGCAGTGTCTAGGCAGCTGCATATACCCAGCCAACAGAAATCAAAAGCATAGAAAAAACAATTAAATCTTCTCCTGCTTGTATGTTTTAAAAGAACAACAGACTTGACAAGGCCTGTAGAGGAGTCAAATTAAGTAAATCACTCTGCTGGAAAGATTAAGTCCAACTTTGGGCACATGAGCACCATGGTGTAAACTGGCATGAGCCTTGAGTTCTGGCCAATCAAGCAGATGGGAGAGAGGCAGGAATACTGTTGTGGGCTTCTAGGACACTGGCTTTGTGGGGTGGCCTAAGTGTCTGAGGGGCTGCCAGGTGCCACAGCTGAACAGGGATGACACCTCATGATGGCATGCAGCTAATGCACAGGCAACTGGGGAGAGGGGCTTTGAGGGAGGAGCTTCTGAGCAGCCAAAATCTATTGTTTCCAGGACCTTGTGCTGCATTTAAAATGCAAGGATACCAACAGGAGGGTGAATACTACCCCCTAAATGCTGCTGGGACAAAACCATATGGGACTATTGAGAGAGGTCTTGGCAGAAGCTGCAGTGAGCCTGGATGCCTTTGCAGAAAAGCAGTCTCCATGCAAGCAAGCAGTGGGGTTAGACCTAGAAGGGGTGAACAAAGCCGGCAAAGCCAAGCAGTGACTTTCAGTAATAGCAACGGAGTGATTGCTGAGGAAATTCTCCATGCTTCCTGAACTGCAGTAGAAACACGTCTGCCAGATATTTAACACCTACTTAGCCATTAGGAAACCACCAGGCAATTCAATGGTTGTTCTGAAAGTTCATCAAAAGATCATTTCTTGCACCGCACAAAGCATCTTCTCCTGTGACACTGCATTGAAAGCTTCCATCAGCCTGGCGTCTGGTACTGGAGTGATGCTTTGTGTCAAAACAATTTGCCTGTTCAGTATTCAGTCCTATTGTGCTGTTAATCTGTATTAGCTACGGGAAGCAGGAAAATTCATGGAGTTTTGAGCTCTGTTGATGCATATGACAATCTTTACATGGCAAAGTCCTTGGTATGAGAAACTGCACTAGAATAATCATCCTGCAATTACTAACTTCTCCAACTGGGCCCCTTCAAATCTTATTCAAACAATCTCTACCATCTGAGACATGACTTGTGTTTCAGAGCTCAGGTGGGTCACATCTTGGAAGCCATTCCCGGGCACACATAAGAATGAGATTGGAACAATCAGCAAAGCATTACCAAGAGGAAATAATGTCTGACCCACATGACTGCCTTCAGTGATTCAGTGATGTCGACTTTTTTGGGCCTTTAATTACTATCTGCTTCAACAGTTTTGTAAACAAATGGGTATAGCAAGGTCTGGACGGCTGGACAACCAGACGAGCAAACAAATGGTTGGATGATTGGTCCCAGATGGTAGTGATCAGTTGGTTGTACCCAGGCCAGTAACAAGCACCAGTGGGGCCAGTCCTGGAGATTCATGAGAGCACATCTCCCATACTTCCAAATTTTGGACTCCCTGATACCAGACCAACCTTGAAAAATTGGAGTGAGTCCAGTAGGAGGCCCCCAAGGTTGTCAGGCTACTGGAGCACTTATCCTGTCAATACGGGCTGAGGGATCTGGGCTTCAGCCAGGGGAACAAACAACTGAGGAAGTGGCAGGAAGAAAGGGCTAACAGCAGTTTCCCATTCCTACAAGGAGATTGTCAAGAAGAGAAAAGCAGGCTCACCACAGCGTGATGTGAGGACAAGAGGCAACAAACATAAGTAGAAATGAGGAGTTCAGATGCTACAGTAAGGAAGGTCTTTTTTACTCTAAGGAAAGTCAGTGGAAGAGGAATCTCAGCCACCTTGGAGGTTTACAAAACTCAACTGAATAAAGACCTGAAAACCTGGTGTGACATAGCAGGCAGGCAGACTTCTCCACCAAAGAATCCTTCCAATCTGAATTATTCTATAGTTTTGGAAAATACTATTTTCCTTCTTTTATAGGAAAACAACACTGTAGGATGTTATATTCAGATATATGACAGATTTGATAGTAGACCTTCACTATTATATGTAGACAAACTTTTCCAAAGCAGTTCTTCCCAGCATGGAAATCTATATCCAATCCAATGAAAAAAATACCATCTAAATTTCACAGAAGGAACTAGAACTAAAACTTAAGAGTGCCTCATGACATTAAATAATTCGTACTATTACCCCATATAAAGAGAGTTAATTATTTCATGTGAACAAACCATCCCAATCATGCTGTAGGTCAAAAACTGTGACTGAGGTCTTACCCCTACCACCCACTGGATTCCATCCTTTATGCTGCATTACACTTAGCTTGTCCAAAGGCTTCCTACCAGCAGAAGTACTTAGGAGAAGCTCCCTCTTACCTGCTTTTATTAACAAGGCCAAGGCCAGGCAAATACTACCTCATGCATGCAGCACTAGACTCTACTTAGTAATACATTTTGTCCCTATTGAATATTGCAGTCTCACAAGATACTCCCTGTAACAAACTTCATACTACAAGGGTTAAAGTTTCCATGAATTAAACATGCTTACAGCACACAAGATTAAGTACAAAGTCATTAAGGACAAGTCTACACCCTGGAATTTAACCAGGAACACATAAGGCATTGACCAAATTAGTCTAGAAGAGACTAAAACAGGCTGTAGCATTTTTTCCAGTTATCTTGCTACTATACTATTATATATTTCTTTGAGTTATACAATATTTAGCAACAGACCTATTTTATAGCATTTGTTGATATATTGTACAATCCTAAATGTAGGACACCATTTCTTACTGTCACATTGAAAGTGTTCTCTTTTGGGGAGAGAACAATTTTTTACTGGAAATAATACTGGGGAGGGAAGAAGATTCAGACCAAAGACTTGTAAAAGATTCCTAAATCCACACTTTTCCACTTCCATAATTTGCAATGTTTGAGCAGTCACTACACTTTGGGAGCTATCTAGATAAATGACTCACTTTTGGAGTATTCCAGCTGTCACTGGTCTCCCAGAAAGATGGCTGAACAAATGAAACCGCTTTAGCAAGTTTGTCTGCAGCCAGAAATCTCACACTAGTAACTCAGTTTTATTGTGTCAAGATACTGCTAATGTAAATGCACTTTGTCCCTTGGCTCAAAGAATCAGTATATCTCAATTTTTGAAAAGACTTCAATTTGCCATTCCTAATAATACAAATTAATAGAAATTCAAACATCTGACACTGTTCAACATTACAGAGAGTACATCCCCACTGGTAGTTTCTAGAATCCCAACAGCTCTTTTGAAATCAGGGTTCTGAAAGCCAGTTTCCAGATTTTTATTCTGAAAAAGGAGTTGAATTGCACTTCCAAGTGCAGCTCTGAGTGGTAAAAACTTTTTCTGCCATGACTGCATTCATTCTTAATATTCTATAGCTGAAGGTCTGAAGTAACACTTAGGTATTTTATAAGGTGACAACGTGTCTTTATTTCAGAGCTGCCTACTCTATGCACAAAAATATTCATAAAGCATTAGTTCCATCACATGGGAGGGAGAAGGAAGCTTTCAATCATTTGCAGATTCAAGTTACTGCAGATAGTTAAACACCTGATTTATGTGTACAGGCGCTGTTTGCCTCTTCACATTACAGTAGAAGGACTTCACATTTTGTTTTTTGTGGCTCCAATTTTGCTTCAACAAGTCAATTGTGGGTGGAAGTAACCAAACAGCATGCAAGATGCCAAGTAGAGGCCTCTGCAAACTTGGCCCACGGTGTGCATACTTGTTAGTCTTAAATTCGCTGTTCTCATTTTAATCCCCTGTGCTTCTTGCATCTGCAAATTGTTTAGCAAATTTAAGTCCTTCATTTATCCACTTACAACCTAGCCTGCTTTCTTTCAATATTTTCTCGTCAGATCTGTGGAGCTGCCATTGTTTCACTTTGAATTTAAATTAAGTTAGATAGTAAATGATGCTAGCCTTTAAGGAATGGCCACCAAGAGGATGCAGGTATCAGTAACAGCATGCTGTTTATTTAAAATACTATTGCCAGAAATGAGAGGGCAAGTTTGAAAGGGAATTAAATACAGCCAGATATTTCAACTCCGCTATATCTCAAATCAAACTACCTTATTATTTTATCCCTGCAGGTTACATCATGATGGGCAAATATACGCTAGTGAGATATTAATAACCCAAATTATTTATGATACTTAAATCTTCAGGTTTTTTCCTAACTCAAAATGCATATCTTGTTATGTTCTTTGACAAATTTCCTGGGACACACAAGGCATCTTTCTTTTCTTATGAACATTTTACCTACCCATTAGTGGATGGAATTATTAATATATTAAAACATCAGCAATATGGTAATTATTCCCCTGCAGAAAGGAGCAAAGGGTAAGAGGATATTACTGCAGTGTAGACAATGACATTTTTCTGGAAAAAAATAATACAAAACTATCTAGTAAAAAGCCACACAAGTATTAGATAAACAAAAGAGAAGAGTTTAAAAGGAGGTCCCCATTTTACCTACCAAAATAAAAAAAAAGGAAGGAAAAAGAGAAAAAAATAAATACAAAGGGTCTGCCATGCAATTAAACAAGAAAAATGTTTCCCTCACTTCAGATTTCAACGGGTTGCACATTTCCAGGCAGCTGTTCTGTTTCAAACAAACAGACAAGGTCTGCCTCAGGATATGAAAGCTTTCTATCGGTATCTTTTTTGCTAGATATAGGTAATATGGCATGGAGTACCTATATCTGCATATACTAATAAACTAGGATTGTGTCTCCTATTATTAAAAAAAACCCCAAATAAATAAACAAACAACAACAAAAAAACACACCAAAAAACAACCAACCAAAAAAAAAAATTCGAAAAACTCCAAACACACCCCAACAAACAAAACCAACTCTAACAACAAAAGAATTCCACACACAAAGAAACCAAAAAACACCAAGCCACCAAACACCAAACTCTCAGGAAATAAATTCCTATTTTAAGTAAAAAATGCTACAGGTAACTTTATTGCCAAAGCATAGCATTGTTCTCCAAGAGTCTTGCCTTGCAATGAAAGTTTCTCTTGCCTTGCAGATTTGATTTTCAGTTCCTAGATGAATTGCAAAAATTAGTCCCATGGAGTTCTGGGTAATTCCCTTGGCTCCCACTGCTCTTCCAACCCTTCCAGGACTGTAGCCATTCCAAGGCAAGCACAAAAACCCAAGCATATTTGCCATTTGATGTGCTATGTAAGCAAATAACATGTCTTTCTTCTGGAAAGAGATGCAAGTCTGACCACTTATTTCATGCTGCTTAATTTATTTCAGACCTGAACAGCTAAATGACTTTATCAGTCTCACCAGCTGACCACTATGATTTGATGGTCACATATGGCCAAACCCTGAGGGAAAAAGAATGCTGGAGTTAGAATGGCAGCCAGAACTTTTAAATGCACAAACAACAGGTGAGAATACAAAATCATCTGCTTACCCAAGACAGGCAGCTGCAGACATAGAACATGTGAGACAGCTGCTTCCAGTTGGTAGTGGACTGTCAGAAAACTAGTTATCCTTACAAACTTAACATATTTGCAATAGATATCCCCAGGAAGACATCTGGAAAGGCACAGAGGGAGCTTAATTTCCCTTAAAAACAAAATTCCATCATAATTCAGCTTATCTGTAACAGATGCTTACTTGAAAAAAAAAAAAACCAAAAAACAACCAACCCACCATGGGATTCCCCATCAAAATTCAACTAAAAGTTTTGAATGAAAAAATTATAATCACATGTTATTCATAGCATCTTGGTCACTCAAACAGCACAGAAGAATAATAAGAACATGCTGCTCAATGCAGATGCCAGCTGAATGCTGCCACCAGACAAGAAACTTAGGAATTTAAATTCAGATTAAAAATCTGTGCTCTGAAACTTGAATTCTGCATTTGTTTCGGACAACAAAGAACTACTCTCTTTCCATGAAAAATACATGGTACTAGTCAAAAAGATGTTAATGTCTAACAAATGGAATAGTAGCTGAGTAGTGGAAGAGTTAATTATAGATGTCTGAGAAAGAGAAAGCAGATAAGATATAGAAACCAAAGAGCTGCAAAATTACTGTAAGACCTCTTCTTTTATATTTGCCTGAACCAACTTTCCAATACTGAATTATAGATCTTTTTTTTTTTCTCAAGAGTGAAAGAACTCGCAAAAGCTAGCAAAAGCTTTTAAAAGATTCACCAACAGGGTTTAAAATAACCAATAATAGCAGAGGGTGAACAAATGGCTTAAATATGGTATCATGCTGGAGAGATAACTTTTTGTCAACTATGAAGTGTAATTCAACATGAATGTTACTGCTGGCAATAGGAATCCATAAATAGCATCATCAAGAGCATGCTAGTGTGCCAGAAAAAGTCACTGCCAATTAAACAAATTCAGTCCTTGCTTCTTCCCCTGTTCCTCACTATATTCAACAGCTCTGCAAGAAGGAACACAGTGCTGAATTTTCACTAGCAGCAACATACTTGGAGAGCATCTTCCTGAAACCTCCTCAAACACGGGGCAAGTAAAAAAAGCTGAGGTCTATCTGTCAGCATGAAATTTATTTCCATCTCCATCCACCCTGCTCCACAGTTCCATCCCTCATCAGGTACCCCAACATTAATATGGAACTTGAGATTTCATTACAACTACAGTGTTGTAAAAGAGCAGCATTTACCAGCTGCACAAGAACACCAATCTCAGCAGATATACATTTAAAATTACAGGAAACAGAACAGAACCAGAACACCTTGCTCAGAAATCAAACCCACTCCCCTAAAGGCCATGGGGGTCAAAAATATGAGTGGAATTCTTCCTTCCAGTTTGCTTCATGTATTTCTACAGTCCTCTGCCTGGATGTACCAAATAGAGTTAGCTTCTGAGGGAATTTTTTCAAGGATAAATAAAACCAGGGGTACTGGGGTTTGGAACAAACCATATTTCCATATTTGAGAACAGTAGGTGTCTTTTAAAACATGAGTTAATTCTGTACAGAAGCAATACAATTAAAACTTTCAAAGCAATCTAAAGTCATTAAACAACCAAATTCTGCAATGAAACAAGGCCTCAGGTGAATTATTATTATCATCTGACCTTTAAGGAGACTAATTACAAGCTTAACACTTGTCAAGATGTTTCTATAGCATTTAACAAACAGGCAAAAAATTTAAAGCGATGCTTGGATGCTCAAGTGTACAAACATATGGCAACGACTTAACTTTTGGCACAGGTAAGTGAACCAAGTACTTTGAAACCCAATGTCAAGCCTAACAGATGACCAATTTAAATGTAAAGGCACTTTGGACTTCACTCACCTGAACTTATGGCTGAGTAGCCAACACTGAATGAAATATCCCAGCATAAGGAAACCATTGATCATAACAATATTGTTAGGTCATAAAAATCTGATTATAGTGCAACAAGCCTGTTCTAAATCAACACTAAGTGTTGGGGTTTAATACTGTTTATGCAGCAAACATACTCACTGAGAATTATGATCTACTTTGTTTATGTTAATTTTGAATGTTTTTCGCCTCAGATGATTTACAGTTTTATTTTCTCTTCCAAGGCTCAGTTCCTAGAATTCTTAAACTGCTTCAACTCAGCCATTTCCAGATCATCCATTAGTTCTTTCATTAATGTTGTGATGTCACAGTGCCCGCTCAGCATTCTGAACACTGACTCACGTTCACATCAGCCAGCAAGTTCTGACCAGTAACTATTTCATCCCAAAACTGAGCTCTGCATTATACCAGCATGCTTGCCAGCACCAACTGGGCATCCAGTTTTTAATCCCTCCCAGGAGCCACTTCAAGACTTTTTTGGAGATTTCAAGATTTAGTCATGCTTAGTCCTGCAGCCCTCAAGCATCCAGTCTCCTTGAAATCTCACATCAACTGGACAATACCAGAAATGCAGGTAATACAGCTACCTTCCCTTACTTATGTCCTACCTTTCCTCCCAATTTACGTAAAGTATCTCCTGCCTTAAGGCAGCTTTGCAAATTCCATTCCTCCTAGAGCCAGGAAGAACTGGGAAACACTATGCATACTAAACCTGAGAGAGACTAAACTAGAATATATTAGTTGCATCCATGTCAACATTGGAAAACCATCCATTCTTCCGAATATAGAGCCAAGGCATTTACAGAAGGCTCTTGGAAGCCTGAGTATTGCTCTCCAAACCTATGAGTCTCCACAAACCGGAAAGACTGCTCCCTAACAACTCTCAACAAATACAATCTGAAATATTACCACCTTCTGAAGAGCACTGAAAAGCGATTCCACAGTACTGCTGTCTTGACTGGGTATCACAATGGAGCAGTTTGAAAAATGAGTGTACGTCACAGGTTCTATA
>VZRZ01006185.1:0-10262 GCA_013398175.1 Climacteris rufus | reverse complement strand
AAAAAAAAAAAAAGAAACAACCCTGATAGAATCACTACACTTTTTCCTACAATCTTTCTATGCTGTTGCCTATGAAGTTCTTCACTAATGTGTCCAGAATATCTAACTCTTGCTTAAATTCAGGTGTTAGTTTGCTGCAATGTCACTGTCTTTTAGCTTGCTAAAGACATGCTGTAGTTGGAATAGTTGCTTTTAAATTAATTTTTGTATTTTGTTATAATTTCTGTTGCCTGTTTTTTTACACTTCAGTTTTATAAGTAGCATAAGAGAAAATTAAGATTGATGTTCTATTAATACAAGAAATTCATAGGCTTGCAGATAGGCTTCATCACTTGACAAAATGATAGATGGCTTTGAGCTATAATTATAAAAATCCACTGATCCCCCAATATTCCAAGAGGGCTAATGATCCCTCTTAAATCTTACATAGTTGGAACACTCACAAAATTTAAAGTAACACCAGGAAATAAAAATATGAAAGTGTAGATTGGTGTCCATTTTAGCACTCCCAGACACAAGTATGGTTAACTATGTTAACATATCCATGCAATTTGCTTGAAAGTATGAATCCAATATGATCCTCCCCCAAGCACAATGTGTGGTCAGCCTTTGCATGGAGCAGTCTCTACTTCTCATATACGTATCACTCCTCTGATCATACAGCTTAAATGTGAATTGCACCAGTTTTCTCCTCAAACAATTCCCTTAAGCTTCATGCCATTCACATTACTAATAGGTATACTTATTTTATTCCTCAGTTTCTTGTTAGTATGTTAGCCCTAGTAGCTTCTAGAAAGTTAACCACAACAATCATCTCAAGAGTTTAAACTACTTCAAGTTCATTCAATATGTAAGTGTCAAAACCACACAAAACTGAAAATAAAAAAGCAAACAAAACAGTTTTTACCATCATTTTACTATCTTAAAGCGACTAAAAAAGTATCCTACATCACTATGTTATATCCAGTTTATATATATGCAAATAAGTCCATTAGATAAAAGGCATGAGTGTGTGTGAGTGAAATCAGGTTCATCAGTCACTACACAGCTTACACACAGAGAAATACTCTAGCAATGCACTGCTCAGCCACTTCAGAACACAGCAAAAAAATTTCATCAGCTGGTGAACACAGACTGATATTAAGGAAATTCCTCAGTTAAGAAAGCAATGCACACAGACGCCTCCTCTTGACTGCAATGCCTCTGAGAATAAGTTATATATCATTGTTAAATAAATCACAGCTCATTACCAAGTCATATAATTCGCCTTCACAAGAAACAACTAAAGTGTATTAACAAGAATAAGTCTCTGTGCCTAACAGTACTTTTTTTCTACATTAGTGTCTTTAACATTCATGGTTCCCCTCTAATACTTACTGCACACAGTCATTAGATTCCTAGCAAATGTTTAGATACATCTTAATTCCTGCAGAGCGAGCAACATCACCCTGAGGGTAAAAGTCAAATTTTGCACTCACATCAAAGTGATGCCTTGGAAGACCTGAGTTAAACTGGGATAATATGAACAAAACTGAACCAATAGCTTCATATATTGGTAATCAGCCAATAGTCTGCCAGCTGTGCCACTGCAGCAAATATGTTATCTGCCAATTCTTCAGCAGGTATGCACTCTCAACATGAAGAACCAAGGCTCTTGAAGCCAGAGGATTATGTTCAGATAACTTCTATACTACTTTCACTAAAGTACATTTTCTGAGGCAGACTATATATGGTTAGGGAGCACTGTCTGGGTGATGTGCATTTAGCAACGTAGGTCCCCACATTAAGACAAAACCATTTTTGCTAGAAGCAGCACTAACCAAAACTAATGAATTTACGGACACATTTCATTCCAAGTGGGACTGAGCCCTACATGACAGGTCTTTGTGAAGTTAGTGCCTTGCACAACAATTTCTACAAAACACGGAACACTGCTCTGCACACAGAGGGTGAGAAAGAGTTCACAACTTCTAGGTGATCTTAGAGAAAAAAACAACAGCCAGAGTCACTGAACTATTTTTCCATGTCTCCACAACAGCTAACCCTGCCAAAGCCATCCCAATCATCTAGGATTGTTTTTCTTCTTTATCCAAACTAAGAGTTTAGCTTATTAATACACAAAATTTTCAACTATTTCTTCTGCTCAAAGCACATGCAGATTTCATTTCTTATCAGCCTGATACTGCTTTAGTCTCTGCTGTCGTATTCAGAAAACCCATCCACTGTGTTGTGCACCATAGGAGAAATGCATCAGTGATGATAAACCAACAGCATTTCTTCTAAACATACAAGTTGCTGCATACTTTTAGAAAACATATCCTGCTAACTTCACACCATAAAGGACAAAGATAGTTTCCAAGCTAAACCACACAGTGAAAATTTTACATAACGTGTTTCATCTACTAAAAAAATAGTGTTCATTTAAATGAAAATAATTTACTAGTTGTACAACTAAGACACTACTTCAAAACTCATGCATAAAGGCCTGAGTGAGTTGGGAGCTTTCATGTACACAGCCTATTTTGAAATCTGGTATGACATGAGTGTTGATGAACAAAATTTGTCACAACATTTTTGCAATGTAATTTTGCATCCTTAAAATTCTTTGCTTTTTCACCCTACACTCCTTGACAGTTGTATTAAATCTGATGAATATGATAATTTCCACTACGCTATCATAGTTTCTGGTGAAACATGCGAGTTTCCAGTGGTTCAAGAACTGTAGCTGTCAACTATAATTTAAAACTCCACCCAAATAACAACACATTACTTCAGTATTTCAAAGATACCTTAAAACAAGACTCCTTAATAAAACATCCCGCCTTTGCATGAGTAAAGTTCCATTAGAAATTCTCACTAATGAATAAATTAAATTCTTAAAAGAATTTTTTTAAAGTCTCAAATTTCGGAATCCGAATTGAGCCAAAGGTCCAAAGGCAAACTGCAGGTTAAATCTACTGTAAGAGAGTCTCTTAATTTTTATTAAGCATGTTATCTGGAGAGAGATTTGAGAAAGAACTGATGACTTCCAGAGTACAAAGCACTTGACTCTCAAGAACCTACCATTCTGTCAAATCTCTTAGTATCATCTAAGAAAGCAGCAAGAGCAGAACAGCTTATTGTTCCATGTCAGAGCTGCTCAAAATTTTTAATTCTCCTGGCATGCATGTTTTGTCCTCACTGAATCTATTCTGAATGAGAAGCACAATTCAAGTTGACAATGTAATTGCTTAATTGTTGCAACCTGCTTACCTTCCAAAACTCACTAATGCAAAAGAAATCAGAAGAAAACAGAAAGCAACTGATTGCATCTCATGAGCCAGAGCACTGAAAACAGTGGGAAAAACCAAACAGGATAATGATCAGAAGATATTTTTCTAGTACCAGTGCCATAGAATTTATTAAATTATAAAAAGAAATTTTCAGATTAGCATTTGGTTGTTTGTGTTCATGTCTACTGCTTCCCCTCCTCCCCCATCTTACTCTGTGGCAATATTGGTCTGGTAAACTTGAGCACTCACAGGTGCATACTCTTTAAAACTAATGGTGTAAATGAAAGTTTATTCCTAGGCAATCTGAGTATGTTAATAATAGTCACTATCGTTTTTCTGCAAACCTTTGACCACAGCAGGACATATGAGGAACAGCATCTTTAGTTCCATCCTGAAAGAGAAACTCCATTCAACCAACACAGCCCACTGAGGGAAAAACAGGAATAGAATTCTTTTGTGCTAGGGTCTTCAGGGAGACCACACTCTATTTACTCACTATTTTTGGCCAGTAGCAGTCTGGGCTAAGTTTGAACTGCTGTTTTAAAGACAGAGCTAAAACCACCCAAAATACAGTTGTTTTTCCCATTTCTTCAATTAATGTTAAACAAGAAAAGCAAGCCCCAAAACTAAATCCTGAACTCTTTATGCATTAATGTGCAGGATCACACTGCACATGTCTTGCTAATTTCTCTCCCCTCCCAGGATGTAGAGGCCATTACTTACAATAATATTCAAGTGCTGCTGTTTGCAGAACCATTCTCATATAATACTTAATCAAAGTTTCTAAAAAGAGGGATAATCCTGAGTAATTCTCAATTCTCTTATCACACACATCAGTATAAGCTTCCAACGAGTCAGCTCTGCAAACTAAACTAGTCTGAACATGAAGCTGCATTTGGTTTTTACTACTCAACCTTCAGGAAAGACTAAGTTACATTATTTTCCAAGCAGCATGTGCACACCTCCTTTGAAAGCCATGGTCACCTATTAAATACATTTCTGCCAAAATTTCTTCATTTGACTAGTATAATAAAATAGTGATAGTACATGCCTTATGAAAACATCCTTCACACAATACTTTAAGTGATACTTCAACATGAGAATTGTTTTTGAAAAACAGTCATCCTTCTTTAAAGCAATACCACTACCAACATGGCCCAGCAACATACACTTGGCATAATACCTACCTGTTCTGTGTTCTGTTTTAAAACAGGTCCTACATCAAGACATTGCCATCTTTGGTGCCTGAAACAATGACAAAAACACTGTAACACTGGATCTTCTCACTCCAAACCCCTTCTCCAAGGTGGGACAGAGAACTTCCAGGCTTCAATGTGAGGGCCCAACAGGTAACACTGTTTTTGAAGCAAGGCTCTCAGTGGGAAGTGCCAGACTCAAATGGACCCACTTCAATGGAGAGTGGGAGAATTTGAAGAAACCAGGCAAATGGTATCTGACCTTTGCTCTTAAAGCAAGCAGAAAATAACCCAAAAGCCTGAAACTCACTGGGTGGCACACATAGACCCTTTATGCAAAGCTTTGTTTTTCTCCTTCAGTAATGCTTGAATGGTCAGAGAAAGCAACATGCCAGCAATAAGTTTTATTGTCCAGTTATCTGACACTGCACGTTCCCTGGAGGCATCCACTTGGATTATCATGGTGCCCTTTGTTGGGTCACAATATGTTTCTGTAAAATATTTCACTATACTTCAAAAAAAGCCTTAACAGCAGTTGTTCTTCTCTCAGAGAAAACCAGCATGAATAAATGTCAGGTTGCTTTTTGTAAAAAGTGGCAGATATTAAATGAACCTATTTGGCAGCGTTTGAAACATCACATCACCTGCTAGACTGGCAGTTCCTGAGTCTAACAGAGCAAGTATTTCCAAGCACTCCGCAGTTAGCCAGCCCTGAGATACTTATCACTGCTAGATTATGTCAGTGCAACCAATAAAAAAACTTTATTTGAGGCTTCTGTTTATGTAAAGCCCCCAAGGTATTTTCTTTTTGAAGAGGTTATTAAAAAATGGTGTCAGCACAGCTCCAGCATTGAGATATATTTTCAAACAGGGCTTCTCTGATCTGACCTAATAAAATAACTTATCCACAAATGCAAGCAATATTTATAGAATCCCTATGTGATCTTAAAACAAGAGTCATTATTTTTCTATATTTGCAAAAGAGAATTGATATTTATTTTAAACACTTAAATGCATCCTCCCTCCTTTTCTGTACAGGAAAAGCCTGTTATTTTCCCAGCTGAAAGCAATAATTTCTAAACGGGAAAATATTTCCAAACAAGAAACTTCTGATTATCAGCAAGATGCTCAATTGTTATTTTGTTTGGGTTTTGTTTGTTTCCCTCATCTACAAACAACCATCTGCAAAGAGGGTGAAATTTAAGTGTGTGTAAGAATACACATTTACAGGAAAGAGGCTTTTCAAAGCATGTATGGTTTCACCAAAGAGCACCATTAATACAGTTCACATTTGGCACTACAAGTGCACCTAGGACAAGAAAAGTACTTTTCTCCTAGCACTTGGGAGAGGAATGTGAACATCTTTCAGTCCTACCTATTGAATCATAGCAGTGATCATATTATTCTTCATAAAAGACACAAATCAGAGGCTAGTTTCTGCAAGAACCATCTTTTCCCTACATTTTTGTAAAGGCTGAATTCTGCTAACTGAAAAGATCAGGGCATGCACTTCTCCGCTGCTGGTCCCAAGACTATTCTTGTAAGCAAACATCAGGCAGTAATTATATAGTAATTATATAGTCAAAGATTACCTAGAATAAACCAAATCTCTTCTTACAATCTTGTGCCTACATGGATGTAAGTATTCTGTATCCCATTCACATCAGAGCAATGGCAAATGATTCCTGAATTAGTCTGTTATTGAAAAGCTTGAAAACTTGGGTGAGATGCATCAGAGTGAAAGGCCTGAAGGATGGAAACAAGTTTGATTGAGCACAGAATGTCATAAAAGAGACAGCCTGAAAATTCCTTATCTGCCTCACGATCATCGACAGAGACTGAAACCCTAAAAGAGAACTTTTGCACTAAAAAATCCTGGCCTGGCTAAGGTGGGACGTTTGTCAAGTGTTGCCTGCAAGGTGCACCCGCTGGAACAGGTTCTGCCCAGGCGGAGAGGACTGCACTGAAGCGAGAAAGAATGATCAGTCCTGAACACTCCCTCCTGAACACAGTCAACAGGCCTCACCAACAATAGTGGCAGATTTCCTCACCTCCTGGCCAGTTGCCCCCCACTTTCAAAAAGACTATAAAGAGACCTTTCTGAATTAACCCTACGGAGATCTCCCCATGGACGACGGCGAGCCTATTGGCAGGACCACGAGGGCTTTGTGTCATCCATTGGTAGCTATTCCCCTCTCCCCTCTCTCTCTCTTCCTCTCCTTTGTTTCTTTATTCCTCTTTCTCTCCCCCCTCTATTGCATAATTGTGTTGTTGGCACTCAATAAAGGTGCATTATTTGATTAAAGTTGAAATCCCCTTTGTGCCTTTTGCATTTTGAAATCGTTAAACGAACCATCATGACCCCCGCTTGTGTTAGAGGATCATGACAATTAATATTGTGGGAAAAGCAGAATACATGCAGCTGTCCATAAAAAAAATCAGGAGGTTTACATTAATTACAGTCCTTTTTTTCTGCTTGACACTTCATCACAATGCAATGACTACTTTTTCAGCTGCTAGTAGGACTTATACTAGATTTCCCTAAATTCAACAGAAGGACAGAAAAGTGTAGAGTCTCTTAAAGACTATGAGTCTATTAAGAGTCTATGTAATCATGAACTGTTGCTTTTTTTACTAGATGTCAGAGAAGAACACAATCCAACTTCCATAAAAGATGTTCCAGGCAGATTACAGATGTTTACAGATGCAGGATGGATTGTTGCCACTTCCTAAGAGGAAGAAAGAAAAAAAGTGGAAGGATTCCCCCTCATTAGAAAACATCATTGCAAGTTTGTGGACTAAGTCCTTGTGCTTAAATTATACAGGCCATAACCTCCTCAGAAACAGCAGAACTGAGCCTAAGAAAAATGCAGTAGCAGAAAATGCAAGCTTACTATTTTTACTGTCAGCTTAATTTTATGGCTAATATTAACACCTACAAGTCATGGCTGGCTAAATTATTTCAGTGTTGTTATCCCTTTTTCCTCATTGTTATAAAATGGTTATTATATAAGAGTATATCTCATTTTAGGTTAACAGTAGGAAAAGTAATGTCCCTGGACTGATATCTACTGATAAGACATTCCTTATCAGATCAGAAGATCTTTCCTACAAATACAGCCTTCACAGAGAAAACTGTCTAAAGAGATCTGACAATAACTCAAGAGTTGATATTACAGAGAAAGTCTTACTACTTAACTTTACCCAAAACAAATCCACCCAGAATGAAATTTCACAAACTGGATTCTTAAGACACCAGCGCACATTTCCAGGCCATCAACTAGGTTCATGGCTTCAGTTCTACAGACAAAGGAGAGTATTTCAAAAGCTTAACCACAACCACTTCTTCTCAATACTTCTAACTATTAGTAAGAAATGCCTGGTGACCCTCCATTCTGAAGTACACCCATTTCAAAATCATACTCATGACAAGTGGCCACAAAGAAAAGAAATAGATTCACACTGGATGTGAATTCTCTCCATAGCTGGCACAAGGATACATTGCCACTAGGAAGGGAACATTTCATTTTTCTACATCTACAGACATTTGTTTTTACATTGTGGCTGTGAAAGTGTCATGAGTTTATGTGGAGTGTTCTTAAGTCTACCAGAAAAATTAAGAGAAAAAACAAAAAATCAAGTTATACTGTAGAACCTGCACCACTGAGACAACTGTTTTACCCAGAGGTACCGCATACAATCCCACAGGACTGCCACCTCCAAAAGAAACCCAGTAAAACCATGGTTGTGAGGTAATACTATGCTTGTCCTTTCACCAAGAAATCTGCCTATACATAGATTCATACATTCCCGCACAAACAAAAATTAAGAAAAAGAGGCAAGGAGCAGGAAAGCCATGGAGGAAAGACTTGCTCTGAGCAAGTACCAGTCTTGACTTTAAAAGTTAGAATGCAATTTTTGTCCTGGACTGTTAGATCACAGTTAACTCTTTAACCGTCTGTTAAAGGTGTTTGTTTTCCAGGGGTAGAGGGAGTTGGGTGATGGGGTAAAAGTTACAGGGATTAAGCCCTCTCTACTTCGTATATTTTCTCAAGGCCTCACAACACAGAATAATGAGAAACAGCACAAAGTTGCTGATTGAGGGCAGAAAAAAATAGGGGTGAGGTTGGTATGCACAGGAAATGAAATTAATTTCTATGGGTATAAGATGGAATGCAGACAAGTACAAATAAAGTTTGGTGTTTTGAGGATCCGAAAGGGCACAATTGAGTACAGTAAGCTTATGAGATTTATGGGAGGGAAAAACAGAGGCAAGCACATCAAGACAGAAAAAATATTGTTACATTCTATTTCTCAACACCAAGCCTAGATACCTGAAAGCAGGGATGTGCTTGCCAGAGAGAATGTTTGGTGATGCGAATAGCAAGGAGAAGGACATTCAACATGTGGAAGCACTCATTAGTTTTTACACAGTTACTTTCTGTCTTCCCCACCCTCAGTGCTCTGTTCAGAGCCCAGCAAAATTAATTTCAGCATATTTATAGGCAGGTTACTAGCCAGAGGACACATCCTAACTGGGTTAGGATAAAAGCTAGACTTTGGGAGCTACAGGCATATCTCCTCCACTCCACCCTCTTAACAAATTCTCTGTAGGGTTTTGGAGCTCAACATGAACAGCTCCATTCTCTTTGGCTTCATAGTCCTGAAGGTAATCATCACTCCTTTTCTTTCCCTGCATACTAAACAGCCAAAGAGGTCTGCCAATGGCCACATTTTGTGGTACAATTATAGTGCTACACTTACACACCAGCAAAGAAACACCCTTCTGCAGACAAGACTACTGATGCCCTATGGCCCACCCTGCAACACTGCCATAAAATGGGATGCTCCTACACAAGGGTTGACCCTCATATAACTGACCAAACTGATTAAACTTATGACAGCAATTCCATACTTTTCAATGAGACAAGAATTCTGTACCTATCATAGAACCATAGAATATGAGTTGGAAGGGACCCACAGAGATCACCAAATTCAGTTCCTGGTCCTGCACAGGACACCCCAAGAATCACACCATGTGATGCCTGCCTGAGAGCATTGTCCAAATGGATGTTGAACTCTGTCAGCTGGTGCTGTGACCACTTGTCCTGGGTAGACTGTCCTAGTGCTCACTCACCCTCTGGGTGAAAAATCGTACTGATACCCAATCTAAACTTCCCCTGACTCAGCCATTTCCTTGAGTCCTGTCACTGGTCATGACAGTGATGAGATCAGTGTCTGCCCCTCCACTTCCCATTGTGAGGGTGTTGAAGACCTCAATGAATTCTCCCTCAGTCTCCTCTTCTCCAGACTGAACAGACCAAGTGACCTCAGACGCTCCTCATACAGCTTCCCCTCTGGACTCTACCAGGTCTCTCAGGTAGTATTTAAGGAGGTTGCTAGGGAATGTAGGAAAAAAATTAGGGAGGCCAAAGCTCAAGTTTGAATTTAATTTGGCAACCCTTGTAAAAGATAATAAAAAATGTTTTTATAAGTATATTAATAACAAAAGGAAGGGTAAGACTGACCTTTGTTGCCTACTGGATGCAGAAGGGAATTTAGTAACTGCAGATGCTAAAAAGGCGGAAGTGCTTAATGACTTCTTTGTCTCAGTCTTTATTGGAAAGACAGATGGTCCTCAGGACNGATGGTCCTCAGGACAGTTGTCCTTCTGGGCTGGTAGATGGTGTCACGGAGCAGAGTGGTCCCCCTGCTATCCAGGAGGAGGCAGTCAGGGAACTACTGAGCTGCTTGGATAGTCAGATAATAGATATGGGACCAGATTGGATCCATC
>VZRZ01006183.1:1643657-1744905 GCA_013398175.1 Climacteris rufus | reverse complement strand
GCATCAGGCACAGCATCACCAGCCGGGAAAGGGAGGGGATTGTCCTGCTCTGCTCTGCACTGGAGCAATCCTACCTCGAGTGCTGGAGGCAGTTTTGGGTGCCACAACATAAGAAAGGCATTAGAGAGTGTCCAAAGGACTGCAACAAGGCTGATGAAGAGCCTTGAGGGGGAAGTCGTATGAGGAAACTGAGGGCACTTGGTCTGTTCAGCCTGGAGGAGACTGAGGGGAGACCTCATTGCAGTTATAACTTCCTTGTGAGGGGAAGAGGAGGGGAAGGCACTGGCCTCTTCTCTCTGGTGACCAGTGGCAGAACCCGAGGGAATGGCCTGAAGTTGTTGGAGATATTTAGGTTGGAGACACTAGAAAAAGGTTTTACACCCAGAGGATGGTTGGGCACTGGAACAGGCTCTCCAGGGAAGTGGTCACAGCACCAAGTCTGAGAGAGTTCAAGAAGCATTTGGTCAATGCTCTCAGGCACATGGTGTGATTGATGGGGATGGTTCTGTGCAGGGCTGGAGTTGGACTCAACCGTCCTTGTGGCTCCCTTCCAACTCAAGATATTCTATGATTCTATGATCATATTATGTGTTATATAGCAAAAAACTTTCAAATTTCAAAAATGCTGCTGTCCCTTTCTTCATGATTTATTTCCTTGTATGGCTTTGCCAGTGTGTAGGATGCCATCATCTTGAATTTTCAGGGCAATCATGTTCCTTTAGATTTCTCCAGTGTCCGTGCAGCCTGCTCTGTAGCCTCCCTTCCTCTTGAGGAAGCAGAGATAAGCAAGAAAGCAATGCTGCAACTTGCTGGAGCAAATAGGTTTCACAATTTACTAGAGTCTTAAATGTTTTGTAGAGTTATTGAGGAACTGGGAGTTTGGGGGAAGGGGAGATATCCCTCATTTTTAATTCAGACTGTATTACCCTCTGTAATGCATCTGAGATGGAGAAGCAGCCAGGGTGTTTCTTAGCTGAGTGTTTCAGCTGCTGCAATAAGATGTGCAATAACATTGTCTGCAAGTGAAATGTCCAAGTGAGTGTCAGAGGGACAGGGGGACCTCTGTCATACTGTTCAGATAGTTGACGGTGTGTGCTTGAAGTGTACTTTCATATTGGACAGTCAAATGATGTGCAAGTATCCTGTTGTCTTAGTCTTCTCAGTAGGCTTTCTTATAAACAAATAAATAGCATTTTTGTTTTCTGCCTCAAATCTGTCCTGCACTCTTTAAAGTTAGATATTAATCCCAAAGGCTTATTTAGCTCCCAGAGCCTGGAGAATAATGAAATAGTTTGCCCTGAAATAGTGGATGTGTTGTATTCTCCAACCTTTCTATTACTCTTCTCTTCGTACAGATATTTCTCTGGGGATAATCTCCCCACGTAGGGCTATTGCCTGAAGATGCCTTGTTCCCCTTTTAAGAGATCTATTAGCTAATGCATCTGAAACTTTCTATTCTGAGTTTACAACACAATTGGGGTGGCATTATTATAAGACTTCATGGTTATATGGTCATAGGTTAGTTGTGTGGGTGACGGGTACCTTAACTTTGGGGATGGAGGCATAGTGAGGTGGATGGACTACTTTTCCTTTTGCTTTTGTTCCTTCTTCTTTATATTTCTACACTTACAGACACTTAGTAATGCTGTTAAGAAGATCACCAAAAAGGTTTTTGCTGACCTTTGGCCCCGTGAATGAAGTTGAAATCACAGCTTACTCCTGTGATGAGTAACAGAGTTCTCTGGCATACCTTCTCAGTTGTCAAGAGATGTGGGAGAAGTGACATTTGACTTAAAGTTTCCAAACAGTTTAGCTACCAAAGTCTTGAGGGTTAGTGTTGCCCCTCCAACATTGCTTTCAAACTACTAAATCTTAGACTGATTGTAGTTCATGACTTATACTCTGCCTGGTGACAAGTGGGGTACCATGTGGTCTGTACAGGGATGCGTGTTGTTGAGCTTTTCTATTCATTTCCTGTAAGAGGGGAGGCAGCACAGTGGCACCAAATTTACTGATGATCTCTACTTGGAGGGCAGGGCTGCCATGCAGAAGGACCTAGGCTGGCTGGAGTGGGATGCCAGGGACCTTGGTGCAATTCAAGAAAGGTTAATGAATGGCAGTCCTGGGCAATGACATGGAATGTGCCTAACCACTCAGGGAGCAACTCTGTCAGAAGGATCCTGATGTCCCCATTCTTGGGGAGCTGAGCATGAGCTGGTCCTGTGCCCTGGCAGTGGAGAAGGCCACTGGCATCCTGAGCTGTGGTGATGGCAACAAAATGTAGTTGTGTCTTCTCATGTGTCCTCGCCCACGTATACACCACCCACCTTTCCCTTTCCTGTTTCTGATGGGCAATGTGAATTGTCCCAAGGTAAGAATACCAGGTAGGAATTGCCCTAAGATAAGAACACCAGGTGGGAGTTGCAGGAGGAACTGTCTGGATGCTCAGACAATGAATGCATTGCAGAGATGGGGAAGCTGTGAACATTGCAATTGACTTTGGTACACATCAGCCTTCAAGAGGGTATAAAATGTTCCTGGAAATTAGACTAACTGTGCAAACAGTCTCCCAAGGTTGCAGGCAGCTTCTGGGTGTATTCCCCACCCTTACAGGGATGCCTGGAGGGTACATTCAGACCAAAGATGGGGAGCAAGCACTTTTGGATAGGTGAGTAAAAGCAAGCCTCTAAGATCTGATCACATATAGAGATAAAATCCGAAAGTAGCCCCAGATATGCTTTGTTGTTGTGACTTTTGCAGCTCCAAAGTCTGTAAACCTGTACATTTCTAGCCAAATCTGGCTAGAAATATTATAACCCTTTAGAATATTATGTACTGCATTGAGAATATTTAGATACTATATTGGCTTTAAGTCTTATCATAATCATACTCGTAATCAGTGTCGTATTTCTTTCACCCTGACCGAGAGTCTTCACTTCTCTGCTACCACTGTGTAAGAGCAGTTGCAGTGAGATGATATCCCCTTCTCCTGCCTGATGGGACATAGGACCTGTGATGAGGTTATCAGGAACTTTCCTGTTTAGGCAAAAACTTCTTCATATTATGTCTTCAGAGGCAGCTATCCTGGAGGAAATAATTCACTTCCAGATCAACTCATTGTGACTTGTTTCTGTTGCTACCCTTAAATTAATATTTTCAGGGGTACAGGTAACAAATTGGAGAATTGCTAATATTATACTTGTGACCAATATATTAATTTCTGTTTTGTGATTTCAGTATCTCTCCTCCCTCTCAAACAGTGCTAGTGTAAAGTTGAAGCTGTCTCTTGTTGCCCATTTTTCACTGTAAAATAGCTAGTTTTCTCTGTTAGACAGTCTCAAGGACGAATTTCTGTAAACATAGCTATGTTGTTGTAAAAATTATCTTTTTACATTCCTTTCCCATGGACACAGATCCTTTTGACGGACACTTCTTTTAACCAATATAGTTAGAGACGGAAGTGTTAACTTTCTCCAATGATCTGTGATTTTTAAAAGTGTATATAAGAATTAAAAGTGGTGGGTTCTTCCCCTTTCCGCCCTTTGCTCTGAACACAGCTCGGACTCCGGCTCTCATTAATTCTGCGTCTCCGGCTGATAAGCCGGGATAAGCCGTAATAACAGGCATTGCGGTAATAGTCTCTATCTTTCAGTTTTGTTCAATGCATTCCTACCATAAAGCGTTTTAGAGCACAGTGTCAATGCGTCTATGGTGGCTCCTCAGACATCTCTTATCCATCAGTTTCAGCACAGAATCTGTGTTATAAGGCACATGTAATGAACATAGGTAAATTTTAGCTCTGCTACAGAAATATTTTTTTCTTAAGCAATATCCATACATTTTTATTGCATTACAGAATTAAAAATGTAAAATTCAAATATGAAAAGGGGGTCTGCTTTTTTAATTTTTGAGGGAAAATTATTCATTACTTGGCTCTGAATATCAGATAAGACTAATTTCTGCTGCATGACTTTTTGAAGGTTTTGTATAGCAAAAAGCTTGCAATCCTCAACACCCTCTCCATTCTCTGCAAACATTTAGAACAGCTATTTTCTCCTTCATATGACAATTTTCATTTCAATAAGGCTACAAGAGGTCATTTAGCTAATTTATGTGGAGATGAGGGAGGATTGGTGGCACAGGCTTGAGAAATCAGGGAGATATGCAGCAAATAAGACTGCAAAAAATAGTTGATGAAGTGCCATTGCTGTCAGCATTTGCAACTGTAGATTAAGGTGTTCACATCCTAATTTAGCCTTGTGCTTGAGGCACACCATTAACCTCCTGACAGCTAGCAAAGTGCATGCACTATGGATCACCTGATCGTTTTTTTTCTCCCAAATGTTGACTGTTTAAGTGCTGCAGAAGTGTTAAAACTCTCTGGCCACGGGCTCCTGTTCTAATTTTAAACTAGAGTGATTATATGGAGATATGGAGCTGATGCTATTGAAAGGGACAACATGTTGTCTCTGAAATATAGACAATGTTCCCAGCTATTGTCACACACATCAACAGCCTGGCTTCTCCTCTCCAAGCTGTGTGTTTCAGCAAATTCCAGAATAATAAAAATTCAGACCATGTTATCTTCTATGAGTAATTCTCCTGCTTATGCAATGTTATTCCAGGAACCATACTCTGCCAATGCCAACAATTGGCACAGATTTTGTTCCAACTCTTGCTCTGCTTTTAAGCAGATTTTAGCTATTGCAGTGGATTATGCTGTGTGGGCTATTTGTTCTTCTGTGACAGTTATGTGTTAAATTTGGTATGTGAACGAAAACTCCTGTTAGAAACCTTACTTGCATTCTTCTTGATGTAGAGTGAATAAGAATAGAATAATTTTCTCATGCTGTGCATCAGTTACACAGATTCCCTGAAATGTTCTACGTGTCCAAATCCAGCCAATAAATTGCTTTCATAAAAGTTAGCCTAAATCTTCAGATTTGATGGGCAGTCAACATGAGGTCCCAAAATCTGATTCAGTTACAATGGCACAGTGGAGAAATAGCAGCTCTGGGCTGTTCTGCACCCAGGCAGCTATAGCAGCACCTTTCCTCCCCTTCAGCTTGTTGCAAATTGATCCCAAAGCAGGTGTTTTGTTTAAAATGGACAGATAAACACTTCCAGTGGGATTTGCTATATGAACAGGTTAGCTTTAACTATTCCTGGATTTTCTTGTTTTCTCCTCCAAAATGCAGAGGTTTTCATAATACTTTGATCCTGTCAGTATTTCTCTGGATGGTAAGAAAATACCATCTTTTTTTAATTGCTCTGTCTTGAACTTGCTGAAGTTTTTAGCAGCCTCCTGCTGTGGAAGAGGTTTTGTTGTTGAGGTACAAACCAGGACAGATCCGTTAAGTATAATATTCCTTCCTGCTCATCTGCCAGCCCTTTTCCCTGTGCTACGGCATGGTAAATATTTGCAAGTGCATAAAACTTCTCATTTCTGTGAGGCTTCTGTTTTTTTATTTGGGGTCTTGCTGTCTCTACAAGAAAAGATTAAGCTAACTGGTGTATGCTTTGGATTCCTAGATCCATGGTGTTTGAGCAATAACTAGTGAGTTCTGGGAGGGTGAGTGAAAGTCAAAGTATCCAAGCTGTTGAACTTTCTTCAGCTTTTGTGTTGTGTTCAGGATGGATGCAGCTGCTAAAGGTTTGCTTTAGAGTTTGAGGTCTATGAGGGAGTTTAACTACTGCCCTCATGGAATGAGTCAGCTTGTAACTGGGTGAGTCACCCAAAATCAGTAGTGTTTGAGTCATCCCTCAACTGAGTACTTGACTACTGTACCATGAGGAGATGGTCCCTGTCCAGAGTACCAGTGCTATAGTTCACAGGATGAACCTCTTAGATGTTTTTTTGCAAAGGACGCTGGGAGCCTGGATATTTGTCCGTGTGAAAGAAGTATGGTTGCATGTCAGTTCTTGGAACTGTGTGTGTAAATACATCAAATATCTGACATGGAAAAAGAAGAAAATACTTCCGCAAGTTCCACTCTTGGAGGATGACTCAGGAGCTGCTAGCATAATGAAATGACTCTTCCATGACAGGGAACAGTGGGAAATGGTGTTATCACTTGCTTTCGCTATATTTTCTTTACCACGATATTTTCCTTCAGACATCTGGGCTGTTAAGGATGCTTGAGAAAAGACCGGCAATCTCTGAGCATGCTTTGGCTCATTCTCAAGCTGTGCTATTCACAGTACCATTATCCTGAGCTGTGCTAGGGTTATGCCCTATTTTTCAATAAAGCTTAGTTTCTGGTGATCACTGCACAGAGGTGGCAGCAAGGTAAGAGGGCTCACACATAGATGTAGCCATGTTTTTGCTAGTCCTTTAGAAGACTACCTTGGCCTGATGAAGGGCAAAGTCCTATATCTAATATGCTGTGTTTGTGACTCTACCTTCTGCAGTGGAAGGGTTTTGTGCTCTTAAGAAAGGTGAAAATAGAGGGGGGGGAAAATACATCTATTTGAGTGTTCCTTGATATTGAACCATCATTGAAAGCCCCTTTGAATAAACATGCAATTAAATGACATTGTTAGAGCATGATCTAGAGTCTGAAAGAGTGCTAGTCTTTTACCATGACAGTGACTTTTGGTTTGAGATGGAGAATCAGAAAGCTCCAAATTCCCATACTAACTTTACAGATTGCAACAGATGGCTTATAATGGTTGGGCACAAAGGGTTAGGGTGAATGGGGTACCATCAGGCTAGTGATCGGTCACTAGTGGGGCTTCTCAGGGCTCCATCCTCATCCCAGTTCTCTTACACCTTCATTAATAACTTGGATAGGGTACTTGAAAGAATACTAAGTAAGTTTGCCAATGATATCAAACTGGGAGGAGCTGTCAACTCCCTCAAGGACAGAGAAGCCCGGCAGAGAGACCTTGATGAATTAGAGAGATGGGCAATCACCACCATATGAAGTTCAACAAGGGAAAGAGCTGGATTCAGCACTGGGATACTCAGCCCTGGTTGTGTGTATAGACTGGGGAATGAGAGGCTGGGGAGCAGCCCCATAAAAAGGGACCTGGGGGCCCTGCTTGATGGCAAGTTGAACATGAGCCTGCAGTGCCCTGGCAGCCAGGAGGGCCAACCCTGTCCTGGGGGGCATCAGGCACAGCATCGCCAGCCGGGCAAGGGAGGGGATTGTCCCACTTTGCTCTGCACTGGGGCAGCCTCACCTCAAGCGCCGTGTGTAGTTTTGGGTGCCAAAATACAAAAAAGACGTGAAGCTGCTAGAGAGTGTCCAAAGGAGGGCCACAAGGATGGTGAAGAGTCTGGAAGAGATGCCGTATGGCTACTAAAATATATTATTCAAGCAACTGTCTATGTATAGACAACTTGATATTCTGAGTTCCACCCATGGCCAGCATTTCTTATTACAACTTCATGCACAGTGCCTTTCAGGATGTCAGCCTCTGCTTAGAAGTAATAGACATTACTGTGAGCTTCTGCAAGCGCTTGTTCAAGAGAGTTCCACCCTTCACATTCCAACTTGGAAAACAAAACTGTACAAGAATGTTGCCCATTTTTCACTGTAAAATAGCTAGTTTTCTCTGTTAGACAGTCTCAAGGACGAGATTTCTGTAAACATAGCTATGTTGTTGTAAAAATTATCTTTTTACATTCCTTTCCCATGGACACAGATCCCTTTGACGGACACTTCTTTTAACCAATATAGTTAGAGACGGAAGTGTTAATTTTCTCCAATGATCTGTGATTTCTAAAAGTGTATATAAGAATTAAACGAAAAGGGTTTTCCCCCTTTTCCGCCCTTGCTCTGAACATTCGGACTCCAGCTCTCATTAATTCTGCGTCTCGACTGATTACCGGGATAAGCCGTAATAACAGGCATCCCGGTAATACAAGAACAGTTCCCATGAAGCGTGGCCATGGCTCAGATTGTCTGTCTGTATTTCCCAATGAATCCTTTTTGAGAAAAAAAATTCTCAATTTTTCTAGAATGCCCTGTTTCTGTTCTATTTTTTTTCATATTCAGTGTCTTTCTTATGCTTCTAGCTGTTCTGTTACATGGATTTCAGTTCTGCTTTTGTGGGAGAACATTAGATGTGTTTACTGAGGAGGTGGTGTTAGGAATTCTTCAGGCTGCAGTGTATCAGGTAACAGTTTCTATAGTGGTTTGGAATCAAAGTCCAGAATCTTCTGTTTCTGATCATGTCGGCAAGCAATCTTACATAACAATGAGTTAGGTATAAAAAGAATATTGCTAGGCTTTTGTACAGCAGGGTTTGTTAGTTTTCACTTTAGTGATCCTCTCATAAATCCATAAGGCTAATATGGATGTTGTTAGTCCCCATTAATTTGTCAATGCATCAGTGTCAACCTAAGAAAAGCCTCTCCAGCCTGTTTCTGACACTACTGTATAGTGCTGCCTCCCTCAAGCCTTTATGGTTTTGCATTAAGAGGCAGTGCAGAAAGATGGTTTTCTTATAAAGACTTTGTCCAACCTACATGGTACAAAACACTACTGTCTTCATATGCTGCTGTGTGCTGATATACATGTACGCCAGTTATGTGTGTATGTGTATTTATACACAGGTCCTACTCTGGGTCTGCTGACCTGAAACATCTCTCGATGACAAAAGCCATTTCCATGCCATTTTACAAAATGTGCTTGTTTCCTTTCCTTCACTTATCAGCATCTTAATGCTTGTTTCAGCATACCTGAAAGCCCACAACTACAAGTATTTATTCTCCTGAAATGCCTATCTAGCATTGTTTTACCTATTTGAACTATTTATTAATTATTTGTTTGAACAACACCACTGAGTCCTAGATAAGGCAAGGTCCGACTGAGACAAGTACTGTGTAAATACATAGTAAAATCCCTGCTTTGAAGAGTTTCAATATAAACTGTATTGCTTTGATCAAGAATACACGATGGACTGCTGTGCCAATCTTGGTCCCCTCTGAAACTCTCAGGCTTCTAATTTATCCTCTATTTGATCCTGTAAATTGCAGAACGGAGGCCGAGATTGACAAGATGGCAGAGGTGGGAGGAAAGAGAAAAGTACAGAAACAATAGCAACAAAAATGATGGAGTGGTTTTTATAACTAAGAAATGGCTAAACCTTTGAAAAATTTCTGGAGATATGACAGGTACTTAGTAATTAATTGTATGGTGAATGAAAATAATGGTGGGATGTTGCCTATTCTAGCACTAGAGCTAGTAGATGGCTAGTAGGTAAAAGTTAAAGGAGAGTTAAAAATAATAATCTGTCATGCAACAGGTAGTTAAGCTGTTGATGTACTTGCTACAGGGTACTGCACATGCTGAAAGCTTATATAGGTTCAAAATGTGACTGGACAAATATTGCAATAAAAAGACATTGCAGGAGATTAAACAGCGATGTCTCCTCTGGCACAGGATTGGGAAACAAATTTCCAGTGGGCCAGGAAGTAACAACTTTGTTCTCCAGTTTTAACCTCTTATGTTTGCAGATATCCATGTCTAGCCCTGTCTGTCATGGAACATTATTCCTTGCTGTGACATGTCACATCTTAGTATTATTGTTCTGTCCTTTTTAATTTGTCATCATCTTCTTGGGGAAGTCTGGTATGGTAATGTAATGATAGCCACTAGACTTTATTACTGTTGCATTTGCCAAAATTTTTGCTTTTTGAACAAACACTGGCCTTTATTGCCCTTTCCTCAACACACAGTTGGTCATTTCTGCAAATGAGCCATTGCTCTTGGGCAGCTTGTCATGGCCAAACTCTTAAAGTAAATGGGCATGTCCCTACTGTGCCAACCAGCTGGACCTGATCCCTCAGCTATTTCTGAAATGCTACTTCCTGTTGGCATTCCTAATGTCTACTGGTCTGTGGAGGTACTGTTTCTCATACACTGAATTCAAAGTAACTACTTCAAAGGTCTATAAAGTCCTATTACAAAGCTGGAAACAAATAAATGAAGCTGAGGAAAGGCTAAAAGTAGATGTAAAAATAAATTTCATTTGTGAATGACTGTGCAGATAACTTGGGCAATGGATAGTTTATAGTGGCAGATGCATCAAGGGCATAGAAGGCCAGAATAAAGGAAGTTTACATGGATGCAAGATGAATTCACAGACTGTCTCTTTTGGAGCCACTGAGATAAAATAAGGGAGACTTTAGCGGAGCTGTATTTTAATACATGGACCTGCCATGCTTGCTGCTTGTTTCAAAATTCCATGTATTTTGACAAGTTACCACTATTTTTTCACAAGGCACAGATGTGGAGGGTTACATAGAAATCAGATAATAATCTAGAGAAAGATGCAGGAATATAAGTAATACCAACACTTTTCATGAAAGCAATGTCTGTACTGTGCACTGAAGTATATTCTGCATACTGAATACCTTTTCTTCTTTGAGACCTTGGATGAGCAACAGTACCTGTAGAGACAGTATAATCATCACAGCTGTCAGTTAAGTCTGCATTAATGTGTCTTGAAAGAGTGATTAATGGGTTTTGACAATATCATTGCATTTCATATTTAATCAGATTACGCATCTGTTAGGAATGGTGTGCTCCTAACATCTGCAGTCAGACCCCATGATCTGCATCCAGATCATCGTTTTGGCAGGAGCATGAAGGAATGGTCTACAGAAGACCTTTTACAAGCTAAAGCTATGTGCTGTCTATTGTGCTTTTAAAAACAGCTACATTAACCTGCATGGCTCCTACATGTGTCTGTGTGTGCTCATAGGCTCCTTTCCTGGTGAAAATCCCATTATGGCAAAGCACAGAGCCTGAAGACAAAGTAAACTGAATATTTTACTAAAGGGGAGGGGTGGTGCAATATAGTGTTTGCACATGTACATCAGTAGGTGTGTGCCTAACGTTTGTGTGCCCAGTGTTTGGTTCCCGGCTCTGCTAGGTGCTTCCTGGGTGACTTCTCTCAAGCTGGCTGCAGGCCAGCCACAGTGGTTTGCCCTAATTTCCTCTGGACCTTATGTTCATCTCTGATTTGGTTGATAATGCTTTCTGGTATTGTGGGGCTGTGGAGGAATGGAGACACCACCAGGTACTACAGTAGAGGAGGTTTATCTGGCCAACAGAAATATAAAGGCTTATGATTTGAAGATGACCATATATCTATTTGAGAAGCTCTTAAAATGTATGAAAGTTCCTGCCTGGAAATACATGGAACAAATTGATGCATTTCAGCTAAAGGCTGTCCCAACATATCTTTTAAAATAATTCTGCTTTGAATCCTTTCTGAAACAAAACAAAGTCTATAAGCAATGTCTCCAGTACTACTTTTCTTAGTTTTGCCCTGGCTGTCAAAACACGTCCAAATAGAGAATCTGAACTTAGTATCACAAATACACATGGACCAAGAATTAAAAAAAATTCCTTGGAGACTATCTTCCTTTGGTACATACAGCATGAATGACATCCCCAAATGCTGCCAGAAATTTAGCTCTGGGTAGTCCTTCTATGCTAGTGCAGTGACTGGGTATAAGACAGTCCTTCTTGGCCAGGAGCAGGCAGGGAAAGGTAGTGGAACAGAACATGGGATGAACAGAATGGTGCACACAATGGTTTTGATTTTCCTAGACACCCAACAGGATCCGTGACTGAACAGCCCCTCTGATAGCAAGTTGGGGATGTAGCAGAGGATAAGCTGTGCTCTGGAGTGAAGTAAGTTACTGACATTCACACGGTGGGGAACAATCATGATTCTGACCAGCCTCATTCTCTCATCTTTGCAGGTATGTCTCAGGGCTTAAAAGTAGACTATAAAAGTACACTCCAGGGTGAGTGTGAACACTCATAGGTTTGAGCCTTCATTGTCAGTTAGACACTGTGTGCCTAGGATTTGTTGGACTGCCACCATTGTTACATGAATTATACTCCTCTGCTAACCTGCAGAGCATAGACCGCCATCCCAAAGCATATGGGAGCAGGGCTTGCAAGGGAGCTGCAGCTTTCATGGGGAAAGATGATTTCTAGTGTCACCTCACTAATTTCTTCTTCCTGTCAGTGACTTCATGGTATGCAGGGTCTTAAGCAATCTCGCACCTCCTTTGGAAGATGAGGTCCCTGCTTTGACAGACTGAGAAGAATTAATTTTCCATTTAAATACCAGCTGTCACCTCAGACTGGTTGCATGACCATCTATGTCTGCAGGGCAATTTTCTTTTCAGATAAACAAGTCATCTTATTTGCTCTGTGAATCTTTAAAATGGAGGATTATTGTTTTTTAAATAAACAATAAGTAGTTAAAAGACATTCCAGTCAACAGATACAAAATAACAGCCTATAATTCCCTTGTCATGACTATTGTAAAAAGCAGTATTTTCTTGGACAGACTTATGTCATCTCTTGGTATCTATTTCCTTTCAGACATCTCAAAATGTGTTCAAATGTCCATGATCAGACACAGGGAAATGCTTTGAGGAATAATTATACACTGATACGACAAAAATATATCAGTGATTCATAATTTGGTTATAAATCAGTCTCACTACCGGGGGAGGGGATTAGAAACTCATGTTCAACAATGTGGTCTGCAAAATGGTCTCAAGGTTTTACTCCATGTTTCAGTACTTTCTGCTGTATACTGGGTTTGTAGCAAGTTTGGAGCCCTGATGTGGGAGATCCTGTTTTCATCTGTTTTCCAGATGTGGAAAATCTGCCTGTTTGAGTGAACTATTAGTCAAAACTGGAAAGACACAAAACAAAGGCACTGTTGAAGAAAGATGCAGGATAAGGCCCCTGGTTGAGAGCAACCATTCTTGGTCAGGAAAGCATGTGAATGCCCACGTCTATACTTCCAAGCAAGGAGCAAGGCAAGCACCAACAGAAATGGTTTCCTAACTCAAGGCACTTCTGTGACAGTTTTGCTTGAGGGAGGGGCGCGGGATGTAAGTTTTGGGGATGATAGACTGTTTTCATTTTGGTAGAGTATGTTGTCTTGGGTATAATTAATAAACTGGAGAAAATCTTGGCAACAGAGCTCAACTGCATTTCTCTTTGTGTATGGCACTGTTCTAAAGACACCAAGGTAAACGTTGGCTTAGTGAATACTGTTGGCTGAGAAACCATTCCCTTTTCCTCAGCATCCTGTTTGCCAACAGGGAAACCTTTCTGTGTGAGCTAGCCTGAATTTTGACAGTTGAGTTCTGAGACTTAGTGTGGATATTGTGCCTGGGGGGGCTTTCAGTATGTCCCTTACAGGCTGTTAAAATGAGGACTGCAGTTGGATTTCTTTTCCTTGAGCTCCACATTTCTCTGTTGAAAAGTTTTGAAGTGCTCCCAACTTTTAAAAAAGGTGGGAAAAAGCATAACCACAAAGGCTTGTTGAACTTAAAAACCTGAGAGCTAGTATAAAAACTGATGCAGGGCTTCATTAGTTGTCCTTCATCCATTAACCTCGGGACTGAGTTTGCCACGGGGCACCCATAAAAGCAAGTCTTGTGCCTTAGACACAAAGATGCTTCTGCTCGTCTGCCCTGTAGTCACCCAACACCTCAGAGGATAAATCAGCTCCAAGTTTTCCAAAGCTTCTAGAAATGGAAATTTCCACATTGGTTGTTAGTCTATCAAATTGGGACTTGGTGGTCAGATATTTGACTGAAACCCAGTGTACAGATGTACAAATATGGGCCTGTGGGAGCTAGATGGCCACAGCCTATATCTTAAGCCTGGTGCAAAAGATTGCCTAAAAATGCATGTTTATGCCTGCTGTGAAATGAGCATTTGTCATGCACTGGACTCTGGCAGTGCTGGTGCTATTTTGAATACAGCTGAGACCCGTTGTAGGCTGTGGGCTGCATTGTTGTGCAGAGCTTTATGTTTAAGTGTCTTGCCTGTGATTTTCTTGTTGGCCTGCCTCCTTCAGGATTTGGTCTAACATTGCAAGCAGCTTTAAATACTGCAAGATGAGTTTTATTTGAAGAGTAGCACCTTGCCTGACAAAGAAATGTTTTGCAGTGCTGCTTAGATTCAGTCGCCAAGCTCAGATCTAACTTTACTTCAAAATAGCCGTAGTGTAAGACCTTGAGTGGGCAATGTGTGAGTGATGCATGTAATAATATCCCATATGCTTAGAAAGAGCAGTAGATTCCCTCTGCCATTGAGAAGCAACTACTTCATGTCTGTTTGAGCAAAGCACTGCCTTTCTTCCTGCAACATCCTGCAGTGCTGCAAGGTTGAACTACTCTAAAGAAATTTATCTTATTTTTCCCCTTTTTGAGTTTAGTAAGTCCTGAGAGTTTCATATTATGTCAAAAGTTTAGAAAATGGACCAGTGAATAGAATAGAAATAACTCCCCAATGAAACCAAGTGCTTATTATGGAGGAATATGGTATCAAGGTTTTAGCAGTATTGACTTGAGTCTGTGGAGTTGCCTTCTCTGGAGACAATAAAAAGTTGTCTGAACACAATCCTGAGTAACATGCTGTAGGGAATCCTGCTTGAGTAAAGAGGTTGAACTAGACGGCCTCCAGTGGTCCCTACCAATCTTAACCATTCTGTGGGTAGTGGCTGTGCACAACTGCTTATTCAAGAAATGAAATTATCTGTATGTATTTAATTTCAGTGATATTTAGAACTGCCTCACTTAGGCTTTTCAGAAAATTGCAGCCAATATCTGAGATGTGTTGCTGCTCCATAGCATGTAATTCCTGTGTCTGCAGGGAAGTCTTCATCCCTTGTGAGTTAGACTATCCTTAGAGAAGTAGGTCTTCAATTTGAAGTTTGTGCTTCCTGTGTACAGCCAAATGCACTAAACTCACCTGTCATTATTTCAGCTGTATTTTCTGGGTTTTTTGGTTTTTCATTCAGCAGTGTAGCAGCTATACTTGAAACTAATAGTGATATTTAGTAATTAAGATGCCTAAGCTATCCTATAGTTCTGCTAAGTCCATCAACTACTATTCTACTTAAAGATAAGTTTTAGCAAAGCACTAGTGTTAAGAAGAATTAATTCCCAAGTTTGCTGCACTTTGGCATCTTTTGAATTGATTTATTTTCTCTGAGCATTACTTACATGCATGTGTGTATATGTACACATATAAAATGGAACGTTTGGCAGTTGCAAGGAGTACAAGGCTCTTGTGAAAACTGATGAACACACCAATGTGCATTATAAAAGCTGAAATTCGTAATAACTACAGCAATGCAGAGTTGCGTTCTTTTTCGATAAAATAAGAATTGTATTCCTTTTATTATGCAGCTACAGTACTTACTATGCTGGAAAAACTTTGAAAAATAATACAGAATAGATTTGACCTCAGAAAGGAAAATGATAAGTTAGAGTTGCTTTCAAGAATTCAAATCAGATTTGCAAACTGGTTAGTTTGATTGAGCCAAGATGATCTTGTAGAGAAAGGGGAAAATGATAGCAAGATGGATAGACATTTAGCCATTAAATCCTACAGAATGGTCTTTTTACTTTCTCCTCTTTATCCCCCTGGTTTTGTTTACTCATTAGCAAACACTGGTAAGTAATGTCTTTCCACTGTTTAAACTAGAGAGGGGATTTTTTTTTTTTTTTAAAAGGGCTTACTTTTTAGGGGTTTTGTCTTTGCTCACTGAAACTCTTCAGGACACTGAATAGGGGGTCTGTGAAATATTTGTTTTCTAGCGGCTACAGAAGCTGAAAGCTATTTTTCTGGCAAACTAGTAAGGAAGAGCAAAGAAGAGTGCTAACGTGTAGGGATTACACAGAGGGACTGAGGGGGAAAAGCTTGGCATATTCATTGTGAGCATCTGCTGTGAGACATCAGGAACAGGAATGTCTCTCAGACAGTGGGGGCAGTGTTGTGGGATGAACATCTCCTGTGAAAAGGCATCCTCCAGAGGCCAGCCCCTCCCTCCAGAGGCCAGTCCCTCCCAAATCCTTCCCAGATAGACAAGAAAAACTGGCTGACCTGGGTTCCTTCAGTCCAATCTTTTACCCAGGATGAGGGAGAAAAAGCCAGCAGTGCTCAAAAAACAAATGGCCAAAGCAAGCTGATGCTTAAACTACCCATTTTGCTCACAAGGGTCTGAATCTGTCTTCTGATTCTGACTAGTTGATTTACTTTTCATTCACAGACATTTAACAAAGTAGAAACATTGTAACAGGGTGAAAAGAAGGAATGGGAGTGAAACATGAGGGGTGCTAATAGGCCTGAAAAGGAATAAAGTATAGCACAAAGAACGACAACTGCAGCAGTTCCTCCTTCAGCAAGAGTTTTCCATCTGTAATTCAGCTCGATATTTTGAGAACCTATTTGGCAGCTGAAAGAGACTGGTAGCTTCTTCTAAAGCTAGAAGCTTTAGAAAAAACTAAAACTTTTTTCTAAAACTAGAAGCTTCTTCTAAATCTAAGTATAAATCAGTTGGACAAAATGGTTTCTCCTTATAAATGGCTCATTTTCAAGGGTAGTTCCTAATTCCTTTCACTGACTGAGGAGGGGTGGGTTAGAGAATGAGCAGTAGATTAGATCAAGAGCACTGGTGCTGTCCTGGGAACAAGGAGTGATTGGATTTCACTCTTTTAAGATTGTCACAATGATTCTGTGGGCAACAAATGCCTGCGTGGTACCCCAAGAAAGCAAGATTTGCCCCCAGTTTCTCATTTTATACCCCTTCTTCCATCCCCTTCAGTTTTGTGTGCATGTTTGTCACTGGGTTAAGGCCAGGGCTGCCTGCTTGCACACCTTGTGTGTCCACCCTATTTAATGTGTCCAGTATCCCCAGCTAAATTGGTCAAGGCTCAACTGTAGCTGTGTCTCCCTGCCAGGGCTTTGCGATTGGAAATACAACCTGAATTGAAGTTGTCTGGATTTCAAGTGTAATCTGTTTTCAGGAATTGCTCGACACTGGTGCCTACTTCTCATTCAGTACTTGGTTGGATTCCTGGTGTCATCTTGAGCATCAGCTAAATTACAAGTGAGCACTTGGGGATATCCTTCACTTGATCTGTACCCATGGAAAATGTATGGTCCCTGCTTTGCTAGCCATTTGGCTCTTTACTCAGTAGAGACATTTCTGCAAAACTCACTGCATCCACAGTATGCTTTTAAAGTGAGGAGAAGCAAGCATACACCTCTACACTTTCAGGAGAACTGCAAACCAAAATCCAAAGCATTGTCATAGCTGTAAGTGCGTAGGCTGGCGTGTGTCTTATCCTTTTCATATTCTCAGCTCTCAGCGGTTATGGTGTTGCCACCTGTTCTGGCACCTGATTTTTCAGGCAACTTCTCTTTCACAAAGAAGGGTTTTGAAGCTATCTCAACGTGTTTTCAGTATGTATCCAGGTCAGTTACTACTTTCTACTTTTGTGCAGGAGGGCATAAACAAATAACATCTCTGATCTTGAGTGCCCTGTAAGAATAGCAGTATATCAAGGGAAAACATAGGTGCACACAAAGGTTTTTAAATAGCAAACCTCTAATAGTTTATTCTAAATTATCAAAGGCAGATTCTTAGATTTTCTGTTAAAAACAAATGTTTAATGAAGTCTGATGATTTTGTTGAATGCAACAGCTGCATATGACTTCAGGAGTGTCAGCTTTGGACACTATGAAGTCCAGATCCCAGCTAAGACTTCACTATCTGCAGTGGTACTCAGCACTGGATGCTTCAGGGGGAGATGTAAGCATCCTGCAAGCAAGTTGTCTATAAAGAAAGTTTTTCTTCCGTGTCTTAATAGCTGTTGACTTATCTTCTAAAGTAACTTCAATTACCTAATCTATTTCCTTAACATTGATAATGTTTTGTATATCAAAACAAATGCTGCTATTTTGAATGCTTCTATGGTATCTTCCACTGACATCTCATGGTAGAGCTCTGCAGATTAGTAATGGGGAAAGTGTTTTATCAGCTCTGCATCTAGCATTTTTCATTTTCACATGGGCACCCAGTCTTATTCACAATTTGAACAATAAATCTCAGAGGAGCTGGTTTAGAGTTATGCTCTACATAGATGTTTTAAAGATATCACATTTTTTATATAGCTGAAATGCTCACAACAAACAACACTTCTACTCTGGCATTTTTTCTTAAATTTGGATTTATCAGATCTCTGGAGTTTTGTTGTTGGGGTTTTGTAGGAACACTTATTTTAGAATCACATATTTATGTTTAAAAACTTTATAATACAGTCAGAACTTTGGAAACTGCACTCAGTTCAGACTTGAATTTCCAAAGACAGAAGATAATCTTGTATTTCAGAAGCCATACACTGCAGTAACTGCTCCATACTGGTGTTGCTATTTTTAATTTACTCCAAATGGAAAGTGCCTATGGTTCTAGCTTAGCACCTGCCATAAATGAGATTACTGATATTATAGTTCATGATTCAGACTGCCAAAACTGAGGGGGCTAAAAAAGCAGCGATATGTCTTTTAAGCACTTCATTAATGAGTAAAAGATGTTTCTATCTTTCAGGGACATAAAGCAAGCTGAATGCTACAGGTGGTAATGATGCACAATCCAGGGTTATAATTAAGTTATGGGGTTTCAAATGCAGTTGCAAAGAGTTCTGAACTTAGACTCGTTAGGTAGCTCAGATTATTCTACCAGCATTATGCTGCTAGCAACCTATTAGAAGCTTCAGTGTAGATCCAACACTGTGAAACACTTCAAGCAGCAGTACTCACCAACAGTGCTCTTTAGCAGTTAACCTTGGCAGTATGGTAGTGTTTCCTCTGCTTGCTTGGTGTTCATCTATTCAGCAAAATTTGCTTCTTAGATGTCTGAAAGCCAAGAATACTCTTTGGAAGCTTCATTGCTGGTGATACAAGTCATATGGGTTGTGTGTTAGTCGTAATTTCCATGCTCCCCATATTTCCATGTGTGATGTCTACTCACCAGAAGAGCTTATTTAATATTGTATTTTCACTAAATTAATCCTTATTTCTGCTTCACTGAACACTGATGTAGCTACAAAAAGAAAAAAACCCCAACAACTTACAATCATTTTAGCTACTAGGCTGTATGGATAAGCAAACAAAATGGCTCATTTTGTTTTGTGCAATAAGACACTAATGTTAATGAGAATACTATGAAATAAGGTGCTGTGCTAAGGAGCTGTACAAAAGAAGCTGGTGACAAGACTGGTGACAAGCTGTCAAGAGTTCCAGGCAATGCTGTACATACTTCAGTCCCATATACAGACTACAAATTTCTATGTATGTAGCCAAGGGATGTTCTTGTAACAGCTGCCTGTCAGCTAATAGACATGTTTAGGAGGATGGATAGATGCACATGGCAACACAAGGAAGAAATGCATGTAAAGGCCAAAAAGCATTCCTCAACAGGACGTCTTTGGGGCTTAGTGTGGAGAGGTGAATAGGAAGCACATGATGAGATTCCTGCATTTGACAATGGCAGTCAACAGGATAAAAAAGGTCAGAGAGTGAGTGTCTGTATTCCCAGAAGCTGCCAAAATAAACCCACAGCCTAACACCCAGATTAGGGAGATTGAAAGTGGATTACAGTAGGGAGAGAAATACCCAGATTTCTCCACAAGGAGCATACAGAATATGGGGTGGAGAGACCTGGGCTTTTGAAAGATCTGACCCAAATAGTGTCTGAGATCTGTGAGATCTGTCACATGCTCAGAGGTAGGCTTGTCTTGACTATAACTGCACCTTTCTCTTGCTCTCCAAAGCACTGAGCAGTTGTTAGGAGCTTGACAGACAGTTTTGTGGGGGACTGGCAGTGTGTCCCAGGAGGCTGAGGAGCAAGCTGAAGCAGTCACAAAGCTGACTTCTGGGAAAGACATTCATTAGGTCACTGAGCTTGTGGTAACAGCCACAAGTCACGGGGAAAGGGATTTTGCCTTCAAAAGAAACACTAGAAAGAGCACTCCTTGAGAAAGGTTTTAGAAAAGACCCTGGAGTCCAGGTTTTGCTAATCTCTGAAAACTTGAAACCCAACTATTATGCTGTGTTAACATCCATAGCAGAGCTATTTCAGGCTGGTGCAAACTACTCCAGGACATATCCCTATAGACACTATTCAATAAAAATCTCTTTTGATATCTTACATCTTTAATTGAAAAGAATTGCAGTGAGTCCAGCCAGCCCTGTCCAGGGCACAACACACATAAGAGATAGTACAGAAAATGCATAAGTCTTTCAAACTCCTTTATTTTTGTAATGAGCTAATATTTCTGGCTGCTAGCAAGTGTGAGATGCAGCTAATAGTTAATCTGCTGAGGGCAGTGCAGGTGCATTAACAATCATACCCCTCCTGTAGTGCTATCTGGAGACAAAATGCCTAGCTGTGCTTGGAGCTCTTTCCATTGAAAAAACAGCACTTTAAGGGGAGTGATGATTACACCCTTCCATGAAAAATTAAATCTACAGATAATGTACTGTTTGTAACTTGCCAAGAACATTGCTCATAAGCAGTGTAGGAGAATCAATTCTCTCATTAGTACAAATGAGTACACATCTTTTTATGAATGCTGAGGAATATTACATTATGTGAGTTTTTATGACAAAGGTCTTTTGATTGAGGAAGTGATTTTTATGTCTTGTCTGAAAATGTCTTTTCAGTTCTAAGACACATTTTGCCATGTATAAAGTTCCAAACATGCGGAAAGAACGAAGTTGCTAACATACCTGAAGTCAGGCTGATAATGTATTGCTTGCAACGTTAGTGTACTTCACAGAGGAACCTGCATTTGTGATCTAAAGGTTGTGCAGTCATATTTTTGAAGTGCTTCTGAACTCATTCTGTGTATTCCTTCAATGTCATTCACATTGCTGCTGAGCTGAGGTTCAAAAGATCAATTGTAAGATCTTTTAGTGGCTTGAACAGCAATTCAATCCTGCTTAATGTGCCTGTTATAAAATGTTAGAGGGGAGTGACTGTAATTAGTATTTAAAAATATCAATGCTTATCATGCCAGCTTGAAAATGAGACAGAAACTTTGTCCAAATCTGATAGTTATTATGTACTTAATAGCCAAAGAGTTTTAAAATTGGCCCAAACCTGTTCTTTCTGAAGCAAGTGATAAAACTCCTGTTTAGTCAAAAAGGAGGATTGGATAATGACTGCTTGTAAAGTTCCATCCATTAACATTTAACTTCAGTAGAAATTTTCCATATGTTCTACTTGCAAGACTAGATGACTGTGTTAACTAATTAGAAGCACTATTCAAATATTTACTATCTGAACTTTCAAACAAATGAAAAGATTAATACGATCCTACTGATTTTTTCAGTTGTTTTTGTAGAAAAATATCTGCACTTTTGCTAAGTGAAAAATAAACCTACTAAACCAATGCTTATCAAAATCTCAATACTTGTCCTTAAAAATTCTGAGTAGCTATAAAGAACATCCCCTCGTGCCTGAATATCTGAATACTTGTGGAAGGAACCTCAGGGGGTTAACTATTAAGGCATCCTGTGTTTTTACACTAAATCTTCAGTAAGTGCAAGTTAGTTCCTGAACCTGAAGTTAGAAGCCCTGGTGTTGATTGATATAAATCTTTCTGGTCCTTACCCTTGTCCGTGATTTGAGAAGTAAATAGTCTCTCAGTCCCAGGCCATGGCTAGTACTGTAGAGTTGATATTTGTGAGATGGTCTCAAGTCCTGGATTCAGAAAGGGCTCCTCAGTCTCTCTGCATTTCTCACCCTAAGCATCTGAGCAAGTACCTGCAGGTACAGTACCCAGCTGCCGGGCTGCAGACAGTCTGAAAGAAAACAAAACAAAAACAAAAAAAACCAGAACACCACAAACTGAACGACTTGAAGGGTCTGGTGAACTTGAAACTCTTCTACAATGTGTAATATTGAAATATCATTTGTTCTCCAACCTTAATGCATATGGTATTTGTTGAAATTGATTGTAAATGACATTTTCCCTGAGTGGCAAAAGCACTGAAAGCAGCCAGATGGTTAGCAGAAATATGTAGTATATTAACAGACCATGACAACTTGGTCCCATAACTTTTCTTGTTGGCAACTGAATCAACTTTTTTCAAACTGAGCATCTTGATCTTTAGGGTCTTTTCCAACCTAAATGATTCTATGATCTAAAAGCTTTGGAAACAATGCAAGTTCTTTAGAAGTAATAGCACAATTATTGGGTTTAGATGTCTTTTCCCCTCCACCTCTCCTGAGTACTACTACTTCTAATAGAAAAAGTGGAAAAATATGTAACAATTTAAATTACTAAATTATAATATATTAGACTAAAGTTCCTTCTTTCCATTTGAGAGACCTGGCTTGTGTCTGCATACTGAACCATACTTTTTATAATTTTAAAATGAAATCATATGTGCCAGGAAATTTTTTTAATTAACTGAGGCCGGAATGCACAATAATTGTCATTTAATCTAACATCAATTTTTTCTCTGGGCTAAGTAATCCACATTCTCCCTAGGATGAGACATGCTGGCCATTAGGATAATAAAAAAGCTCTTTTTGCAAAATGCCAGATTTGACTCAGTTGAAAACTATTCAACTCCACTATTGGAGTGGAGATATCTTCTGCATGTCTGAGTGGCTTTATCATGATATAAAGCATGTGAGTATCTGGCCCAAGCTGTTAGAAGTCACCAATTCACAGGCTCTGAATCTGGCTCACAACTTTAAACATTTTGATGACACCCTGGCAGGGAGAAAAGATAGCATGAGCATTATCTGTAGAGATCACTGCCATCCCTAATCAGTGGGGGTTTTGCTAAATAACTTGGTAAATCATTAAGGTGCTGCTGCTGTTGAAAAAATCCTCAATAGTAAGATGAGTGCCATTGTGAGATGATGCTTCAAAGAAATAATTTGGAGTGGTTCATTGCAGAGACTTAAACTGATGCCTTCCAAATTTGTAATGCAGGCAAAAAGAATTTAATGTTTAGAAAAAATAATAACCAGAATCTTTAAATGATTCAGTCATCTCAGACACCTGCTACCAGTCTTATAAAAAGAGAGAGTGAGTAATGAGTGAACCATTGTGGAAATCTTGGTATTTTATTGATGAAAATAGGCAAATTCCACAGGAGATGACATTATTGATTAAGTGAACACTAAGATTCAGGAAATTTGGTTTCAGTTCCAGTATCTGCTGCAAGCTCCATGTGATGCTGCTATCACTTCACTCTTGTGCTAAGTTTATCACTGAATCTACAAACCCTGACTGAAACTGGAGCCACATCATGTTACACACAACACAAATACCCTCTTCCTCCAAAAGAGCCTCTTCCTCCATGACCTTCCAGTGCAACTAAGCAACAAAAGGGATAGAAAGAAGATAGGGTTGCACAAAGCTGCACAGCAGCAGTATTGCATCCTGAAGCAGCAGTCTCCTGGCACCCAACTGAAGGTAGTAAAACCAATATTTGACCTAGGTTTGCTCAGACAAATAAACTACACATCTTTCTTTGCTACTACAGTGAAATCTTAGTTACAAGAGAATCATATGAGCAGTAAACAGTCGCTACAAATCCCTTCCAAATGAATTTTCCTATGATCATAGGATAAGGTTTATCTTGATTTATTTGTTTCAAGAGTTTAGGGAAAAAAATAAAATAGAACACATTAGCTGCATTTTCTGTAGCAGGCAGCACTGAAGGAGGATAATATCTTTAAAATGGCATGGCCGTGGAATGGCTGTTAAACGTTTTCTTGATATATATAATAGAGTCAAACAAGTCACATCTGTATATAGCATTACTTGAACTAATGTGCAAGTATTTGTCCTATACTGGTCATTACTTGGAAGTGTCTTGGATATCTACCAGGATGCTGCAATCAGCCTCCAGAAGATTTTTTTATTTTTTTTGAATGCTTGGGTGCCAAACTCCTTTCTAGTATTTCAGGTTGTGGTGAAACACTACTCAATAGCTTCTATTACACTAAAATCAGCCAGCAGGACTTACCCTCCCTTGCATTGTCTTATACAAGCAGTGGAAAAGAGATCTAGCACTTGAGTACAGCCAGCAATTACACACTGGGACCAGACTGCTGATGTGCCAAGGGTGTAGCAATCTGAAAGACAGATTCATTGCAGATCTGACCTATGCATCAATCTCTATTCAATAAAGCATTTAAACCTTGCCGAAGTCTTAAGTACATGCAGATGATTTCATGCTACTCCAAAAGATGAACCTAATTGTGCTTTCTGCTGCAATCATTTTAAGATCATCTTTAAGGAGTGCTTCCCATTTGTCCAAATTCAATATCCAAATAGATATAGGGGGAAATATTGCAAAAGGTTTGTTTTGCTGATAGTGAATTAGACTGAGTGGTATGTGATAAAAATGTGGTATGATACATAAAGCACTTGCGTCCCACACTGCATATGAACGTATTGCTTAAATGAATATGGCGAATTCACAATGTGGTGCAATAGCTGTGGAAGAGCACATCAATCTTTTGTTTATGTTCTTCTCACACTGGAGTCATGACATATTGGAATTCAGACAGAGAAGAGCAGTGGTTACCTGCCAAAATTAGCTATCTTCGTGCACTAAAAGGAAACAGATCCCCTGCCATGTAGCAAAAATTATGGCTGCTGCAGAGTGATGTGAATGTGAGGAGTGTCCTGCCAGACAAGGAGCTTGGTTTCAGGGTTTGCTGTCAACTTGCCATGGATGCCCATCATTCAGGCTAGGTATTCAGACTCCAAAACATGCAACTGCAACCAGAAGAATAATTTTATTTGTGGTACTTGATGGCTTTAGCAAAACAATGATATGAGGTATTGCCCCAAGAGAAATGAAGCAATCTTTTCAACTGAAACCCTGCTTTCTGTGTGACTGTATCATGGCTATTGATGGGTGGTTTTGTTTTGTCAAGACTGAAAACTGCCCCTCTAGTGAGGACCCCTCTCTATGTGGTACTCAAATTTGCTATGTGCTGGAGATGAGATGTCAGTCAACTGAAGGACAGGATACTCAAGGCCTTAATAAAAATAAATATTTTAGGAGGATTTAGGTCATGGGATTTGGGGATTTTGTGGAGCCTAGCAAGGATCCTCAGTGCAAATATTTTGCCTTCAGAACATGTTCACAGATTATTTGGTCTGCACCCTCATATATCACAAGACCTTAAAACAATACGTAGTCCTTCTGTGCTGGGAACAGAAATCCCTGGGTAATAGAAACAATTCCTCAGAAAGAGGTGCAAGTTTGACCTGAACTTATTTAATGATGTTACACTACCATTGCCCTGATATTTTATTGTAGTAGTTCTTTCACTTTTGAAAGTAGCAGCCTCTTTCGTTTAAATTTCTTCCCCTTCTGCTCTCAGCTGCTGTCTTTTTACATCTTTCTCCAATAGTTAAATGTATCTTCAATATCCAGAACTGTATCCACAGCAAACCATTCCATTCTAAAGTCAACTTTTGATCTTTGTTTTGGTAACTGAGGCAGAGTACACTAGTTAATCCTATTGAGGCAAGATTTTTTTTCTTCCTCAAACTACAAAATCGTGCTTCCTCTTGAACTTTCCAGTATCTTTTCTGAAATGTAAAAATGGCTGTATGTAGTATTTTAGCAGTGGTGTCAGACATGTCCTAGCAAACACTGCTCTTCATTCGCAAGATGCAGAGTTATGCAAAAGCTTTGTGGCAAATAGTTTAAGGCAAAGCATATGTAGAACACATTTCAAGATTTCTTTAAGAACCCAAAATTGGATCCTTCTACTGGTGACAGCTCCTAAGTGCTCCCATGTAATATCCCCTAAGAAAAAGTACTTGCTTGGAACAGTACCGAGCCCATATGCAAGCTCTGGTGGGGTGCTGTTGTTGTGACTGACTTATTGCAAGGATGAGCCTTATCCTCTCTAGAAATCCCAATGCATAAATATGCTGCACAAGCTCCAGTTTGTTTGCTGAAGTTAAGACAGGAAAAGACAACTTTGCACAGGTTGAGTTTTCCTTTTTCCCCTTTCCTCAGTGAGGTGGGCTGGGTTGTCATTTTGGCTGATACTTTATACAATGGCGATGCACCAGCATGTCATCCCAGTGCAGACATGCTTCTTTCAGTGACAAAGTCCTTTGAGCATTCAGGATCTGTATTAATGCTGGGTAGTTTTCCCAGTGGCTGCCAAAGGATTTAGGAGTGCCAAGCTCAACATTTCTCGGTGGTATTTCTGCTTCTAACTTCCTTCAGTGCTTTTTTCAAAGCTCTGCAGCAACACACTCCCATCATAGCGAAGGAGCAAAGCACTGAAAGCAAGACAGAATCTGTTGTCTTACCTTCGCACAAAACAAGCACAGAAATTAGGAGAGATTTTTCAGAACAAGGATTTCAAGTAAAGAAAAATACTGTCATATTGGGCAATGTGCCTGTTCCTGGAGATTCTGTGGGTTTTGAAAAGCTTCTGATTTATCTAGTCTGTTTTGTAAGCCACAGGGGACTGCATGTCATGCTGTAGTTCTGCTTGCTGAGATGGAGGCTTCACCACTCTCTGCTCCTCCTGTCTGCCTGATGGTATTTCTGGGAGCCTGATTTGTGTTGTACATTGGGACCACAGAATGGGGTGCATGGGAAGACCCTTTTCAGGGAGAAATTGTGTCCAGCGCTGCATCCTTGTAGCAGTATTTCTTAGGCAAACAATAAGGTCTATGTGTGATTTTGCACACTTACATCCTTACCTATCCCCTCACACACAGGCAAACTGAATATTTATCACCATTCAGTTCTTTTAGTCCTTAAAAGCAGACTGTGAACACCTCCACCAGTCCCAGTGCACTGGAGCAGCCTGTTTATGCCATTTCATGCAGCAAACAGCAACTCCAACAGTCTGAATCCAAACGGCACTGTTTGTTTTGCTGCCAGAAGGAAAGGACAAATCCTTGAACAAAATGGCCCCCTTTAGGGGAATGATATGGTTTCAGTTCAGCTTGTTGATAGGGCAAGAAGCCAGAACTGGTTTGTATGAATCCATGGAAGCAGAATTTGACCTCTGAAAAGGAAGATTAAATTTATCCATCATCTTCCATTTATCCATGATATGTGAAAGCTGCCCATGGGTGTTTCACCCCTATGTTGGGACAGCACTGTCATGTGCATCCGTTGCCTATGTATATTTCTTCCCTGGCTGTAGACAAGGAATCTCTCCCTTGGCTTCCTAGACATGTAACATAAATCCACCTTCCCCTCATGGCTTGGCTTCTTATCTGTTCATGTGTTGTCTACATAGTGCATGTTCACTTCCTCCTGTCCTACTCTCCGAAGTATCTTGGTACTTCATTGCTAAATCGACTCAGCAAAATTCCTTGAAAAAAAATGCACAGCTTTTTCTTCTTTGATCATGTCATATGCTCTGAAATCCATACAAGGTGACATACAGGAAAGAGTGAACTGATCTCTTCAGTGACAGCATTGACAGAGAGCTTTGGTACTAAGTGCTGCGAAGTAATTAGCAACACGAAGAAAGCAAGCTTGCTCATGCTACCTCCATGGAAGCACACATCTGCAAACCCAGAGCTAACATGCACAGAAAATCAGGCTTATGAAGGGCAGGGAGGTTGGAAAGATAAATTACAGAAGCAACTCTCACCTATTTAAGTGCACAATCCAGCATGAGAAGTCATTAGCAGATCACAGAGTGCAATTTATATGAACTAAAAGTCTAGTGCAAAGTTACGCTGCAGAAGGAAACTTTGAGGTTCATGGGTGTCCTACAATGCGTGGTTCAAAACCAGAGGGCATAAAGCTACCTCCTGCAGCATAGGAGATCAGATCTGCTGGAGATTTTGAAATGTCTTCCGTGTAAGGGGGGGGAAAGAGAACTAAACAAACCAATTTCGTCATATGCTCCAAATGATTCAAAATCACATGGAGATTGCAACATACTGCCTAAAACTCTGTAGTGGTGGATTCACTGAGGAACTGGTGAGGCCAAAGTAACCACATAGCTTCTGAGTGTCCTGGAATGTGAATCTCCTCCACACCAAAAGGAATACAGTGTTTCTTTCTGCATGCCCAGTAACCTACTGGATTCCCAGCTTTGCACTAACAAAAACCTCTTGGGAGGAGAGTTCTTTGTAGGCTGTACGACTTAACAGCAAAGGCATCCCTTTGCCTACCTTGCCCTGAGTGTGGTGTACAGGGTGAAGCTTGCAGGTTTTGTGCTGCACAAACACACATTGTCATTTAGGCCGGAAAAGACCTTTAAAATCACCAGGGCCAGCCAAATCCAGTGGCTACTGTAATTTTTCATTTTTTCCAGAAGAGAAAAATTTGCTTCTCTTGATACCTTCTGATCCACTTGTACAGCCAGGAGAAATGCAGGATTTTGTCTTCTCCTATGTGAAGAGCTCTGAAACCCAAATTTACTTCACTGGAAAGCATTTAATTGTGGGACTGTGATCTCATTTGGAGTGGATATAGCAATCGCTCTCCTTCTGCATAAGCATTGCATGGAGTAGCTAAGAATCAATGGGTATCACAGAGGGAGAGAAAACTTGCATGCCTCTTCACTCTAGGGAGTAGGACTGCCTGCAAGGAATAGGAACTAGGATTAGCTATAGGATTTAAATGCAGTCATGTGCTGTTAACCTAAGGACTAGATCACCCTTCCCCTCAAGCAGATGCTTCTGCTACAGTTACAACCAGCCCGGACTTTTTAGTCATGGTACAATTCACTGCCACTGAGCTGATCAAATTATCACAGTGTCTGGTTTACAATATCACTGATTAAGTCACAGAGGAGGAAGCTAATTATAGAGAAGCATGCTATTTGCACACAGGGATGCTGTAGCAAGCTCTGCAGGAGGCAGATGGAAGTATTTTGAAAGAAAAAAAAAAGAAAGGGAAAGACATACGGCAGCAAAACAATTTTTGTAGAGAATGCTACAGCCTTTCTTCCTTTTCTTGAGACATTTCTTCCGTATAGCAGAGATGGTCCAAGGAGCGCTCGCAGAATTTGAGGGTACAATTCCAAGAGGTTGCTTTAATTTTATTACTGGGCTAGTGATCATTATACTACATGCCAGAATAGCTCAAACTTGGCTTTAATGTCAACCTGTCAGTGTATTCATCACTGAACAAGCATTATATAATTACACTGAATCACAAGATTAGAATAGAAGGGATTTTTTTTTGTATGGGCGGGGCTATTTTAGTACAGAGTGATCTAGTTTGTATTGATCTTTCTTTCTTTAACATGTTTAAGGATAAGCATACTTAGGAGCCAACCACATCATAAAAACAAGGTCTAGAGTCAAATGGAGGAAAGCTGTGGCACAACCACACTGTGAGTACTTGCTCAGAAGATTCATTGAAGCAAATGGAACCAATAACTATGTACAGTTCCCTTGAAGTGAAAGATTTAAAATGCAAAACAATCTAATATTGCACTTACAATTGATGTTATCTAAAATGATCAAGGGTGATCTTTACAATGGGAAGTACAAGTTTCTGGAATGTGAATCTGACATCGCCTTTGTCTCTTGTATGATGGCTTATAAAGGAGTGTAATAAAGAATTGTTGGTACAACAGCTTTTATCCCCATTAGCATGTATGTTAAGGCTAGAGAAAGGTACAGGACCAGCTAAGACTAACCTGCTTCATAAATCCTGTGGAATAAACTTTTCTCACTTGTCACCATAAGAATAAAAAAAAAAATAAAAAAAATCTGTTGACCAGGAATTCATGGAAATGCTGCTTTGACAGCTTTTCTTGCGAAATCTGTCAGAGTTTAGCTCACAAGCTATAACACACTACTTTTCTTAGAGAAGCTTAACAGACAAGGGGGTCTGAAGTGACTTTCCTATAGGACATATACGAATCCCCTGCAGTCACATCATTAAACCCCCAATAGGTCAGCAGAAGTACAGATAGCACAAGTAGACGGAGGAATCGGATTACTCCACTTTGGCTGGTTCTGGAAGGGCATTTAGCAGACCGTTTTCAGTTTGACAGGATCAGTTAGCACAGTAGGACAGGAGGAAGGCCATAATTTCCTCTCTGTGGTAGTGACCATTGAGAAATCAAGTGGTAGGAGAGCTATAAGCATTTACTTTTTGAGGGTGAGCTTTGAAACAGGAGTCGTTTATTTTGTCTCTGCTTATAGAGACCTAAGGAGCAGTCAGCTGGATTCTGAGATTTGTTTTTTGGTCCACAGACCAGTAGGTAATTTTTTGAAAGAGTAACAAGACTAAGGAGTGAGAGATGTTGTGTGAACTACCTGTATCTGGGGTATCAGTAATACCACATCTTCCACATCATCACTGAAAGCCTGAGCTATCAGCAGACAGTTGCTGCTTGCAGTGCAACACCCCTGCCTGGGATGCTGAAGATGAGACAGAGAGACAGGCTGCCAGCACATGTTCGCACAGAGAAAGGCACAAACTGCTTGAAAAAAATTTACCTGAGCAGGTGTTATTTTTCTTCAGCTGGCATAACCTTGGCTTTATTTGGACCCATGTGCAACTTGGAAGTGCCTGTGGGAGCATCCCAGAGCCAGGGTAGTCTCCAGTTCTCAGAGAGGACCTGTCATGGAGATGTCATGGTATAAGCCCAGCCAGCAACTAAGCACCATGCAGCCACTTGTGCTCTCCCCCACCCCCCGGAAGGAAAGAGAATCAGAAACCAAAAAATAAACCTTGTGGGTTGAGATAAGAACTGTTTAATGATTGAAACAAAACAAAATACAATAATAATAATAATAGTAATAATAATAATAATAACAATAGCTTTAAAAGGTCACTTCCAACTCAAACTATTCTATGATTCTATGAATTTTAATGAAAAAGAGAGAGAGAAAGCCCGATACAAAACAAGTGATGCGCAATAGAGCTGCTCACCACTCACTGACTGATGCCCAGTCAGTCCCCAAGCATGTACTGGCACATCCAAACCTACTCCCCCCATTTTATAGACTGAGCATGATGTTCTATGGTATGGAATATCCCTTTGGCCAGTTTGGGTCAGCTGTCCTGGCCATGCTCCCTCCCGGCTTCTTGTGCACCTTCTCAAGCAGAGCATGGGAAATTGAGCAAGTAATTTAGGGTTACTTGCACTAAGCAACATCAGTGTGTTGTCAGCATTATTTTCATATTCTCAACATTATTCTCATATTCTCATATGGAATCCAAAACACAGCACTAGACCATCTATTAGGAAGAAAATGAAATCTGTCCCAGCTCAAACCACAACAAGAGGGAACATCAGTAGCTGGTGTCTAAGCATTTGGTATGTTGCAGCACAAAGTTTGAGGTGAACTGAGGATGAGCCTAACATATTTTTCTAGCTAAAGGTAGTTCTGTGAGAAAGTCCTGGCATGGAGTATGCCAACACCCTAATAGATTATTCCTGTGTCTGTGCCAGGGAAGTATCTACTGATACCAATTTGTGGCAATACTCAGAGTTTTGCCTCTGTGTGTGTTGTTATTCCTGAGGTAGTTTCTCTTCTGCTAGTGAAGGTCTCACTTGTCTGTTAGAGGTGCTTACAAGTCCTGATAATGGCCATACAGGCTCTATAGTCTCTGGATTGATGGGTCCAATACTGCTTCCTTTTGAAGTGACCTGTGGGGCCCTATAAACTATTAACTGGCGTAAATTTTCTTTCACAATAACTCGTATGGGGCCGTGTTTGGGATCTGTGCTGGAAACAGTGTTGATAACACAGGGATATTTTCAGTACTGCTGAGGAGCGCTTACACTGGGTCAAGGCTTTTTCTGCGTCTCACCACACCACACCAGTGAGAAGGCTGGGGGTGACAAGAAGCTGGGAGGGGACACAGCTGGGACAGCTGATTCCACCTGACCCAAGGCATATTCCATACCATATGGCATCATGATCAGCACATAAAACTGGGGGAAGAAGAATTAATGGGGTACCTTGAGAATGCTGGCATTTGTTTTCTGAAGTAAACACTACACATGGAAGAGCCCTGCTTTCCTAGGGATGGCTGAGCACCTGCCGGCCCATAGGATATGGTGAATGAATTCCTTGTGCTGCTTTGCTTGTGCTCACAACTTTTACTTTACCTGTTTTAATGGCTTTATCTCAACTCTTGAGTTTTCTCACTTTCGCCTTTCTGATTCTCTTCCTCATCACATTGGTGGGAGAGTGAGTGAGAAGCTGTGTGGGGCTAAGTTGTCAGCTGACATTAACCCATGACACTGAATAAGTGTGTGGCTCTGCCACAGGGGTAAAAAAAACCATGTCATGTCCAGTTGTGGCAAATTCAGCATTCCAAATAGGTGATGAAATAGATACCAATTTTCAGCTTTATTCTTTCTGTATAGTAAGCTGCAAGACACCTGTAACATAAGATTGAAAATAAGGCATGCCAGATAATTGTGTCCTAGTATTTACTTTCTGAACTGGTCTAAAGAGGATGTTTAAATGCTGAGAACAGGCCTGCTTAAATGTTCATAAGAGTCTTGGTATAAAGTCCTAATGAGCAATAATCTGTCTCTAATTCCTCTAATGTAGTCTCTGGTCTGAATGATAGCACTTGCATTACTTTCTATGAAACACATTTACCTCCTGCAATTCATTTGACTGTAATTCTTTTCCAGTTTATATTTGCCTGGTTTTGTTTTATTCTTAATAGTAACTCTGTCTAAGCACAGATACATTTCTTAAAAAAAACCCCTAAACATATTTAAATAGTACTGAAATAAGATTCTTCTAGCTGCAGCTATAATAACACCTCTAATGTTTAACAAGCCACAAGAACTGGAAAAATAGAATAACTTACTTGGCTCATAAAAGAACAGAAATAGTTACATAAAATGAACATATTGGTCTGCTGTTATTCCTATTCCACACAGCTCCCTGTGGCTTATTTCATTTTAGGCTTATTTTTCTTTTTTTGAGGAAAATTAATTCAATGATGATACAGTTTCCTCTGGGTCAGAGAGACCAGGTTAGCCAGAAAGAAATGACTTCTCAGAAACAGAAAGATGATATGCTTCCTGGCTTTCAACCCTGTTACTAGGACAATAGATGGATATAAATTTCAACAAATACAAAATAAGCCCAGTTGAAGAGGTACTCCAAGAGGGATTCTGAAATGAGACAAAAACAAATGGGTTTATAGAACTGTAAAACAAAATAGTACATTACTTACATCACTTTTCCTGAAGGCATAAAAAGATATTAAAAAGACGTTAACCATGCTAGCTTACTCACCTGAGAATCTTTGGGAATGACACTTCAATTCCACTTTCTTAATGACCATGAGGGTTTGTGAAAGTGGAAAGACAACAGAATCAATTCTTCTGGAGTAGTTCTTTGCCAGGAAGATGGCAATGTGTCCCTAGCAGCTCAGAGAAAAGCGCCTGCTCCAAACACACAGTTAAAGGTCAGGCCCTGTGTCAGATCTAGTCATTTTGGCTGATATTCCAGGCTGTGCTAGGTCTGCAGAGGTAGTGCTGGCAGCTTCTGTGGAAGCCTCATTATGTATCTAGCAACCTTTCCAGTCATCCTGTAATTTTATATCTTCTCATTTTATAAGACGCTGCATTGTACCTCCCTAATTTTATGCTCTTTTGGGGAAAGTGTAATGTTTTGGGCAGGGTGAAAACTACTTCTAGGTGTCTGATGTTTTTCCTTGGCAGGTAGAGTTCTCTCTTCCCCGGGAGGGGACATTTGCACTGTTTTCAGGAAGAATGGGGCTTTGGGGCCAGATCTGCTCACTGAGTGGTCTAGTGGCATTGCTGGTTTACAGCTGCTATACTTGGTATTGAGCCCCATAACTCGGCTGCTATTGATTTGTCTCTGCTGAAGTGTTCAGGAATCTGATCACTTTCTTCTGTGTAAAACAGTTCTGCTACTTATCTTGGATTATGTAGGGGAAAAGGGAATTTGTTGTTTTATATTCTACAATTTTGCCCAGTCCTTTGTCCTGTCTTGGTGAGGGGAAACAGCAAACTTGTGTACAAGGTAATTGCATTCTCTGACTTGTTGACTGGAAGCAAGAGCAATTTTCAGAGTTTATTTGCTAGAGTGATTTCCAACTCTTTGAATGAAAAATGAGCTTGTGGAATTGAAGCCTACATTTAAGGCCTATAAAACATGACATGTTGAGAGAAGGATGTGTATGTATGACTAAATTTCCTCCAAGGGATTTCACAGAGGCTCAGGCTGGAGCTATCAATACTGTAGGGAAGTGTTTCTTCAGCCAGCGACCAGATGGAAGGTGATCTCCCTACTGGGAATTAGCACTGCTGGTGCTTTCAGTCCTGGAAATCCTTATGGCAAAAGGGATTGCTGAGAGCAGCCCCTGCTCTGTTTTGTGATGCCAGAAGTTTGGCCTTTCTTCATGTCTCTTGTTCTCCCTCTGCACAGCCCTGCTGAGACTACAGTTTTGCCCTGACTCCAGCCATTGACATGGTACTAGAGTATGTGTGATATCATGGACAGCAGGAAGCCAAAGTAATGATAGGGCTAGGAAAATAGCCATTAATTCTGAATATAGTCTATCCTCTGCTTAGATCTTATTTGTATTGCTTCTCCCAGTCAGTTTTAAGCCCTCAATAGCCTGTCATTGTTGATAATTATCACAGCTGAGAAATAATCTCTGAATAACAAATTGTCTCTGAAGGAGATTGAGGGGCAACAAATGAGGAGACTTGGTGTTCTGCAAATCATGGCTGTCTCTGTACAGCTTTGCTCTACTGGGAAATTATCCTGTGCTTGCCTCTTGACTTTTCCTCCCAATCTTCCAGGGCGAGGGTGGGGCGACCGTCCTTTGTGAGGGCACATGCTAGGCCTGGGCATCATGCAGGGCTTTTCCACAGCCGAGGGATATAGCAGGGTACAGCTATCTCCCCTGAAGTGCAGAGGCTGCAGAGGCTGCTTTCCCTGGCATGAAGGCTTACCTGCTTTTGGTTTAGCTGGGTGTACAGAAAACTCCTCCTGGCTATGCCAGCCACACAGAACCAAGTGCAGGGGCAGCATGAGAAGCAGAAAGCCTTGCTTGCACAGGTTATTTTTTTATGCAAGCAATAAGGAGAACATCCCTCTGTTATCAACACTGTCTCCAACACAAATCCCAAACACTGCCCCATACCAACTACTGTGAAGAAAATTATCTCTACCCCAGCCCAAACCAGCACACTGGGCTGGTGCAATGATTCACTTTTCCACCATTTCCCCCATGTGAGGGCCCAGCCCTGAGTCAAATGCCTCTCTGCAACACAATGAACAAGGGCTGCTACTTCTTTTCTACTTGCTTTTTATCCTTCTTCCCAGTTTGCCTTGTGTTCCCTCTTACTTCTAATAGAACTTTTGTAAAATTTCACTTAGGAGGCTTGACCTGCTCTTTCTTTTTTGCAGGGTGGGAGTGGACCATGAGCTTTGCAGAGGCTGGAGTGAGGCTGGGCTTAAAAATTTGATCATCACGATGTTTGTGAAGGTAAAGTAGAGACAGAGAGCAAAGTTATTGGAAGTCACTAAGAAACTTGCTGCTGGGCAGAGCCAAGGTGGGGGAGCTGGCTGTCTGGAGCTCTCCTTGCAAAGTGAGGGCTGCTTTTTTCCTCGTGTCATTCATTAATGGATTTTGGGATGTGTGGGACAATGGGGAGCTGTTTCTTCATGCTTAAATTTGCCTGCCATCTCACTTTATACATGCCAGCAGTACAACTGGTTGTGCTTTGAATTTGGGGGGAGGAGGGGATTTTTTTGTTGTTTTGTGGGGTTTTGTTTGGCTTTTTTTGTGTTTTGTTTAGGAAAGCTGCATCAAAAGGAGTTTGTGTTATTTTTAAACACTGTCCATACCTACGCATTCAGAAGCTCTGGTGCTCCTAGTACTATGGCTTTGGCGGCAGTGGGTTGCCCTCAGAATGTGTCAAGCTTTCTTGTTCTCTCCTGGTTTCCTAGAATATATGAGCTATGATAGTGCCTGAAACTTGTTGGACTGAAACTGGTCCTCAGGGCCAGATCTGGAGTCAGGTGTTATTTCATGAGTGGCATCAGGCTTGTATTTATTTTGGGTAATTTCAGGGTGCCTTTTGATATGGCACCAAGTGATACTTGGTGTCTCCTGCAGGGCTGTGTGAGCTGACTCTGTCCATTTGATGAGTAGCTGAAGGGCGACAAACTACAAGGAATTGCAATAATCAAGTTGTTGGGGATGGGGCAAAATCAATATCTGAGGCAGAATTTCAGGATTGGGGAACAAATGTCAGCAAAGTCAGGTAATATTCAAGAGATGGAGAATGGACTGGGGGTAGGGAGAGGGGAAGCATCGGGTGTTTTTTTCCCTTTTTAAAAAATTTTGTCTCTTTTTATTGGGGGTTTGTTTGGTTTTGTTGGTTTATTTGTTGGTTTTGAGTTTTTTCTAATAGCCTTCAAGTTCTGCAGGTAATCCATATTGTGGGTTACAGTCCAAATTGATTTTGAAGGCAAGGTTTTATCCAAAAGCTGTATGTGTTGAAAGCAAATGGAAATGGACTACTTACTGTGAGGGCAATGGGGTGACAAGGTATCATAACTTCAGATTTGAATGCATTTACTTGTGAGAAAACTTGATTACATTGGAGTTTTCACTGTTGCATGGAGCTGGGGAAAAGGGAGCCCAGCATAAGAGCATCAAATGAGGTAAAAGTGAAATAAATCTAGACAGTAATAGAAAGCTGTTGAGAAATGCAGAGTTTCAGTAAAAGGCAATAGCATAAACGCCATTATGGCCTATGGATTCTGAGTAAACTTAAATTTCAAGCAACTTTTTATGCAGTAACCAGCTGAGCTGAAAAGGGAGAGGAGGAGGATACCAAACAATAAGGACTTGTCTCTGGAGTACAGCTAAGTTCTAAATCAATTGTATGGTGCTTTTGAAATGCCAGTGAATGCTTCCAAGCATTATATTAAAATTTCATGATCAATAATGCTGAAAGCGGCACTACACACAGGCTAAAATAACAGCCGATAATTCACCAGTATATGAATTTAATAAAAGGTTGTTCACTAGCATTAGCTGCAATGCACTGTCCAGGTTATCCTCTTGATTCAAAATTATCTGTCAAAACAGTCCTTTTTTGTTAGGTGAGCATAGATCAAAGACAGTAGTGCTTATTCTCTGGTGTATTTACTGCCAGAAATACGTGGCTGTTTATTCAAACTTAGTCTAGCTGCTAAGGAACATGGGTTTTTTTCCTCTCTGTAAACATATTATGGTCTGCATCAAAGGAATGCCCGCAGGCCCTGCTGAGTTCAGGACTCTATAATTCCAGTCAGAAACAGTCCCTGTCCTAAAGACTTACAGTATAAATAGACAAGAGCAGGAGGGCTGGGAAGTGGAAGCAGGTATTTTGAAAGCAGGTAGAATTGATTGCAAAGTCTCCTTTAGTTATTTTTGGAAAACTGAAAGAATTGATTATTAAACCTATGTTCAACACATGGTTTTATCTGTCCAAGATGTTTCTTGAAATGGGACTTATTAATCTAGGAGCTTCTTTGAAGATGTATCTGAAAAAATGGAATTTTTTCGTTAAAAACAAGAAGTTTTTTTAGACATATCATCTTGAATATAGACAAAGTTTGTGTGTTATGATACTGAGTGTTAAATTACTTAACTTTGGACTGCTGGGTAGTTAAAATCCCTATATGATGCTGAAGCTAACTTTGTGTTTACTTGCTACTTCAGTGGTTTGCATCTTTTTTTCTTACTGTTTACCCAGCATGTGAAAAACACTCAAATCCCTCATCTGTCTGAGAGATTTTGAAAGCAACAATTTCCCAGGACTTGAAACTATTTGGCCGTCTGTACAATATTTTAGAATGCTTTTACTGGTTTTTGTGTAACTGCTTCCACTTCTCATGAATGAGCAAGACTTCAGTGGTGTGCAAGTAAGGGCAAGATTATCTTTCAGAGTGCCACCTAGGGCGGTGAAACCAAGCTTTTTAGCTGTGCTCAAGAACTGTTTCTATTTCTTCATATTTCAGGGTTTTTTGGGACTGGAATCTGGAATGCAGTGACCCCTCTGCTCAAAGTATTGGTTGCAAAAATGGAGGTATGCTGTTTGATTTGTGGGTAATTAGGTCCATATTATGCCATTTGAAATAGCACAATTTCAGGAGTAAAGAATGAGAGCATTCTGTCACATCTGCTGCTGCCTAAAGGTATACTATCACTTAATGATGATGCACTCTCCTAACATATGGGAAAACGGGATTTACGTCACTGTTTATTTTTACAAGTTGTTATGCTTAATAAACAAAAAATGAGGAACAGTCTTCATGAATGTAACATTCGTTCTCTGAGGTATTTCATCTTTATTGGTGTGTCAAAGCTTTTGGTAATGTGCAGCAGCTGGGAATTCTAGATGGTATTGCTTGGAGTATGTGGGTATAGGCTTGTCTAATATTGGGGATTACAAGACGATATTGAGTAATGCAATAAAATATTACATATTTTGTCCTAGCAAAATCTTTCATTAACTCCAAATGACTCTGACCGTTAGAACCTTTAATGCACTTCCCTAGTTAGTCTGCTGAAGCCCCTACTTTGATTAGATATTCACGGCTTCAATGCATTGATTCTTTATCCCTTATAATGGCAGAGTCTGCTGTCCAAAACAGTTATTTTGTTGAAGTTTGTGTGTCTTGATATATTCTGGTATTTCTTATGTGGTTGGATATCTGCCCAGGATTTGCTTGGAAGTATGAAGCATTAAAAAAAATAATCTGATTTTATTGTATTTGTCGGGGATATGGTAAGCCATAAAAATAAAACATATTGGAGTACTACACTAACTCACAGTAATAGCCTTGAATCCTTCTGTGGGAAACTAGTTGTTACAAATTAGCAAGCAAATGTGCATTCACAAATAAGCAGTACGTCGCTCATTTATTTGAACAATTGTTCTTTAAATAATTTATGGCAACCCTTCATAGTGATCAACTAGTACAGATACCACAGTAGTATGTCTTGCAAGAGTAAAGAGGGAACAGTAATGTACATTTGTTATTAAGTCTTTTTCTAGAAATGGGCTGAATGTAGTGGGAAAATTATTCTTGTGGAATATGCAGGATATGCACGAGTAGTAGTCTGTACACCCTGGAGATCCTGATGAACCTGTAGAGAAAACTGGGGTGTCCTGCTCTGTACAGGTCCTGGTCCTACCACGTCCCAGGATTTTGGCTTGGTTAATCCTGCTTTCTGTTAGTGCAAGCACTGCAAAGGCAGCTGTTTGGATTCATACTAGATTTGGATTAATGAAACAGTGGTCTGGCATTGGAATAAGTTGTCCAGGGAAGTGATGGAGTCACTGTCTACGGAAGCGTTCATGAGCCATCTGGATGCAGAACTTGGGGATATGTTTTCGGGGTGATTATGGTGGTGCTGGGTCGATGGTTGAGCTGGATGATCCTGAAGTTCTCTTCCAACCTTGGTGGTTCTGTGATTCTGTGATATTTAAAGTTATGTTTAGTTTCTGCTGCTAAGTGTGAAGCATATACATAGATGCCCTCAAAGCTCATTTTTTATTTTTTAATATAACAGTGTTTCAAAAACTGTCGAGGAGAGGCAGAATAGTGCACTGGTAGAGCACTAGCTTTGAAGACAAGCAATGATTTCCTCTCCTTCTGTTGAGTTCTCTGAGATGAGGCAGGTGCCAATACTTTTCTGTGCCACAGTTCACCCAGTATCATCGTATCTCACCTGATAAGCTGGGAATAATTACAGTGGGATACTATGTGGATGGATATGTGGTATGTGTTTTAGAATAGCCCAGACCTTGCTGCTAGGGAGTTTGGTTCTGAGGCTATTAGTAGACTTGATATTGTAGAGGAAGATTCCATTACCTTTGGGAGTCATTATTTGAAACACTGGTATTTCATTTCAGAGATTGTCTGATCTGAGTAAGAGTGGAAAGCAGACTTGGAAAATTGCTACGCCCAAATAAATAAACTGCTATGGCAATCAAGCTGTACCTTTTACAGAACAGAAAGTGTGAGAAAGACATTTTAAGACAAATACCTTCTCCCTCTGCTCCTTCATTGCCAAGTCACCAGAACAACTGGTTCACAGTTTGGGTTTCCAAAGCAACAGCCATTCTAATGATTAAATGCCATTTTTTTCTTGTTTTTGACCAATGAGGTTGAAGAAAGGTACCACTTAGAATCACAGAATCACAGAATGGATGAAGTTGGAAGGGACCACAGTGGGTCATTTGGTCCAATCTCCATGTGCAGTCAGGGTCATTCTAGAGCACATGGCACAAGATTGTGTCCAGATGGCTCTTAAATAATGAGGGACACTCCATGATCTCTCTGGAAAATCCATTCCAGTGTGAACTTCTTCCAGCAGGAACTTCTTCTAGAACTGCTTTTGGTTAAATTTAGATTTTGTTTTAATATTGTCTTCTGATATAAAATTTCCACTTTAATAAAAATAGATCTTGAGCCTTGTTTTGACACTGTGATAGGAAACCAGATGTATTTGTCCCTTGGAGAAACTCTTGCTGGATCAAATCATTTCAGCATGGTGGGGCAGAGCAGTACAGCCTGTGGTTAATGCAGAGGAGAGACACCCATGGAAACTGCTGCAGGAGACAGGGTTACATGTGGCACGGCCTTTTACTTGCTCATACACAACAGCATAAATTTCACTATAAATGCAAAAGACTGTAAAGATTCTCTGGGGAATTTGACAGTCCTCTACATAGAGTTGTGATTGAGGGGCTGTGCCACAAAATGTGCTCTACGTCTCCAGTTTGAATCTTTCTGGTAAAAAAGTCAGGTGACAAAGTGGGAAATGCCATGCTATCGCAACTACCTCCCACCAAATGAGTTAAATTTGGCTTTTTTTTTTTTTTTTGCTTGATACCCCACACCTGCCTGCCCCACCTCTGCAGGAAAAACACATATTTTTCTTATATTTTTGATTAATGGCTTCTTCATTTGAAAAATGGAGATTCACTTGACTGGAACTTCTCCTGTACTAAGTGAATTTGATGTAAATTAGATTTAGTCTAGTTGTTAATGTTCTTTGGGTTTTTTTGTGCTTTGGTGGAGGTTTTTTTGTTTGCTTGTTTTGTTCTTTAACAATAGAATCTCTCTGAACAGTGAACTAGCTTGAGATTTTCTGGCTCAAGGGGACTGCCAGTGCCCTGAAGCATCTTTGCTTGACCAGAACACAGAACATAATTCCTACAGTCTGTTACAGTCAATTTCATATGAGCTCAGCTGCAAATTTGCCAGGTTGTGACGTAAGAAATGTTAGCTCCTTCTTTTATCAGCTGGTCCAGCTAGAAAGCTCTACAGCTACCTTGTTTTATCTTCAGAACTTTCAGTCATCTCCAGTATTTCCTAATTCACAGTTGGTGTAATACATGCTTAGTTTTGGGCCATCAGTTTTTTGAATTTAATATGTTTTTTTTCTCCACAGGATGTTCCCCTAGAGTTAAGCTAAAGAGGATGTGTCATTCATTTGAGGAGAAATACTCATCTGAAGTCCTAAAGCCCCCTTTTGCTTTATGCCAGTAGCCTTCCTTTGTACCTCTTCTGTTAAATAATTTATCCTAAACTGAAGACTGATTCTGAATTACTGCTGTCAGGAAGGGTCTTTGTCTCAAAGTGACTTTCACTGCCCTCTCCTTATTATTGATTGCCCTGTGACCATCCTTGTGTGTCAAGTAGCAAAGCAATCCTAGTCATAAACAGTGCATAGATTATTCATTTGCAATAATTTGGGCAAAATAAAGTTCATTTTTGTGTTAGCCAGTATGGTGGCTGTCACAGCAGAGTCAACGCTTGCTCACGGTTACCGTGCAATGAGATTTTGGTGGGTTTTTTTCCTTTTCTTTCTTCTTCCCAGTATGCTAAGAATAGGGAAATATCCATGGTAACTGTATGTTATGTCACGGCAAATGTTGAATTTCTGTGTGTGTGAAACAGTGACAGCTGCATGGTACCATTTCTAAGCATTTTCAGTGTATGTGTGTTGGGCAGGATAAGAAGGTTACCTCATACATTACCAACTTTAAAGCATCTGAGATTCAGTATCCAGTACTTCTCTTCATGCTTTGCTTTTATCTATAGCACTGAGGTGCTGGGAAAATAAGCCTTGCCATCGAACTCTCCAAGCTTGTGAATCTTTGGAGAGTATAATTAATGTCCTTTGAGACACTTAATAGTGAGGAGAGAAAGAGAGAACTGTAAATTTACTCATTATTTCTGGACTCAAAAGCTCCATGTCCTACTGGTTTTACTCAGAATCAAATATCACTTCAAAACACTCTGTAATTATTGACAACTTCCAGGTTTCTGAATAGGGTTATGGCAAGTTCTCAAACTTTTTTTTTTCTGTGAAGTTAACTGCTAACAAATCTTAGGGCACATTAATGGCTTGCTTGAAAACTTGGATAATGAGGAAGAGACCATTAATTGAGCAACAGTCATGTCCAGTCAGAGCAAAGGTTTGTCTTAAGCAGCAGTCCATGCACTATGTGGTACAGAGTATCATAGAATCATAGAACAGTTTGGGTTGGAAGGGATCTTTAAAGGTCATATAGTCCAACCCCCTTGCAATGAGCAGGGACATCTTCAACTAGATCAGGCTGCTCAGAGCCCCATCCAGCCTGACCTTGAATGTTTCCAGAGATGGGACGTTCACCACCTCTCTAGGACACTTCTTATGGTGTTTCACCTCTCTCACTGTAAAAACTTTCTTCCTTATATCTAGTCTGAATCTACACTCTTTTAGTTTAAAACCGTTACTCCTTGTCCTCTCCCAACAGGCTTTACTAAAGAGTTTGTCCCCATCTTTCTTACAAACTCCTTTTGAGCACTGGAAGACCAACATAACATTTCTCCAGAGTCTTCTCCAGGCTAAAGAACCCCAACTCTCTTGGCCTCTCCACATAGAAGAGGTGTTCCAGCACTCTGATCATTTATGTGTCCCTCCTCTGGATTCAGTCTGTCAGTGTCCATGTTCTTTTTATCCTGGGGCTCCAGAGAAGGACACAGTACTCCAGGTGGGGCTCTCAAAAAAGCAGAGTAGAGTGGCAAAATCCCCTTCCTCACCCTGCTGGCTATACTGCTTTTGACGCAGCCCAGGACATGATTAGCTTTTAGGCCTGCAAGTGCACATTGCTGGATCATGTCCAAACTCTCATCCACCAGCACCCCCAGTCCTTCTTTGCAGGGCTGCTGTCAATCCCTTCAACCCCCAGCCTGTGTTGATACTGGGGGTTGATTCAAACCAGGCGCAGCACCTTGCACCTTGTTGAATCTTACGAGTTTCCCATGTGCCCACTTCTTGAGCTTGTCCAGGTCTCTCTGGATGCCATCCCATCCCTTAGGTTTGTTAATTATACCACTCAGGTTTGGTGTAGTCTGCAAAAAAGAACAAACAGAACAAAGAAAGAGTGTTGCAATAACTTGTAAGAGACTTTGCAAATGTCAGCTGTTGATACCAGGGTGTGAAAATGTAAGCATCTGGTCAACCTGTATATCCTTTTGACTTGCATAGAGTCAAGCACTTATTTCTTTGGCTGTCTGGTCCAAACCAGCATTTCAGCTGAAATGGTTCCTGCCTTGTGAAGGAATAATTGAATACAAATTTGTTTGTCTTTTGGAACATAGTCAGTTGGGTTCTAACCTAATTTTAGGATCAAAAATCTTATGTTCTGGCAGCCAAGTCACACAGGTTAACAAGGGCTGCCTCTGGAAACAGCAGTATGAAAATACAAAGACAAGATCTGAAGCAAGAACCCAGGCTTGTTAGGAGTGTTCCTTCACAAATTGCAAGCCTGAAGGGCCCCTGATTCTCTTTACAGTGGACACCTCCACAAGGTTCAGCCTCCTGGAGTCTGAGTTTCCCTGGCTGTGTGATGTGGTCCTAGGCTGACTTGGATCTCAGTTTGGGCACTTAGCAGGTGTGTTGTAAGGTCATCTGTACTGGATGCTTTGTAGCAATACCTGGCTGTGAGCTGAACTCTTCTAAAGCTTCAGTATTCTGGAGTCCCTCAAAACTCTGTGGTAGATGAGAAACTGAGACAAAATGTTTGAGAAGGCTGATTCAGTTCCTGCTCAATGCCTGACACATTTCTTTGTGTGTCTATCTTCTGCAACAGATTTCTTCCAGGCAATGCAGAGAAATTCAAAGAATTGAGTGTTTTGCTTTGTCTTGAAAGGGGGCAATTTCTGCTGACTTTGAAGTGTGAAGGGTGAGAATAGTCCTTTCCACGAGAGGCTGCAATAATGGGACAGCTATGACAAAAACTATGCTATGACAATTCATTAGCTTTTCAACTTGAAATTTTATTTCCTCCTACCTGCTAAGGTTTGGTAGCTAAAAGTCATTAAAGATAGGTTTTCTAGGAAAATATGAGTATGACTGTGAATTATCCTTCTTTGGTCCTGATGGGCTTTTTCTATGGGATGTGCATGTGGGAAATACAATGCCAGTTGATGCTTCCACTACTGATATTTTTTTAGTAACGTATTTTTTTTAGTAAAGTACTACTAGCTGCACGAGTTGATGACCTGCTGCTGCTCTCTGTTGCCACTGAAGACACTACAGGTTTTGGGATATGAGGGAATGTGATAGGCTCCTCTATGTCAGGGTAATACTGATTCATGTGGTACAATGTTCAGAGATAGGTACGTGGCTCTTCTGACATTTTCAAGGACATTATACATATCCTTTTTACTATTCAGTGTGCCTGATTCTGTTCCTATTTTTTTGCCTGTGGGTCCTACAAGGACCTAGCTAGGACCAGAAATCCTCCAAGTTCAATAATAATACACACATTTCATTACCCATGTTCACATTTTGTCCCAGCTCAGCATTTAAAACGTGGACAAGGAATGAATTTCATTATAATGTAAAATACTGGAATTATTTCTGGACATAATATTGAGACTCTAGGGACAGTAAGTTTTCGATTCTTGAAATACGACATGCCTATTTAGGTCATAATTTCAGCTGCAATCTTACTTGCTCCTTGTAACAGATTTCAAGGAAGACTCAGCTTCTTTTTTTAGAGAAGTGTGTACTGTAGAGTACAGCACAGCACAGTGTGTTTGGTAGATGATAACCCAAACCACATGGGTTCAGAATTTCTTTTTTTCTGTTTCCAGTGATGTTAGTGGATTTACATCTCAGTGTGAATGTAGTGATTACTTGCTTCTATGAAAAAAGAGTTAATATTTTAGCTTTCAAAGAACTATAGCCTGTAACCTCTTAATGCTTGTTTATACTTTGGTTAAGGAAAATGAGGAGATAAAGTCATTCACAAAAGTAGTTGGCTTGCTGAAATAGGTCAGGTATTACAAACCTCTGGACTGTGCTTCTGCGATAGAGAACTGCAAGAGCAGATCAGGGAGCCAAATGATTGGATTTTTAGGATTCTTTGTGGAAATACATATGTATCAAGGGACTGTTCTTTGGAATATCACAGCCACAGATGAGCTGACCAAGGTAATGGTCTGCAGCACCAGAAACTTCCATCCCTAACACAGCCCAATATCCAGGATGCTACTTACATATTTCTGTTTGCACACCCAAAGCAAATGAATGAGACTGACACCACCTGTTAACGTCAATGCAACTGGAAATGAGCAGGATGGGAGTGGTATTTGATGATTTTAATAGTAAGAACGCTGTATTGCATGTGACCTGTTACTCAAGAGGTTGTAAAAACTGCAACCTTCAAAACAATCAAGTTAGTTGATTTATTTCTCTTTGATTTCTGTGGAATTTAGGGATATATTTGTTGATAAAGAGAAATGTGTGTAGGTACATAATGCTCACAAAAGTGTCCAAGCTCAGATTCTTGCAGCCTCTAGCTGGGGACAGTAGTGTTCTCAAAGTTTCTGTGCCTATGATGGGCAGTTATGACTCCAGAGCTTCTGCCTTCAGCTAAGTGCTGGGCTCTAGCAGTGCTCCTGGACTGCTCCAGCTGTGTTGCAAAACATTTTGAACCATGGCTCAGCCTGTTGGTAATGATGGCCAGGTTATTTGCCTGCATGGATTTAGACCTTGTACAGTGAACGAGGTCAGCTGATCTCTGCCTTTGTGCGTAATTTTGTTTATAATTACAAGTGCTGTTCTCTTAGGCTGCTTGCAGCTTCTCTTGGTTCTGATTACAATAAAAGAAAGTTCATGGCTTTTGCTGATTCGGTTTCCTCCTTTCCAGAAATCTTCTTCAGATTGTTAATCCAAATGTTAAATGATGTCATAGAAGGGAACCTTGACATAGTCTGAGAGCTTCTTGTAGCATCAGTATAACTGATAGGTCTAATGAAAGCAAAAACTAGAATTTAGTTCAGCAGAGAAGACAACCAGAAAGACTTTTGCAAATCATCTTGTGAGTGATCCTGCCAACCAAAGTATGTTTTGCAAAAGCCAGGTCTTTTCTGCACTCAGAGCTTTTTAATGACCTTAACTGATCTCTTTTGCTCATCACCATTCCTCAATGGGAGTGTGTAAGAACCTGAGGAGAGTTTGGGATATAAAATTCCCAAGCCACCTATTTCCTAATTTCCTATTTTTTTTTTTTCATTGGGGCCAGTAGCTGACTGCTACTTACTACTTGTCCTGGGGAATAAAAGCACTGCTTTGATCTGCTATAAAAAGAAGACCAAGTGTGAGCTTCTTGGATCTCTTGATGGTTAAGTAAATTATGAGGATGTGTGTGTGTGTGTAGATAGGTTACTTAGAATTATATGGTAGATTTAATTTAAACTGATCTTCAAAGGGATATCAACAAACTGTTTCATTTGCCAGGGGAAATCACCTTATATTGTCCTTAAATGAAAATGGTAATTAGGAGGAAGTTAGGGTGAAAATTGTTTCTTGGGCTGGCTTGTTACTTTGCTATTCACTACATTACCAAAGGGAAATAGCCATGTCCCCATCTAATCTGAACTCATCAACAAGTGCTCAAAAACACATGTGGCTTGTTAGTAAAGCCTATAATTAAAAGGAGGAAGGGAAAGCCTTTCTAGGATTAGCATGTAATAGGACAGGAATAAAAGGGTCAGCTTTCTCCCTTCTTGTCTCTTCCCTCTGAGGTCTGAACATTCTAGTCCTCACTCAGAACTGCTACTCTCCTCATAAGTGTTATTTGCCAGTGAAGTAGATGGGCAAATTGAGAACTACAACCTGAGCAAGTTAAGAAAAATACTGCTGTGTTCTATGAAGTTGAGAAGCAGATAGTGATGAAATACCGAAGTTGCTCTTGCCTCAAGTGGATGCTTATAAGCAGCAATGTGGAATGGTAAGGGCCAGAATTTAACCTAAAACCTATAAAGTAATCAGAATTTGTCAAAAACGTAGCACTTAAATTTTGACAGCAACTGAACACTTAAACACAGGAGTATCTAATGCCCTCGCATCTCTGAGATATTTGTCTTTCTTTTTATACCTTAGCGATGTTGAAAATGAGAAAAGCTGCAAATGTATCCCATTTTAGGTGTATATAATATTTGGATGCTAATGTTTTGAGATGGTCCAAAGTGGTCTCTGTTGGTAGAGCTCTGTGGGGTAAAGAACCAATGCCTTGGGCTTTATTTGATATTTGTGTTCTGAAACATCTCTTCTCTGTTTTCACGGCAGCATAATACATACATCTTAAGGAGAAAACGGGGTTTTAGTCTTCTATGATTTTTAAAGTATGATCATTCACAGGAGAGGAGAAGGCGGTGAGAGGTATTGTGGGCATTTTAACAGATTTACTTAGCTGTGCTTCTAAGGAGTTTTATCCTTCAAGCACAATTCCTCATTCCTGTCAGCAGTGACTGTCTGCTGAATCATTCACAGAGGAGAAAAGGTGTTAGGGTAGGTGTGGATTTCTACCAGAATGCAGTTTTTGAAACATTAGTGACATTCTTAATGTGTGCATACTCAGCATAACATATTCATTTGTGGTTGCCTCCTCATTCTTTTAGCTAATTAAAGCAATTTATTGGGGCATGAATATGCAACAAAGCTAACTCTCAAAAGATTTTTTTTTTTGTTTCGTTTTTTGTTCAGTCTTGATTATGAATGTAGTCTGCATTTTTTTTTCCCATATGCCATTCCAACTGCTGGCACATGGTTTAAAGTGTTATAATCTTGCACCTTGTTTCTTGAATGGCTTTGATTAAAGCTTTTTACTTTTTTAGTGATGGTTATTTCTTTAGATTAAATGAAAAAAGTAATGCTATGAAAAGAAAGGCAACCTCCCAAGAAATAGCTTTCTCTCTGCATGATTCTTGTATCTGTTGAAGGAGATGTATTAGGAATTGTAGTACATATTGCTTCTAAATCCACACATATCATAAAAGGTGTATTTATAGACAGTAGAAAATTTTGTGAGTAAGTAATGGTAAGGTAATTACTGTGGAGATACCTAAGGGTAAGTCATGGGGGTTTTCAACACTAATAACTAAGCAGCAAGTATAAAAGTCTCAAGTACCTATTAGCTATAGTACTGCAATAATTGTGTAATCAAGAGATTTAATTGTTAATGGTGCCTTCTTTTTTTGGTTTTGCGTCACTAGACACTTGAAATTCTGGAAAGCACACATAAATATAGAGCAAGTAAGCAGATTTGCCTCCACAAGGCATCTTAATTCAGGTAGAAGTTTAGAATCATTTGTATTCTGCTTTTGTTGCTCTTGAAAATTGCTGTAATACTCTGGATATGAGTTTGTTGTAAGATTGTGGATTGTAGGTGTTGCACTTTTATAATGTCACCTTGTCAGCATGTACGTGAGCCAGAGAGGATTGGGAATATTGTTTACAGCTGTTGGGCCACATAATGAATGTCTGTAACTTACGTCTGTGAAGTGATGCCATTTTACACTTCTCTGTCCAGAGTGAGTGCTGTGGTTGCTGAGTGCTTTTGAGGAAGTAGCATGCGCTGCAGTGGGTCAGATTCAGTGCCAGCAAGAGGCCGAAGACAATTTAATAATGATGCTGTCCACACAGATTGGCCAGCTGGATGCTTCTAAAGCAGGTGGCAGAGTCTTTGTACTTGAAAGAGAAATTAGTGTATGAGAACTTTAAATTGGACACATCATTCCCTAGTAAAAAGTTATGCAAATTAGAAACATCTCATTAAATGCAAGCTAGAAGGAGCAGCTTCCTCATATATTTGATCAGATTGTGTGGTTTTTATTGAAATTATTTCATTTTGTGCTGAGGATTTACCTTTTTTATAAATTATGTTTAGTTAACTTAAATGTAATGTGAGATGTCTATCCCTGGTCCCTAGATAACACTGAAATTATACTAGTTAGAATTTTACAAATCTGACAAATCCCTAGTAATCGTTATCTTGGTTGAAATCTAATTAATAGTAGTATAGCATTACTGTTGTACCTCCTTTGTGAAATTTAATAGTCACTTGGTGACTTTCAGACTGTAGCTGCCTTGTAGGCATACATGCTACAGTGGTAGACTAGGAATATGCAAATCCCAAATACTCAGCAATATGCCCTTTACTGTGATGTGCAACACTTCTAAGGAAGTTTCTAGTGCACAAGGAGGCATTTAAAAGAGTTTTTTCCTTGGGTGGGGAGGGAAAGGGGAGCTAATGGAATATCAGTGCACCCTGGGGAAGGATTTCTCTAGACTTTTTCTTTGCTGTAATTCTCTGCATGTGGCATGCATATAAATTGGAGAGACCTGGTTTATTTTCTCATTTTCTATTTCCAGATCCTTGTGATATATATACTGTTCCATATGTTTGCAGGATTATGCTTTGCTATGTTGTCTTAAGCTCCTTAGGCAGAATAAGTATCTAGTATTGTTCAGCTGAAGCTAAATTTGCTTCCTGAGTTTAGCTCTTTTTGGGCTTTGGCTCAGAAACAGAGTGAAAGTCAGGTTCAAGGGACAAAACACGATAGAACAACTATTCAATGAAAGGTCAGAATTTCGGTTCTCTCCTTCTGAATTTTAGAATGTGTCTGAAACAATGCATGCTGATCATCCACTTCTCTACCAAAGCAATGGGGTTGACCTGAACTCATGCAGTAACAGGGAATAAAAGAGGAAGGTGAGCATTTGACTTAGGTTTCTGATAACTCAAACCATAAGGTCTAAAACAGTTCTGACCTGTTTTCAGTGCAGGCGGCTGAAATTTTTGTTTGTAAAGGGTGTAAAGGACCTCCTCAGCCAACCAGACAAATTTCTGTGGGGGGTGATTTCACTGCAAGCACAGTGCACAACTGCCTGGGTAGACTGCAGGAGAACTTAGCTTTGGGATATGTATCTGTGATCAAAACAGAACCACGATCCACCTAGAAAGATTACAAAGGAAAAAGTGAATAGAAAGAGGGGGCTTTTTTCCTCCAGAATCTCACTTTCTCTGGTGCTACCATCTGAAGGTTTGGTTAGTGACCTATTTGTTATAGCTGAGTGCTAGGAGAAAGCCTGAAACTCTCTGGATCTGTTTCAGACTTGGATACGCCCTTTGGGGTTCTTTCATTGAGGTAGTGTGGCAGAAAGGAATGCATCATATTCCTATGCGATGAAGTCAAGACCACCTGGGAGCCATGGCAGCAACCATTGCATTGCATAACTGCAATACAATAAATATAACCTGGCAGAAAGTGTAAGGCCTCCCATGACTGTATTGAACATTTCTCAGCTGATTAGTTGTTGTACATTCAAACTCTAATCACTGCTACCACAATGCGTCATCTTTGCTAGGCCACCTAATACTGACTGCAGTGTCTGGAAATCTACCTGCTCTTGCTTTTATCTTGTATGCTAGCATATTTTGGGGTGATAGGAGTTGATTGGTGACAAACATCCTCTGTTCATACAGATGTAAATTTGAGTGCTGGGGTACTGAAAACCAAGGGAAACACTTTACAGGTAAGCAAGCTTTACATTTGGTGGAAGATGGTATAGCATAATTACTCATGAATAGTACCATTCCCTTAGCAATTGCATCTGTCCCATTACCAATGCAGCCCATTTCAGATGTTGGCAGAAGCAGCAGCATCTTTGCAAAAATCTTAGTACATTAGTCTTCGTTTTAGTCCTGATAAACACCAGCCAGAAGTGAAACAACAGGAAGGGAGGACATGAGCAATAAATAGTATAACCCCTTTGAAAATGCCTAGAATTCTTAAAAGACAGAAAACTAGTGACAACCTAAAGGCAAACCTAACCTGTCTCTAACACACATTTATTTTGGAATTTCATCATAGTTCTGATTGAGGAAAGAAAGACCAATTACCCCAGGAAAACATGGATTGCATTACATATGCATTCACTGCCAAAGGGGGAGAATGTTGATTACTTAACACAAAAGTGCTGAAGCCATTAGTACAGCCTTTTAAGAGTCGAAATAAACGTGTATTATATGCCTGTAAATCCCAGTGGACAGCACAACCGGTGTCATGTTCCACAGTGGATCCATTAGTAACATAATGTCATTTAACCACAGGCCATGCTAATGGTTTAAATTAGAATTTGTGTGGATTTTTTAATTTGTGAAAGATTCTGCTACCTGATTAGAATAACCCTCTTCAGCATAAAGCTGCTGCTTTTGTGATACAGCACTTCAAGCAATACCAATGAATGGGCAGGTGTGAAACCAGGCTTTCTGAGCACGTGAGAACTAAGAGTTGAACAAAATCAAATGTCTGTGTGGTACTCGATAGCACAGAAAAAAGGGTTGAGATGTCTTTAAAAACAACTGACATCTAGTGTGGGACAGGTGACAAAGGATGTGCAATGACATGTTTGTGCAAACTCATTTTATAGCTGAAGATAATTGCCTCCACTATACTCTGGGCAACAGTGCCCCACTGACAGTAGTGGTGCTAATTGCTTGGGTAGAGAAATTGCCAACTGTCATGGGTCTGACACAGAAAAGAATCTGTGGAAAATAAGACTTTAAAAATCAAAATGATGACCTCAACACAGAAAACAGAAGGATATGTGAACATGGGAACTGCTGTTCTTCTTTTTCATGACTGCTTTAAATGCCTCTGCCAGAGGTATGGAGGCTACTGCTGTGGCTTCAAACCTTTTCAGAAAATGTGGCACTTGTACTATACAGCTTCCCACATAATTCCTCTGTGAAAGCATTTCACCAGCTGGCTGTGTTACAGTAGGACACTAGTAAATCATTCTCTCCTACGGAGCTGGAGGGCTGCTGGTCTTGATACTGTCTAACTAATAGTACTGCTAGCAGTACTTCCCTTAAAGTCTTCCATCCACATAGTACTCTTTTTGTCAGAAAATGCATATATATTTTCCCTCCTCATCCTCCATATCATTTATAGTCTTGAAAATTCATGTTCATGTTAAGCACAATAAATAAAGAGCTGCTTGCAAAATGTGTCTCATGCAGTTTGGTTGGGGTTGAAGGGAGGAATAGAAGTAACCTTCTGATGAGTAGAAAAACAGGATGGGAACTTTGTGCTTATAAATGTTACCTGAAATGGTTCTCATTTTTCTTAACTGAGATGCTAACTCCCCCACAGAGTTTCTCCCATAGGGTACTGTAGAGCTTCAGTCAGCTCAGCTCTGATACCGTAGGAGCATTCCTTACTGCAAAGATGATTAGAGCATAATGAGAGCTGTCTCAGTTTTAAATGCAGTTGTGCTCTTACTTTGGGCTGGCTGGCCTACTGAAGAGCTTGAGCACAGCTCACAAAGTACTTAGTGAACCACAGCCTGAGCTTCCTTCACTGCTGCCCCAAGAGACACAACTTTTCCTTTCTCAGTAAAAGCACTGTGTAGTGGCAGTACCTGTTTTCTAAACAGGTGTGCATGGGTCAGTTACTAGAGTGGAACAAACCATGCTGTGCTCACACAAAAAATTTTAAGTGCCATGTCCCTGAGAGAAGAAGGCAAACTATAATTGAATTTGTTGTATGGAGATGACAGCAGGGGTAAATACAGAAGGAAAGCAGGCATCTTCAATCTGTATTGGAAAAGAGAGCAAGACATCGTTCAGGGGCGTAAATTATTTATGTATTTCTGCAGTGAAATAAGTTCTGCATAGATAAATCTGAACTCATTGTACAGGATCCCTCTTTGGAGAAAACTCTTGCATTTTGTCCTTCTTAAAGGATTTCTGAATTCTGCTGACTATTCACATGTTTTATGCAGATATCCATGCATGTTTTAGTAGCACTGTTCAAGGGAATGTTTTAATTTCCTAGCTATATGCATGTAGACCTCCCATACATTACTGTTTATAAATGTCCTTTGGTGAAAGCCAAGCATACCTTAGGAACTTGATCTGATGTCTGTAGCTGAAATACTGGCCACCTACAATATGGAAGGTGACACTTTCTTCTTCCTAGTCACTTTCTTAAAGCCCAGCCTGAGTTAGATACTGTTTGTATTTTCTCTGCTAGAGCTAAAGGAAGAGGAAATGATCATTTAGTTGTCTTCAGCAGGAGGGACAGGTGCTTTCTATGAGAACATAGCAAGGGCATTTTAAAAACTGCGTGTTGTTGACCCAGCACTGCATGATTTCTTTTGGACAGGCTAAGAAGGTTAAATTGCAGCCTTAAGCAAAGCTGTGGTGCTGTATCTGTGACTCCTGTCTGGGGGGCCAACTCTGAGTCCTGTCAGAGCTGGCTGACAGGAATGGAGGAGATTTCACCAGACCCACGCTGAGCTCAGTGACATAGTTCTGCCCCTGCTCTGTGAAGTGCTGCTCTGCGTTGGGCCATTTTAACATTAGCATAGAATTGTAGAAAATCCTGAGTTGGAAGGAACCCACAAAGATCATCGAGTCCAGCTCCTGGCTCTGCACAGGACAACCTCAACCCATCTCCAGTATATACAAGCTGGAAAGGGATGCTTTCACAGCCAGCCTTAGTTGCTGCACTGGTAGAGGGTGTTTCTGCTCATGCTTCTAAGCCTGTTCTGGCAGCTGCTGCCAGGTGCTGAACTGCAGGCTTTTGCTGCTGAGATGCAGCAGCTACCTTTCTGGTTGCTCCTTCACTAGGGAGCAGGTCCCTCTTCATCTAAGAAATGTGCAAAATAAAGCAGGAGATCACAAAAAATAAAATTAGTTTTTCACTAGCATCTCTGATCCTTTAAGGAAGGCTCATCATACCTCACTGGCACCTTGCTTTTGCTGTGGCAGGGGAGGCCTGTGACTGTGCTGTTTAGATTTGATGTCCAAAGTCAAAGTAGAAGTGGTTGGATACAGTCTGCCTAGGCCAACTGTGAAGAGAGTTGACTGGGTTTGAGCTGTGCAGGAAAATACTACATTCCTTTTGTGATTTCTCAGCAGTGTTTTCCAAAGCTCTCGCAGAGCCCACTTTACCTGGCTTAAAGCAAATGGCCTGATTTTGCTGTCTTCATCCTTGAAAGCTTCTTTAGAGTGAAAGACCTTTCCATGTGACTTATGACAATCTCCTTGTTGGTGAGCTAGCCTGCAACCTCAGGAAACAGGAATTTTATTTTTTAAAATGCTGGGAAATGCAAACATGCAAAAGTTCCAATAGTATCCTCTGTAAGAGAAAGTGTTAAGCTAGCTGAACACAAGTTTGGGTTCCCCTTGGTTATCATTGTTTTGGGATTTATCACATGACTGTCAACACTCTCATGTAATAGACCTTGTTCTATAATATTACCTACCACATGCACTTTCTGCTTCAGAACCTTACAATCTGCTTGACATTTTCAAAATTACCAAAGGGAGCTGCGCAGGAATTAGACCCCAGTTTTTTGAAATGTTTAAAAAAATTAAATAAGGCAGCAGCACATTCTGAGGTATACCCAGTATATAAGGAACGTGCTCTGAGTTTTGTGTGAGTCTGACTTCTCATCTTTAAGTGAAGAATTTTCAAGACTTCACTGTACATTTTCCTAAAAGGGCTTGATTGGTATTAGTAAAGCAGCTAAACCCATTCGCTCTTTCTGGCCTCAGCATATAATCAGTATTCAGTGTTGTTTGGAGCCTTTAACTGAGCCAGAAAATCAGTCTTGCCATTCACATTTGCATGAGAATGCTTAAGAAATGCGTGTTCCTGTTTTTTCCTTAATTTGACAAAAGTTACAATTGAATTTGCATTTTCCCAGTTAAGGAATTTGTTTTCACTTGGGTTAGGAAGATAAAATGTCAAAAACTCTGCTCACAAATGGGAACACAAAATAAAAATTGGCAGTATGGCATAGTTTGCTCATACTATTTTTCAATATCAGACATTAATAAGTAATGTAACAGAGGTAAAAATAAAACACTCAAAGTGAACATTTGGTATTGAAACATAGTTGAGATAACACTGATCAATCTTTTTGGTAGTTGTCATGTTTTTGCAGATTGTTTGACTATTCTGTCCTCAGGGGGGAAGCTGATCTACTAGGGAAGTTTGGGACAGCTTATAACAAAAGCAAATGCCAAGTGGTTTTCTTTTGACAAATTCGAATCTACCATTTCTTCCAGTTCTGATCTTTTCATGGGAGTCACATTCAAAATGCCTACATAACTTTTCCCACCATCTACAGCTCCAGTGGGAATCCTTGACATGGGATTATTTTGGCTTGGTTATCCACAGCTAGCATTCTTCAAACATGAATATGGTCTATAAGAGGCAAATTAAGCACATATTTGGCTTGAAACATCAAAATCAGTCACTGAAGTAAATTTCGAAGGGCAGCAGAATTTTCTTGAAATTGTTTTCTCCTCTTTAAGGATGTAATCTTTTATCAGATGTCGTCTTTGGCACCTATGGTAGCAAATACTTGAGGGTCTCTGCCTGGGCAGGAGAAGCCAGGACAGACAGGGGAATTGAGTCTTTGAAACTGCAGTGAGGCCCCTGAATGGGATGAGTTTGGAGTATGAAGCTGATGTGTTTCATTGTGTTCACTTGAGGGAAAAGGAAAAACTAAACTTTTGGGAAGCTTCAAAACAAATTTTATTCTCTGGTTTTTATCATCATGTGGAATGACTCAGAAGCCTTCAGAGACTTCACTTTGTCATCATTGATGAGATCCCCACTAAGCTTTTTAGGGTTGGATTGCCTCAGCTACAACTGAGCACAATAAAATGTTAAATCATCTGTATTATTTTTTGACCATTTATCTCGATGATTTGGCTTTAATAGTTATATATGGGACTTTTGCTTCCATAGTAAATTCCTTTCAGAATCAGACTTGGAGAGCCTTCAGTTGCCTTCACTGTAGCTTTCACTGGAGTGACAACTTAGCAGAGACCTCTCAGTTTCAAATGATGTGATAGATTGCTATGGTGACAGTTCTGTTGTGCAAAGCTGCCAGCAGGGATGGGTTAGACTTAAATGAATTAAAATAAATTAAACCAGTGCATTGTCTTAGTTTAAAGTTTATTAGTAACGGAGCAGTTTCTGTTTTAAACCTGTTTCTATTGACAATGGATCCCAAAAAATTCTACAATTCTTTTGTGAGGCCAAGGGTTTTATGTCTCCTTATGTATGTGCTTTATCATGTTTGCGCTTTCTGTTTTGAGCTAAAGTGCAACTTCAGAAGCATCCTGTGAGTCTTGGATTAATTATAGAAATGATAACTGATCAAAAATTAAATCGTGTTCTTTCATTTCTAAGCTGGAATTTTTCAGTTTCTAGACCGTTGTTTCTCCATTGAGAATCTCCCTTACCAGGGATCACTTTATGCAGACAGGAGGAACTGTTTCTTACTTCCTTTCTGCTTTTTCCAGACCTTAGCTTATTTATGTGGATTTTTTCTAAAATTCTTCTGATATGGTATACCCCTTGTATCTCTCTTCCCCTTACATAAGGACACCTGGACTACACAAAGCATTTCAGATGATCCTCTGGCCACTTTCTCAATACTGCCTTGTATCTCCTGCTTGAAGACCTGGCAGTCAGATTATCTGTCTGCAGTAACTATAGGAAGTTTTTGTTCCATTTCTGTCTTGTGGTCCTTAGTCATTCACTCCATGGCACTGTATTTTAGGATTTCACATTCTTCCTCTATCTTACATCCAACATATTTTGTCATACATTTGGTTTATTTAACAATTTCTACCACTCAAATGAATCATCTTATTCTGAGATCAAATTCATCTATATAACAGACACTTTGTTATTAACAAGTCTTCCAGTTTCAGTACTGCATGAATCCTATTTGCAAGGATTTAATAATGATACGAAGGAAAATGACACAGTGTCATTGTACATTTACCACTTAATTTTTTTCTGTGCTCTACTGCTGCAGTAGTTCCTGGCTTATGAGTTGCAAAGGTACTTATTTTTCTGTATTGCCATGTAAGGCTAAATTAAATATTTTAGAGTTCTCAATGACTACAGAAAAATATCAGCAATATGACTGTATTTTTTATCTTGCTGACTTTTTCATAGCAGTTTCTACTACATTTAAATCACTGTCAAGCTTATCACCCTAGGCTTTGCCCAGATATCTCCTGGAATTTCATAAAGAGTTGCAAAACATTTCAGAATACATTAGTAGTACTCATTGAATAAAGGCGCTACTAATATATGAATCAAGGACTACTAATACACTTAAATTTATTAGTATCTGTCTTTTTTCTTATGAATCTATATTCTAATCCATCCCATCCACTGAAGGGCTGCCACAAATAAATAAAAAGGACAGAAAGGTACCCAAACCCCACCCCCAAACAATTCTGAGTATTAAGAGAACTGTAACTTTATGATGAGTATGGTCTGTGATACATATGTATGATTTGCTTGTTTTGTTTTAAAGGAAAATTACTTTGGGTGAGAAAAAGTTATCCAAAACAATCCTAATCCTCAAGGATTATCTGTTTGGCAGTGGGGCCACCTATGCTGTGACACATGTAGATGTGACTGAAACATTTGTTGTGGTGTTCTCCTAAATGCTACTATGAAAATGAATATAGATTAATTTGGATGGGGATCTGGTGAAGTTTGTCAGGAGGACTATAAATGACAAAGACCAAAGTATTGTGTGTGATGAAGGAAGGAGAAAGACTGCTGAGGGGTGAGGTGTTCCTCAGCTTTCATTAATGACCCATGAGAAGAAATAAAAAAAATATGACTCAGTTTCATGGATGCTGTTCTGTTCCAAAAGACTGAGAATACTATTTAAAGTACAAAAACAATGCAGAGGGGAATGAGTGTGAGTCTAAACAAGGAGAGAGGATGGAATAAAAAAAATCTGGTCTGTGTTACTAGAAGGAAAGAACATTAAAAGCATGCATTTGTCTACAAACACATTGTTAGAGGAAAAACTTCAGCAGCAGGAATGATTAAGGAGATGTGTATCCTCTGGCCAAACTGAAAAGACTGTTGGAGTGCAACATGGCCAGTCATTTTACCGTGTTTGAGGTGGTCTGTCTACATGCAGAAGCATACCATGGCCAGTGGAGTATGTGTGTTTTCAGGCAAAGTGTAAAATGAGCTGCCTCCATGGAAAAGGAGTTCCTTAATCAGCAGGTCTGTTCTGCATGGAAGGGAGGCAAGATTGGCTGTCTTTATCTGCCTACAGAGGACATTGCTCTTCTGATGTCAGTAATGTTGTCCTGGAATGTGAAAACCAACCTCTCAGCCTCAGCTACCTTCTGAGCTGGTCTCTGCAGGTTTCATACAGACCCTGTGAGCAGGGCTTCATAGCAGAAATCTGTGGGGCCACTGTGACAGCTGGTGATGCTGCTGCTTGAGGTACAAGTAAAAGGTGATGGAGAGTTTCATGAATGTGTTATGCGCAGCTGTAGAACCAACTTCTCTTATTTTCCTTTCATTATAGCATCTCTGGGTTTTCCCAGTGTCCCCTACTATCTTTATTGGGAGAGATTATGAACAAACTTTTTCCTTATTATCTTTGCTTTCTCCATGCCTCTTCTTGTTTCCCTCCATTTCCCCATCCCCTTTGCCATGCCTGAAGAGTCTTATTCTAATTGTGAATTCTTTGGACATAAGCTGTTCTGTTATCTTTGATTGCTTTTTTTGCCTTTTTTTTTATTAGTGTAAGAATAGTTGGAATTATTTGAAGGGAGAGAAATGGAAGTTTCTTTCTTAATTACCACCAAGTATTTATTTACTGTTCCCTATTAGTGCAAATTCAGATTGCTGAAAATTGCCTAAATAAAACATTAGAGCAGAGATGGTCAATTTCCATATCCTGCAAGCTGAGTACACGAAAGCTCATTTGGCCAAGCAGTGCACAAAAGCATGAGAAACGAGGGCAGAGAGGAACTGAGGAGCTGATTGTGAATGGGTATCCTGCTGCTTCCCAGGGCTTCATCTCTTCCCTTACAATAAGGGAGGAAGGTAATTGCTTTGCAGCAGGCTCTTGCCGCAGCCTTTGGCTGTTGGTCTCACAGATGTTCTTGGGTTGCTTTTCCTTACAGATAGAATGAGATTTTCTGTGCTGTGGTGTTGCAGAAGTGGTACTTTACACTTCTGTAATCTCTTGTACTGGGCTGTGTTTTTAAGGGATTTTAAGGGCTGGATTTTGTCTCCAACAGTGAATCTACAACCCACCAGATTTGTCCTCTGTGTGCTGAGATGCAAGCATGTGTGGCATACTAACATATTGCTCCTACATTGCCTATTTTTAAGATTATGGAAAAGCATAAAGTGCTTCAACTAAGACAACTTATTTTTGCTTTGTTTTGCCATCTACTGCAAATATATTTGGCAAACCTTCTAATCAATGTTGACTGGTCTGCTGTGGGCTGTCTTATCTGTGTTTGACTATCTTGTCTGTCATGATTTGTTGAATATAATTTTGTTTTGTTATAGCCTAAATTTCAATGAAAATTCTTTACATGTCTGCTCACTCAAAATGAGATTTATTGAGGGTGATAGAAGAACACTTATAATGTGCAGTGTACTGAATAAAAATATACTCATAATAATTGCACTTGTTTTACATCTGCATTGGTAAAATCTTGCAAAGAGTTTGAATTAAGGAGAGAAAACTGCCGAAAGGAGGACAGAATGCAGATTATGAAGGGATGGAGTAAATTTTCTTTTGCTTTGCTTTATTTCTTTCAAAACTGAGTATTTTTATCTCCAAGCTGCACAGTATATATGGGGTTTCTTCTGAACTTCTGCTTTTTGTAAAGAAAACTAGTTCAGATATCAGTTGAGCTCCTGAGGTTTGAGCCTTAAAAAAAAAAAGAAAAAAAAGTAGTTTTTCTTGCTATTGTTTCTGGTCATGTGTTGGTGCTCCCCAGATCGTGGGTAGAAGGGGCTATGAGGAGAGCAATGCAACTGCATCAGCATCATGTTGCTGCTGGGCAGTGCTAACGAGGAGAGGCTGTGCTGCTGTGCTACCACTCTGTCTAAGCCTCTGCCTTCCCTCCCCTACCGGCACATTCCTGGTTCATTTGCTCTCTTATGGTTATGATAGCTGAGCAGAGACTCTCTTGCTATGTGAGGGTTTGGCACAATGAAATCTTGAAGCAGAGATATTGGAGCACACAAAGGGAAAAGTAGAGACCACAGGAGCTTGGACATTGATTCTGTCTGGCAGCCCTGAGGCTCAGGGTTGTCTGAGATTTGGTAAGACCTTGTTGGTACTCACAGGCCATGTAATAATGATAATTGTGTTTTTCTGGGCTTTGTTGATATATTTTGGTGCATTTATCATTCTCTTCCTCCCCTCTCCCTTTATGGCTAGTGCATGACTGTTAATTGCTACTCTTAAAAGTCCAGCAAATTTTCAATATAGGTGGTAAGTTGCAATTCCCTGCACTCTTGTAAATTATTCAAGATAGGTAAAAAGAGCTTAACTTTAAAAAAACAATCCAAACCAAAACCACACCACTAAACCCTCCCTAACTTCTCCCCAACAATATTCTTGCCGCTTTGTTTTAATTTTTTACATATCACTACCTAGGGTAGTCCTAAAAACTTCACTGTAGCTCTGTCATCTACATTGAAAGGTGATGGTATATGAGACACATCAAAATAGAAGTGTGCAACATGGTAATTTCAAAATCATCATCTTTGTCTCGTTCTGTACACTGTGTTCAGTACCTGGCATCGTGCTGTGTCCTGCAACAGTGTCCCTTCCCATGTGTTTGCAGAATGCCATTCAGTAAGGGTAACTATGCTGTAAAAAAACACACATTCAGTGAAAATGGCATATTTTCTACATACTTCAGGACTTTAGAAAAAGTTTTTTCATTTCTTCTCTTTATTCATTAGAAGTAGACAAAAAATCTACTTATCTTCTACTAGGTTAGTCCAGGGTAAATAGTCTACCTCCTTCCTTCCAAGAATAATGTTGTCAACTATATTATCTAGAAGCAGGCTGGTTGTGACTTCTTTCTATGCTCAGCACTGGTGCAGCTTTACCTTGAGCCCTGTGTGCAGTTTTGCGCACCACAATATAAAAAAGACATGAAGCTGTTAGAGAGCATTCAAAGGAGGGCAGCGAAAATGGTGAAGGGCCTTGAGGGGAAGTTGTATGAGGTGTGTCTGAGGTTGCTTGGTCTGTTCAGCCTGGAGAAGAGAAGACTGAGGGGAGACCTCATTGCAGTCTGCAACTTCTTTGTGGGGGGAAGAGGAGGGGCAGACACTGATCTCTTCTTTCTGGTGACCAGTGACAGGATGCGAGGGAATGGCCTGAAGTTGTGACAGGGGAGGTTTAGGTTGGATATGAGGAAAAGGTTATTCACCCAGAGGGTTGTTGGGCACTGGAACAGGCTCGCCAGGGTCAGGTCACAGCACCAGCCTGACAGAATTCAAGAAGTGTTTGAACAATGTTCTTGGGCACGTGATGTGACTCTTGGGGTGTCCCATGCATGGCCAGGAGTTGGACTTGATGATCCTTGTGGGTGCCTTCCAACTTAGCATATTCCGAGATTCTGTGACTAAAGTCAGCCAGGGCTTGCTAAAATGCTTTGTATCTAGTAACATGCTTAAGAAGTCAACAATCTGATGATAGGCGAGGTAAAACCTGCAGAGACCATGCTTCCATTTCTCAGTCTATTAAAGAAAACTGTAGAAGGCTTCAAGCCTAAAGCTTAATTAAAGAAGTAGATTTTCAGCTAATGTACTGGAGAGAGGAATTGCTGTAAGCAAATGATAATAAGAGTTGCCTGTTTGAAAAACAAAACAGAAAACTTAGAGGAAAAAAATCTTAAAGAAAAATAGCTGTCAAATTATTCTGAAACCCACTGGTTACATGTCAGTCAGAGGATCCTGCTGCTCATGGCAACAGCCTTTACTGACACAAGATTAGAAGCTGCTTTTTCAGCTGTCATCCAGGAGTGTACAAGTAATTGATTTTTAGGTTCAACTGCCAAACTAAAAATAACAATAATAATTAAAAAAAAAAGACTTGGATTGGATCACATATATTACTTCCCCCTCATTCATATGGAAAACCAAAATTATGTGGATAAAATATTACATTTTGTTTATTTTTTTCACAACAGTGAAAAAACATTGATTCTCCTTATAGGTGTGTTAATTGGTTTCTTTTCTGTTATAGCAAAGAGTTAAGATTTAAGCATTTCATACTGGATTTGAATATTTCATAGTATTAATTAGTTACACTTTTTTCACATAAAGGGTCAAATTTTGAGAGCTGTGTGTGGCTATGTACTATATCATTCTCAAAGGAGACAACTTGAGCATCTGTTTGCATGTTCATAAGATTCATAAGGGGAAAAACTGCGACGTGAAAGCTGCCTTTGAGATTTGAATCCTCATTTTCCTTTAAAATAATCAAGTAATTGAAGCCTCTAATGTAACAAAACACAAGTGAAGCTGTCCAATTCCCTTTCGTCTCCTTGTAGGTAGGTCCAAATAATACGTTGATGTCACAGTGAAATCAAAGGTGATGTTTGTCTTCAGGATGTATTAAGATGGCTTTTGGAACCAGCAGGGCATTAGACCCTCTATCACTCCAGACTCATGAATCCCTGTAGATGAAGGTGCCCCTTCAGTTGCTGATACTTCGGGTCACTAACCCCTGTCTTTCCAGCTGCTGGCACTGCAGACCCCCATATACACACATGAACACAGAAAACAGAATCTCTCACCCAGAAAAACAGAAAAAAAATGGAATCTGATAAGAAAATAAGTCAGATTGTGCCAATCAGGAGCAGGGTGTTGACAGAAAAGTGTACATACAAAGCCCTTTTAACACGAGATTGCTCCCTTTTATTCCCTTATCCTCCTCAATTTTCCCACAATTGTTCCTTTCCAAATCACCTAGATCCATCCTTTTCCCTGCTTTCAACTCCTCTAATAAATATCCCTGAAGTCCTATGCAGTCCCTAAATGTCTGCATTCTGTATTAAGCATACCCTGCGGTTGTGCATCCATGCGGTTTTGTGTGTGTGCAGACCAGTCTTTATCACAAAAACTACTGCTATTTCCTTGGCTTATTTTTTAGTTAACTCATATGTTTAAGGGGATTGTGGTGCCTCAAGGGCACCTCTCTACCATGAAAGTCTGGAGGTTTTTTTGTTCAGTAGGACTGTGCTATATTTCAAGAAAACCGTCCCTGGGACTGTGTTGCCTGAGTTTTCACTTTCCTTGAGATTCTGGTCTAGGAATGACTGATATCAAGCAGTGACTGAGTTTACTGGAAAATGGTAAATATTAATTTAATAGATTAATATTTTTTCCGACACCAAACTGGAATTTTGTTCGTGTCTGAACAAAATGTGAACACTTGTCCCAAGTCTGATTTATTATTGTTAACTTTTAAACTCAGCTCTATTATTCAGTTCTTAGTCCTTGTGACTTCTGGTTTCTGTCTATCACTTGTAAATGCAAGAAAGCGCCTAGATAAATTGCCTCTATTCTGACAGATCCATCTTGTAACAGCTTTGCTCTACACTTTTTAGTATGCCAGAACCTACATTCAACTTAGTTAGTTAATAGTAAAAAGTAGTAGAGAGTTTGGATGAAAAGTAGATTCTCAGACTTTGTGCTGTTGCTAGAAGAATTTATTTCCTTTTATCCTCTAACAGGACCCTAGTCACTCTGTGGACTTGAGCCATTGGAGCCAATGGAAACTTGCTTTCTGCATCACACTGGGTTTCCATAAAATAATACTTGTGGAGCTCAGCTCCCATAATTATTTCTGTTTCCAGCAGTACTGGGGACAAAAATGAATTTATTCCTACAGCTACCAGAAAGTCACCATGGTGTAGGGTAATGGGAGTTACCATGGAGTGAGTCTGTCCGTTGACCTTTCTCCTTTCCAACAGAATTCAGTGACTGCTATTGGCTATTGCCAAGCAGGAGACGTAAAACCAAGGTATTAGTTCAGCAATAGCCTGGTCCAGGGTAAAGAGTCCTTCTAGCCATTTTAGAAAACTTATCTTTCCAGTTGTTATGTTCTTGGAAGTAGCTGTAGATGTTCCTTCTCCATCAAAGCATCTAACCTCACTGTGCTCTGGCTGTGCTCCCAGCCCGGGTGGCTGTGGCTGCAGCCATCTGACTTGCATGCGGAGATGAGGTAATTCTGCTTCTCTGCCATCTGCACAGATATCTGCAAGGAGCAAAGAGTAGCAAACGGCAAAGAACACAGAAGACCAGGAAAGAGAGAGTAAAAATAAGCAGCAAATGCTAGTCACTGAGATGGTAGTAAAACAGTGCTTAAAAATGTTTTAGAATGCATGCTATATTCATTGGGTTGATTTTTCTCTCAGATTCACTTAGTCAGATTTGGAGGTAATGATTTCATAACTTCGTAGATGACTTTAGTACATGCCTTGCAATCTAAGGGAAAAAGGTCTTTTATCTTTCTATGTATCTCAGCTCTGAGCCTGGTTTCATAGTAAAGAGTTAGCTTACCTTTGCCTAAATAAGCCATGTGTGAGAGCGCTGAGAGCTCTGTTCCCTTGCCACATGGCAGCTTTCGCACCTCAGCTGTTCCATGCCTATACATATTCAGGAGGAAATTGCAGAAGCGTGGATTTTTTACTAATATAAAAAATGTTTTCACTGTCCCTGTGTAAATTTGTGCTTTTTTGTAGCAAAAATTTTTTAAATGTAATCACAGGAATCCAAGGGTAGGAGACTTAGAAAAATGGAAACCATTGTGAGGATCTTAGTCAAATTCCTAATAATTTTTAGAAATATATGGTGAAAGAGAGGCTTTTGTTTTGCTAAGTGGACTTAACATAGGTGAAGGCAAGACTTAGAGGTAATGTGTAAATGCGTCTCCTAGTGATGGGAATATTATATAGAGCACAACTGCAATTTGAGAAGCACATGCTCTCTTTTGTAAGTTCTACTAATGTTTCTGTTTGGTACAGTGTCTATAATTTCTTCTGTGATAGGTGACAACCTCTGACTGAGCCTTTCTGAATAAAGGACAGTTTATCTGAGTCTCTGGCAGATCTCATCTCCTTGCAAAGAAATTTCAATAAGTTCCCAAGGTTTTCAACCCATTTGCATGGTCTTCTCTCACACCTTGCCCCCCTTTGCTGCATTTCTTTCAGGGTTATTTATGTTCATCAGCTAACATGAACTCACCTTGGCTGCTGTTCAGTCCTTAATAAAACAGCCTTGTTCTGTGGAAACAGCAGATGAGAGATTCCAGTACCTTTCTCCAGCCTCTGAAGAAAAAGCTTGTGTTGTGGAAACCTTTTCTTTATGTTCTATAGCAAATGGAGTTGTTAGATACAATATTAACAGAAGCATAACTGATTATCTCCACAGAAGTTGAAAACTGTTCCATAGAACTTTTCACATGGCAGAGCTGGGAGCTAATGTATGTAGTGCCATGATAGCCCCCAGTGGTAATGGGTATTTTTCGGTGGAGCCTGTCAGTGGCAGATGAGGCTCTCATCTGTCTGCTTTTACTGTATCTGGGAAGCAGAGCTCCAGGCATGATGGTGTGGATGTGGAAGGGTACAGCTGCTTCACAGTGTGAAGTTTGGTGTGGTGTGTACAGAATGAACAGAGGAGAAAAACCTGCTATCTATGTGTGTCCCGTTCTTTCCTCCTGAATCTGCTCTATTCCATCTGAGCATCTCCTGCAGTCATAGATCCCATGAAAACACCAGCCTGGGGAAGGCAGAATATTTCTTTGCTTCAGAGGATTTTTTTTTTTTTTAAATAAGGAGAACGATTAGGAATGTAGAGAGTCTACAGGGTCAGGGTAGAGGTATGGGCCACAGGGTATAGGCTGGATGCTCACAGATAGGTGGCACAGGGCTATTGGGGCTTCTGTTTTCCCTCCACCTCAAGTAATGGCAAGGCTTGCCCTTCATCTCAACACTTTAGCAGACAAGGACTCAAGCAGGCTCAGTGTTGCTACCTCTGGCATGGCTCTCTGTATGACATTTAAAGTTCCTTGATGATTTAGCAGGCAGGCTGCTGGAGACTACTGAGGCCTCCATATAAACTCTGACAGTATTTCAGCTGTCCTAAGAGGTAATTTCTGTTAAAGGCTCTGCATTTGATGAATTGCCCTCCCTTTATTTCCATAAATGTTTCTTCTCTGCTCTAGCTGGGGGCATTTTATTGTTCATAGAAGTACAAATCCTAGGAGCAGTCCTGTGATAATGACAGGGTTTGAGATTGTAGTGTTTGGAGTTTCCTCTGTGGGTAAAGAGAGAAAAGTCTTATTGAAATCCAAAAGTCTGTTCAACTTTACTTGCAATGGCCCTGACTTGGCCTTCAGCCCTGCACCTGTAACTTGCTGTTCTACAGTGTGAAAAGTAGAGTCATTTGCACAAGAGGGAAATGGAACCAGTTGAAAGACTCAGTTTGTGTCTGCTCTTGATCTAAAGCTCTGCAACATGGAAAACACTTGGGGTTTTTGACAAAGGCAGTTTTAAAAAAACTGAGTGCTAAATAAAGATTATTAACTGTTAGGGGACATCCGTGAAAATTATGTTCTTGCAAGGTATTTCATTGTTACACCACTGGAATAATATACCTAGTCTTGTGTCCCAGTCCTTATTTACAAGAAACTTAATGGAGTTGGATAGTCAGTTTGCAACTTTTTCTGTTATCTCTCCCAGTTCTGTTATTTCAACTTCTTAGACTGCCTTTAAAATTATATTTGAGGTCCTTGTGCCTCTCTTTTGGCACCTAGGGCTAGATTTGCAAGTTATAACTTTCCTTGATCTTTGGTCACAAGCATTGGGCAGCTACATAGCAGTTGTGGACTACCTCAAATATCTAATTTTAAGTTTCTAATTCATCCACTATGAGGAAAAAGTATGTTCCCTAGTTTTGAGGTTAACTTGGTAGAATGATACCACACCATTTGAAACAGCTTACCATACCTGGTGATGAATGGTGTGACTGAGAACAGCACTACTAGGGTTTTTATCTTAACAGTAAGCATGCTCCTGAGTGTTCTAGGGATGATTTCTCCCACTCTCTCCAACAGCAGTTAGGAAAAATGAAAGTCAGGAGAGGGTCATTGGCAACTATATTGCTGTGCCAGGCTGGAAGCCCAGCCCATTAAATGTGAAAATCCATTAATTGTTTGAGTTTTGATTATATCTTTCTTTCAGACCCGGGACAGCATAGTTATGGTAACATAAACAGGTGGATGTACATTGGATCACACAATTTGCAGGGTGTGTCTCTAACGGGAAAATTTTGTTGTAAATGTCTGATTAATACCTTCAGTTATTATCTCTAATTGAACAGACATGGCAAGGGCCCTGATAAGCCCACTGCACAGCTGTTGGGAGGAGTGGAGAACTGGTGGCATTGAACTGAATTGTATTTTGTCTTTTGTAAGCATAGCATGTTGTTGAAGTCTAGAAGAAAAATTTGAGTGATTATTGAAATTCTGCTCCCGTAATCTGCTGGGTGCTGATGTCTGAGAAGACAGAGGCTGTTTGGCAAATACGCCCTCGCATTGTCATTAGTGTTAAGTAATGGGACTTTAATATATTTAGTTATTTAGATTGTAATAGTCTATCGGCTTGATATCAAGTACTCAGCATGAAGTCCTCAGCCACAGTCCTACCTCCTCCTCCTCTTCATTTATCAACAAATAGAAGCCTGCAACACTGTAAATACAGTACTTACTACAGGACAGAAGCTGCTGGCAGTCCCCATCTTTTCAACCACTGATACATTGGGAATGAAAACTGTTTGAAGACATGTTTTCAGGTAAAAATGCAGGTTTTAGAAGAAAACTGCAGTTTTCAGCTCAAAAAGTAGTTGATGCAATTCTGGCACTTTTCCATTTGGAAACTCTGGATTTAAATTGTAGCTTTCTTTTATTTAATAAGGCACCCTATTTCACCTCTATCCTGCACTCACATGCACACCAGTTTTTAAATCTGGAACCAATGTGTCCCTTGGAAAAAAAATCTTTTTAATACTTCCAACTGAAGAGATCTTGGTTTTTTTGTAAATTTTTATCTGTGTGCAGTGGGGAAATACTTTTTCAAGCATTTCTCTATGACTTGTTTGTGTTTGTATTTTTAAAGCAATGGCAAGGCAGGAATTAGAAATCATATCTGCTGAACCTCAGCTCCGCATTTCTAATGCAGTCAGTGCTTCTCCCAAGGTGGGTGCTTTTATAATGATGGTACAATCACTGGAATCTGAGTTGTTATGAAAAAGAAACAGAGTTTTTGAAAAAACCTTGATAGAACACTGGGGCAGATGGCAGTAGGAGAGAGATGAAAAGCAGTCCCTTGTGCGAATAAAATACATTTTATTCAGTTCACTTCAGTTATGAAGCACTTTGCACTGAATTTTATAACACAGTGTTATGGCATAAAAAGTGTGTGACCAGATGTACGTGTTGTTGCAACTGTCTGCACTTAAAAAAGGCAGAAACTTTTATATCCCTGCCCACCCATAGGAGAAGAAAGGCCCCAAAAGGGCCATTATTAGCGGGAAGGTTTGGAGCTAGGAGCACTCAGACTACTGGGCTGCCATGACCAGCTATTATGCCAGCTCTACAACTTGTTTGCAACCTCCTGGTGTCCTCTAATGCTCCCTAGCTCTTTGTGCAGCAATTTTAGACAGATCTGTCAATTCAGAGAGAAGATTTTGAGAGCTGCTACCACATTTTGCCATGGGCAAATTTCAGACTGGGATATTTCTTTCATGGAGGATGCATTTTAAAAACAAATGGTAACAAATGGGATCTAAATTTCTTCATGCAAACTGTTTGATGCTGTACAACTTCTGTGTGAACGTCAGATGAAACCACACAAATGAGCACAACACAAACAAGAAAGAAGCACAGTCATGGAATCATAGAACCAAAGAATGTTTTGGATTGGAAGAGACCTTAAAGATCATCTAGTTCCAACCCCCCCGCCATGGGCAGGGACACCTTCCAGGTGGACAAACCCCAGAAAGAGTGTGCAGGGGGCAGGTGTAAAAAGACATTGTCAAAGGCTTAATCACAAGATCTTCCCAGGCATATTAGACATCATGGCTAAAGATGAGCTGGTGGAAAGTATGGAGTTGTCTGGTCTTTTTAAACATAGCAAAAAGTGTTTTCCCACTGGTAGCAAGAGTGTGATTATCTCCCAGGCCCTAAAGGAGTGCAGCTCTGCCTCTCACTGGAGTTTGACAGTGGGGGGAATGATGGAGCAACACACTGCTAATCACTATACTGGGTATGTCCCACTGCACACAGAGGAAATACTTGAGACATTCTTCCAAAACCCCACTTGCCCTCTGGCTAGCAAAAGTCTTTGATCTCTCTTCCCATTTTCAACCCATTCATTACCAGAGTGGTATGAAAAAAAGTCAGTGGTTCACAAAATAAAATAGCTGATTGCTTTGCTTTTAGGCAATTTGAGGCAAGTTCTTAAAAGACAAACCCTGGGAGGCAAGGCAGAAGACACAGTTTCTACTGTGAAGGAGGGTTATTAAAAATAGGAAACTTGTAAAGAAAATTCACTATCTAAATATCAGCTGTGCATGTCCAAATTGATTTCATGAATCTATCACCTTTTCTCACCTTTCTCTTCCCTCTGATGAGGTCACATCTAATAAGTTTCCTGCTGTGATCCTAACAATTGGTGAAAAATCTATGGGAAATCCATTCAAGTAGCTGTAGTTTGGCATAAAGGCCTTCTATTAATGAATTGACACCAGAAACATAGCTTTCATCTCCTGCAGGGTCACTGCTATAAGGAAGTACTTATGCTAAAGTCATTCTTTTGTTCAGAAACATGGTCTTGACTGAGAGGCTGGACCCCTGGGAAATTGTATTTCTGTGGAGCTCAAACATAATGAGCAACAAGAAAATCCTACTAGTTCAAAAGCCTGGTTGGTATGTTCCTGCTGCACCACCACCCCCAGGTCAGCAGCATTCAGGCAGCATCCAGTGTGCTCACCTCTGCTGAGATAATTGCTAACCTCAGCAGCTTATTCCGTGGTGTGGTGGGTTGACCCTGTCTGGACACGACGTGCTTACCAAAGTCACTCTGTGGCTCCTCTCCTCACCTGGGCAAGGGAGAGAAAATATAAGGAAAGGCTTGTGGCTTGGGATAAGGACAGGAGAGATTAACACACTAATTACTGTCAAAGGCAAAAAAAAAAATTTGGTTTGGGGAAAAAATTGTTAATAATCCAAATAGAGTAAGATCATGAGAAACAAACAAATAAATCTTAAAACACCTCTCCCCTCACCCCTCCCTTCTGCCCAGGCTCACCTTCCGTCTTGATTTTTCTCTCCTTCCTTCCCCTCCTCAGTGACACAGGGAGATGGGAACGGAGGCTCAGTCAGTTCATCACATGTTGTCATGGGTGCTCCTTCCTCTTCAGGGTGAGGACTTCTCACACTTTCCCTGCTCCAGTGTGGGGTCCCTCCCAGGGGAGACAGCCCTTCAAGAACTTCTCTAATGTGAATCCTTCCCCCAAGCTGCAGTTCTTCATGAACTGCTCCAGCATGGGTCCTTTCCTGGGGTGCAGTGCCTCAGGAACAGGCTGTTCCAGCCTATGTCCCTGACCAGTCCTGCCAGCAAACCTGCTCCGGCATGGGCTCCTCTCTCCATGGGGACCCCAGGTCCTGCCAGGAACCTGCTCCAGTGCAAGCTTCTCCCAGGAACACAAAATTCCTTGCTGCTTCCATTGGTCAAGAGATCAAATTAGAGTGTTGTCTGCATCCTCATGCCCCATCTAAATATATATATCTCTCATCACTCAACTTATATTATCAGCATGAAGTGTGTCTCAGTGGTTTCATACTTGCAGAAATCATGTAGCAACACACTGATGTTGAAGCTGAAGTACTGGCACCACCCGAGTTCCTTGGCCATTCTCACCCCAAGTATCCAATATTCCAGTCCAAAGTTCTAAATCACAACACCAGGCATCATCTCTAGGGAAACCAGAGAGACCTCAGCTGAAAGCAAGAGGAGATGGCTCTCACTGGAATTTATCTGCAGTGTCAAGTGCCACATAACATGGTGTTACCAGTTATTGATATTAAAAGCTTTCACTGTTTGGTGGGCATTCTCGAGCTTTATTAAAAATGAATTGATCGAAACTTGCTAAATACATAAAAACAACTTTTGGCTCAAAGTCCTGGAGACCACAAGAAGTTCTCTGTCAACGATGGACTGTGAGGAAGATATCATATCTGCTTGTTAATGGATGCCTAAGGTCAGGAATGGAAGATGGTTTCTGTACAAGAGTGTCTATGGGGACAGGCATGTCCTTGCTCTTACCAAGTATGGCCATGCCCATGCTTTTTGCTGTTCTTAGTCAAGCGAAACTTGTGTTAACAGAGGCCTGCCTAGCTAAAGAAAAGTCTCTGCTAATCTGCTTTTAGAGGTTATGCTTTTACAAGGTCAACAATTTCTTCTTGCTGTGCTTGGTAGAGAGCATGTGCAAACGTGAGTCAAGTTAAAGGATAATTTCTAACAAAGAATGGCTAGAAAAAATCAGCCACTTTTTGTCCCCTAAACTTCAAACTGTGAAAGGGGAAAAATGTTATCTGTCCTAATTTGTCATGTTTTTGTTTCTTACCCCCTTTACTATTTTTTCCTAATTAAAAAAAAAAAAAAAAAGCTTAAATAGACAGAAAGGGGAGGAGAAAAATTAGTTTTATTTTTCTATCCTTAAGCTTGGCCTTATGTGGTGTTAAACCTGCCCTTGTTTTGCAGTTTTGTTCATCTGTCCTGGGCCACTTAGTTTTACACAGGCAGGAAGTGGTACTATATTCAAGTGAATCTTGCATTCAGGTGGGCTTCAAGTTCCCAGTGTAGCAAGCAATGGAAACGTTTGCATTTTGTGCTTGGAGCAGTTTAACAGGAGACACAAAAAAGTTGACTCAGTACTACTGATATTCCTCTTTGTCGTATTGATCTCACATTTTCATGATAGAGGAAACATATTCACTTGGTGCTAGTTTAGGGAAAGGTTGGAGACAGAAATTATTTTTAAATGCTTAATCTCTTTAGCAATTAGGTGATCTGGGCTTTTCAATAGTATAAAAGGCTGTAATTTACAACTTAAATAGTGAAGTTTGTGGTTACCCTGAGTCAGGAAAATGGTTCCTGTGAAAGATTGAATAGAAGTTGTCAAATGATAGAAAACTTAGTATCTTTATGATTAAGGTGCTCCAAAGTTTGCATTTTGGCAACTTTATTGTACAAACACCACTAACTGCAAAATAAGGCTGGAGATGGATCATGAAAACATTTGAAGAGCTGGAATGCCATGCCAAAAATTATGTGCATCTCAGGAAAGGAATAAAACTTTCTGGATTTCTTGCAATTACCTAAAGATAGAGAAGCAAGTGGGCGAGAACACACTTCCTGCAGGAATTTATTCATTCTGTTATCTCCAACCCTAAACATAGAAGTTTTGAGCTGGTACCAGAACTCTGAGGAGAACAACTGTTTACCTTTCTCCTTATTGTCTGTCTCCGCTTTCAGGAGCTCACAGGTTTCTCCAGACTGGGAGATTGCAATTGGCTCTGCAGTCCCAGTGAGAGAAGAGAAATAGCAACACTCCCATGTCTATCTCAACAGGGGAATGGCTACTCCACAGGCCCACAGATTGGTAATGCTGGGAGCTGCCCTGTGGCATAGCAGGATAAATGTAGAGAACAATGGAATGGTTTCTTTCTCGGCAAAGTTGATTTCTCAACAAAAAGCATGACAATCTATGACTGCTGGGTATTTGGTAATGCAGTTTTTGATAAACTGCTGAAAAGTCACACATTTTCATGTTTTGTCTGAAATGTTTTGGTTACAGAAAATTACACATAAAGTAAAGTGATGTATTTTGGCTACTTCCCCCCCTCCTCTCCCCCCACCAGCTGAGGAGGTAGTTTTTCACAGAAATGGAAATTTTGCTTTGCAGTGTGAGATTTTTTTCCCCAAGCAAATGGTGGAGAGGCTAAGGTCCTTGAGAGGGAGAGTATATCAAATTCAGGGTACTGGTAGCTGTGTGATGTAGTGCTTTGCAAGGACCTGAGGTTAACTTGGCATTGTTATTGTGTGGCAAGAGAGATGAGCTCGTAAATGTGGACTCAGGAGGGGTACGTCAGCTGAGGCTTGGCTCTGCTGAGGTTCAACAGTGTAGAATGAGGTCTCACTGTGATTTGGAGACGTGGATGCTAAATTTGCTACTCTACCTGCTTTTGTAACAAAGCCATGATGCAAGTAATTTTACAACAGTGTATGTTGTGATACATTAATAAAAGACTTAAATAGGCCATGAAACTGAGTTAAAAGGAAGTTACAGTATTTCACTTTGTTTGAATGAAAGGGCATTTGTACTGATTAAGAAGGCTAGTGAGTTGTGGATCTGTTTTCTGTGTAGCCACTTTCCCAAGTCATTTAGAAGTTTTCTCTATCAAGAACTGTGTGGCATAAGAGGTGATGGTCATCCCAGTCCTGTGGTGTCTGAAATGGCATGTGGCATTTCCATGTGCTCCTGCTGAAAGCAGGAACAGGATTAACATGAGTGGTGTCTATTTGGCTCAGCAAAATGGAGTGCAACTTCTTCAGGCAGCAAGGTAAAATAGATAATTTCAACTGAGAAACTGTTTAATAAAAATGAAACAAGTTTTTTTTTCCTGAACTCTTTCATTCTGGGAAAAAAACCCAGAAGTTAATGCTTTCTTGTAAGCACTTCTATTTTCAAAAGATTGAATTACTAGAATTTCCCATTCAGAAACATTGATTTCTTTCTGCCCTTCTTTGCCTGCCACATAAGGCAGAAGATTATTCTTGAAACTGGTAATAAAGGACCAGAAATGGAACACTCAGTTATAGAAAAGAGTGAGACAATTGTGTCAATATTGCCATTTAAACATGGATGGTGTCAAAGAGAATTTTTTTCAGAGGTCTGCTTCTGCAGTTCCTGGCTAGCCACTAATGTATTCCTGCCTCTGCTGTGCTGGGCATGTCTGAAAATTTCCATCTTTTCATCCATGCAATTAAAGGTGAATTACACTTTTTTTGAAGTACTGCTTGGGGTCATGGGTGCTGAGAGAAGGCTTTTCAGAAGCCTGGACTAAACAGTTTCAAAAAAACTTAATTTTCACTTGGGAAAGGAGTTATCATTGGAGGGAATAAATAGAGGTAAGAGTAAGATAATAGTAAACAGAATGAGTCACTCATGACAAAGAGCAATTCACTGAATTAATGCTTGCTTTGTGAGCTGGCATGTTTTGTAGGGCTGGGAACAGAACTGAGTTCTGGAGAAGGCCAGAGTGTACAGAGGCTCTGCTTCTCAGAGCTAGAGATTTTCTCTCTGCTTATAAGAAGAGAAAGACAGTGTGGATAAGAAGCTGATGGATGTGGATATATTTTAAAGTAATGATTTCAGGAAAAGGTAGAAAGGAATTTGGTCCTGATCTGACATGGGTTGGATACAGATCTGGAAACAGAGGAAAGAATGATGCTTCTCGAAGTCCAAGGGTGCCCCATATGGATGTGGTGAGGACAAAACACCCTCTCTAGTGCTGAGTCTGACAGCCATGAATGTTGTGCTGGCCTAGCAAATGAGGTTTGTGCAATTTTTGGGAGACTCATCAGCTCCTTTGCTGTCATGGCCTATCTGCAGTGTCTGGTCATCCTACTTCTTGACTGAGTAAAAGACAAAGAGATGGAAAGGGCAGTCAAGGTTTACTTGTTGTCTGCAGTGATGTATTGACTTCCTCACAGGATATTTCAGTGCTTTTTCCTCCCTAGTGCAAATATGAACTCTGAAATTTGTATGAATATACACCTCTTTCAGTTTTGTAATTGTGTAGTCAGTTTCTCCATAGATAAATCAGAGGCTTCTCTTGCTTAGATATTACCCTTTACAATATCTTAATACTGCAAGGTAATAATGTTCTCCTGCTATAATTTCTCTAGCCCATTAGTTTGAAGAGTGATTTACACTTGGAGGAAGTAAGAGAGTTATCCAGACTATACAGGATGCTGTGGCTAAAGCAGAACATCTGTAATGCAGCTCCCTATGGTGGTTTTTCATCAGCACTGAATGAGGTGGAGGTCAAACCAGGAGAGGTTCAGGACTTGCTTTGAGATCCTACTTTATATTGGTGATATTCTTGCTTAAAAGTATTGAACAAAAGTATTAACTGAACAAAAGTACTACTGTTTGAAGTATCTTGCATAAATAAGTGACAATGTGCAACAGCAGTGGCAATATTGGAGATGTACTCAGAAGGTTATTTAGTCCAGCCACCCACCCTGAGCAGGACCCAACAGCACATTCAGACTGGTTGCTCAGGGTTTTTTTCAGGACAAGGGCAGATTCCTGACTGCTCTGGGCAAGCTGTTCCAGTGCTTTATTTTATCCCAAATGAAATTAAAATAATAGCCAAAAGGCAAAAATAATTTCTTTTTTGCCAATTTTGCTGTTTTAGTGGCTTTGTATTTGTTTCTTTATGTAAACCAGCCCCTCTGGTTTTTTTTTCTGTTTTTCTGACTTGAAGGGTGTCAAATCCCCTTATCTGTCTTATTTTATTCACATTTTTTAAAACTGAAAAGCAGTAGAGAGAAAAAAAAAAACATACGGAGGGAATTTCAGTTTCTTTTTTTTGAAGTCCTTTTCTGTCTGTGCAGAGGATAGAGCAGGACTGCAGATCACCTGCTGTTTCTGACATAATCCTTTGGGATTTGAAGATGTGAGAGTAGAGTCTATTTCTGATCTTCGTTGCTTTCAATAGCAAAGGCAGCTCTTGGAATTGAAGGACTGAGACTCAATCCCTGATTGTATTGAGAAAGATGCAGTTTACTTTCCCATCTGAAACCCATTCCTAACAGAAACTATAGCCCAGCCACATTGCTGCTGGAGGTGTGGGCATATGTATCTCCAGGGAACATTTGTGTTGTGGTAGAGTGCTGTAGTACGGTAGTCAAAAATGGAGTTCTAAATTATTGGTTCCTTCCTCTGAACCAAAGCATTACTGCCTTGACTACCACCAGAACTGAGCTCAGCCATACCCATGTTCCACTGAATGCGTATTTAAAATCTGCCTGTCTACAGAGCAGCTTTTATCCTGCTGCTGGGCAAGTGAGGTGTCAGAAGAGCAAGGCCATTGGAAGGACTTTAGCTAGGCTCCCAAAGCTGAACTGCTGTAGATTTTGCTAATAACAATAAGGAAGAAGTCAAAGCCAAGCAGTTGCATTCCAACTTCTTGCACAGAAGGAGATGCAGCGGTGAGCAAACCAGTGTTTGCCAAGTGGAAAAAGGATGCTGACTGGCAGAAGAAATGCTATTTGCTGGTTTGAGGGACAAGCAAGTGGAATAAACCCAAACCACTGCCTATTCATCAGAATGGAACAACATGGAAATGAGATTTCCAATGACAGCTCTCCTTAAACTTAGGTAATGATAATGCCTACAATTTTTTCCGGACAGCCAGAACAATTTTACCTTTGCCTCTGCACTTTCTGCAAGTTCAGAAAGTGTGTGTGTGAAGCCTGGTGATGACGGGCAGATTGTTAATTTCAATCATCAGCCCAATGGGAGCAGGGAAATGTGGCAGCAGTAATAAAAAATGGATGCTTAGAGTAAGGAGACTAACAAAGCAGTAGAAGCAAATATTGGCAAGTATTAGCAAATATTTGTTAGTATCACTGCTGTTATACAGTGCAATGTGCATTCCAGCCGGTGTTAGAGAAAGTTTAGAGCTCTGCTGGAAATCATAAAACTGTAATGGAAATTTCGGGTCCCAGCTGTTTGGGGAACAGCTTGAACCTTCTGATAAGCTGAATTACAGTGGGATTTGGGTGTCTGACATCTTAGATTCCTTGAAAAATCATCCTAAGAAGTTGCTTTCTGTTTTGCATCAATTCTGCAGGTAGTCTTGGGTGTGTTCTGCCTCTGCTCTCAGCAGCATGAGCTTTGTCACATGCTCTCAGTGGGTCTCTGCTTTCACTCTGCCAGCTTTATTTGTCAGGTTTGCTTTATATTCTGCAAATGCTGAATCGATTCATTTGGAAGATTTATGGATTTGCCTCACACCAGTTGTGGTTTAATATGGAAAATAAAGAAGTGGATTACAATTACCACATGTTCTAGTATCTCTGCCAATAAAAGAGTATATAGAGGAACAGAGCAAATATCAACTGAAGACCTTTTTTTTTGTCTGTCTGCTTAATCAGTGAAGGCCAAAAGTTTCTGTGATTCACCCCAAAGGGACAATCAAAGTTCACAGACATTAAGTATTAATTTAATTTATTTGATTCAGATATATTCCTGGAAACTATAGTCAGGTCCTCTCATATATTTAGCACCTAATATTGAATAATTTCTTTATACATCATTGCTACATTAAAAAACATTCTTAAGAACATGGGTTTGTCAGAAATGTTCTGAGGGGTAATAGGGGTGGTATTTCAGTTTTACAGTAGAAAAATTCAGAATTAACTAAAGTTCTGATTTTTAGCTTTGGGTATAAGAATACTGAGGTGCTGTTGTACATTTCCCTCCTCTGTCCCCTGTACAATTGTGGATGTACAAGAAAAGAGAAGGTTTGTGCAAGGTCTGGAAAAGACCCCTGCAGTGGAGCAGATTGGTTTCACAACAGCTTTCAGTGTTTCAAAAGCTTGTTTTGAAAACCAGGAACTTCTGAATGTTTTCATGATATACTGCATAGCATCAATAGCTCTGCCTTCAACTTTCAGGTCTTTCTAATAAGAAGAGAAAAGGTGACCCTAGATCTGAGAGGTCTTTCTGTGTCAAAAGGAAAAAAATCGTGGAGGTACCTTGAATATGATATGTATTTTGAAAAGAGTTTCTGGAAAAATATTAGTCTTGGCAGAAAATATTCCTACCATCTCTCCTTGGAACCCATTATACCTAAGGGCAGATCCAGAAATTATTTCAGAAAAGATGTGATGTGTATCTTGCCCAGGTGTCAGTGTACTAACAGAAACTATGCAGATAATACAAATAATAAAATACACAAATTTGCTCTTGCAAATAACATTTCTGGGTTGCATCTGCAATCCTAATTTCTTATGTAGGTTGAAAAGGATGATGACTTTGGAATATTTACATAGTGAGCTATGCTAATTGTCTCTCTTCAGCAGCTGTAAGGTCAAATTTGGAGGTTGAAACTTAGACACTAACATTGAAATGCAGAACACCCAGTATTTCATTACTGGGAGCTTCCTTGGTTCATCTAAACTAGGGTAAAATGACTTCTTTGATTTGCTAGTGCAGTAAACCTGTTTTACACTGGCATAAATTAGAATGTCACATGTGAAACAGCAAAATGAGGATTAGAGATCTGGATTTCTACATGGAAAGTGAACACTGTAGTAAAAAAATACTAGTTGAATGTGAGTGTTACAGTAAGAGATTGGTCTCACACCAGGTTTTAATTATGGCAGCATCAAGCTGGAGGAACTCCACTGAAATTTTCAGTTTTGCTGTACTGTGTTTAAGAATTTCACCAGCCATGGCTTGTATCTGCAATGTATAAACCTGTTGTAGTTAATTTATAATAGACATGTCACTGCTAAGCAGTGCTAAGGGGCTAAAATGAAGGAGATATTTATGATAACAAGAAACATTTAAAAGTCCTTTGAATGAGAAGTGAGATGGAATTTCTCACTTGCTGCTGTAGATTCCTGTCTATAGAGGTTATGAAATATTTTCCAAATCAATTCCTGTAGATTTTCCTTTTGATTTTAGAACACTCATTGCTCTTCTGAACCCACCATCTGTCAGATGCAATCATCCTGTTTTTGCAAAAAAAAAAAAAAAGTGCAAATCGTTAAGAGTGCTTAAGAACAGTTTAAACGCCATTGCTTATAGACAAAAGGGGTGCAGCTTTGTTTGGCCTCTGGTGTGTGGACTCTTTTATGGATGATGTGAAGCTAAAGTATCTGTTGGCACTCAACAAGTGATTGCTCAGAGAAAGGCTCCAAGGGATCTTAGTGGAATCAAAAGGAGGGATGCAGCATTTGCATGGAGATCAGGGAAACAGCTCCCGCATACAGCAATAACTTTTTGTCACCTACCACTGACTCCAGTTTTAACTGCCGTGCTGCAGGTGCAGAAATGCCTGGAGAAATTTTGCTATTTTGCTTAACTTTTCCGCTTTTTTTCCACTTTTCCCATGTGTCTGCACTGCATGCTGTGAGGAGACAGTTTTTTGGCTGGGCGCCTTCTGGAGCACAGGATAGGAGATGCTTCAATCCTAGTCTTTGCTCCGGCATGGTTACTGAAGAGGCTGGGTTCTGACGCATATGGCCCTGCTGTTGCTCCGTTTTCTTCTTCTAGTTGTTCTAGGATCTAAAAACCTTGAATGTGTCACCAAGTCCTCCCTGCCTCCTGTGCTTTTTCTGCCCATCGGGCATACCCAGCAAGGGGGGCTATTGTAATTTTTTTCTCCTGGAGAGCAGACACAGGGCTCTAGAAAACAGTCATCAGGTACAGAGCATGGGAAGAAGGCTAAGAGAGGGGTTCTGACTGGCAAGACTGGTGGAGAGTAAGGACTATTTGGAAAAGGACGGTGCAGGCAGAGATTAATGGGGAAGAGATGAATCTGTATGTGTGGTGAGTGGCTGCTGGAGCAAAAGGATCACAGGGAAGAGAAGAGGTGCTTAACAAGTAGGTAAAATTACCTGAGACCACCTCCTCTTCACTAGATGGGGAATGTGGTTGTGACAAAGAACCTGTAAGGAAACCAGCTAATACAATACAGAATATGGAGAAAGAGCACTTAATTGTGCCCAAGTGCCTTCTTGAATCAGGTGCTGCTGCTGCTGAAGTATAAGGCAACTGGATTTATCGCTATTTACTATTAATCAATTTCCCTTTACTATTAATTTATCTCTGTTTACTGTCTCTATTTACTAACTCTATTTACTGTTTGTCTGTCACCTTTCCCTCACTCAAAGAAATGTGTAAAGAATAAGCCTAGACTTCAGAAGAATCACAGAGATATTATTTGAGATTGTCACGGTCCAAGTGATTAGTTTCTTGAGCAGCTTGTGGTTGAAGGCCTCTCCAGAAACCATCTTATGAATCTGTTCACCTTCCCAGACTTGTGGTTTTGTTTGCACGGTAAACGAAATTAATTTCGTTTACTATAATCATAAATAGAAGCTAAATTACAACGGATCTGGGATGATATTCTACGTAGACCCAGCCTCTTGAGGCAATGTGCTGGGAAGAAGCCTGCCATTTTTCAGATGCACTACAGCAGCTCATCTTTGCCTTCATGCTTCGCATAACAAAGACCTCCTATCGGCCAGAACTTCAACCTGCCAGTGTGTGAGGTTAATGAAGCTAATCAGGGTTCGGGGGAGAAAGAAGAGTGGGTGGGTGAGTTGCCTAACAACGAAAGCTAAGATGCAAGGAGAAGCTTTTTGTTTGTTTGTTTGGAGAGATTCACAACATTGATCATCGATCTCTGTTTCTTTAAAATCAGGGATAAAACTTCCAGTGACTGCCTGCCCTTCGGAGTTTCAGTATGCAGCCCACCTGCACACAGCCCTTTCTTCTACAGGAGCTGGCTGTACAGTCTGTCTTGATTAGATCCTGTAGCTTTGGCATTTTTCCAAGTTACTCTGATACCCATCTTGTCAAATCTGTCAATTCGTTCTTAAAATACTAACAAAACACTGAAGACGAGGTAATGTACTAGCCTGGTATTTAAAGCTTTCTTTGTTTTGATTTGCTATTACCTCTTATTTTTCTCTCTGTGAGAGACACAAAAGAGAAAGAATAGATACCAGATCAACAATCAAATTACAATGCCTGCTTTTTAGCAGTCCATGCTGTCGTGATTCGCTGTAATCAACTGCGGGTGCTCCCGGTGCAGGAAAAGAATTGAGATAACTTGATAAAGCACCTCTACCGTATTCAGGCTTCTTCTGGCCCAAGCATTTGCCTTATTAATACTTCAGGTTGCACTAGGATGTAACCTTTTTAAAAGAGATCAGTTGTGGATGCATTCTCATAGTTTCAGTTTCATCACAGTACTGTAGCTGGTGAAAACATGTACTGTTTTCTTGTACAGTTGTTCCATTGAGAGGCTTCAAGTTGAGTTAAGGATTTGTTATTTTTCATTCTTCTTGGGAATAATGTATAATTCATCTGACTTTGGGAGAGCATAATCAGCAGAGGAGTAATGTAAAAGAACATAATTATGGTCTTCCATGTTATTGTTGATTGTGTGTGTCAATAGAGAAGCCTTGGGTAAGGTCAGACCATGCACACAATGTTTGTCCTCACCATGTATTGTGGTGAAAGTGAAATACCGGTGTAAAGATGGGTGGGAAAGCTGCAGTGGCTCTGCGTGGCTGAGTGACCAGGACTGGTTATGTAGTTGTACATGAAAAATTACTTCTTAGGCCTGAACTTTTGCAGAAGGGGAAATAGCAGTGAAACAATGATAGGACTTATGCACAGCAGTTGTGTTAGCATAAGGACTCGGTCCTGCAGAATCCATATAAACTCCTTGGTTTCTAGACTCTACACCTCTTTAGGAGGCTGAGGCTTTGTGTTACCTCCTTTCTAGAATGTGTGTCTTGTGGAGAGGGAAATTAAGGGCCCCACCTAGCTTGTCTTTACCTGAATGGAGCTGCTGCATCAAAAGCTTCCCTCCTTTTCTTTCATCCCTCCTAACGTGTGGATGTATGCAGGGATGAACTAGCAGTAAAAAGGTTGTGGTGACTTGTTCTGTGGCTGAGAAGTGGAAGAGGTTTTACAGCTGGGATGACATTTCTGTGCTTGCATGAAAGAAGCAGCGTAGCTTTAAGAGCCTATGAGCCCCGATTAAGTGTCTTATTTTTACATACATCATAAATGAAACTTCAAAGCTTTGAAAGTGAGAAAGGGGAAGGAGAGCACTTTCTCCCATTCACTAGAAGTGTTTTCGCCTGCCAGAACCATTTACTAAATCTCCTAAACAGCTTTGTTAAGGTGTTTACCCCACCAAGACAGTTCATTGCTGTGGGCATTCAGGGATATAGAAATGAATTCAGGCTATGCCAAGCATACAGGACAATGTTTCTGAGCCTGACACAATATAGTGGCTCATCTGCATAATCCCTCCATCCTGCTTGAGATGGAGAACGGAAAAGTAGTAGATACTGTATGTCAACCCTGACAGCTTTATTATAACTAAGGAATCTGTTCTTCTGGTCCTGCTACTTTCTTCTTGCCAGTATTCAGACTGTATGTAGAGGGCTGCATTGCCTCCTTTGGGGAGCTGGACAAACCTGGAAGGCTGGCAATGATGCAGGGATTTCACTTAATACTCTCCCTCACTGTATCTGAAGATGCTGAAGATTCTTTGTTGCTCTGCAGATAATAACATTCAAGGCAGAACGTGTGGCTGTGTAGGCTGGCCTGGATGAGGTAGAGTGCATAAAGGGTCAGTAGGGGAAGGCAGGGGCAGGTTTCCAAACCTGCCAGCTCTTATTTAGGCATGTCCATGAAGTGGCTAGATTTTCAATAGGCTACTGCTCCAGTAGGAGTTGCTGGGTGCTGAGCCCTTCTGAAGATTTGGCTTCTTGACAGAACAACGCATCACTTACTTGGATAGATTTCTTTCAGCACCCTGTGAATAATTTGTTCTATTTGAGTGTAAATAATATCTCTAATATTTCCTTTTTGGCTTTTGTGGAATACTGTGGATTTTTTTTTCCCTAAAAAAGCAAAGAGAGACTCTATTTATTGAAGTTGAGTGAATAATTTTCAATGAATAATTTATTCAGGGAATCAAATCTGTTTCTGCTTGCAAAAATCCCCCCTCTTCAATCACTTACTCAAATGCACATGATAGAGATTTTTACTGGTTCTCTCTTTAACCCCCCTACCCCACGTGCATCCCTTCTCATGGAGTTGGGACAAGTTCAGTTTGGGACCTTGTTGCTCAAACATGTCAACTAATGTGGCACTGGCTTCTTGGGCAGGTAATTACATGCATCTGTCTTGCAGGCATTTAAAATAGTATTGGTTCTAATAAGCAGTTGGGGTGATATGAATCAATTGTTCATGCCTTCCAGAAAGTATCAGATGATAAACCCTATGTCATGTCCACTGGGCAGAATTTTTATACAGTCCCACTGAGAGTTGCTCACCACCTGAATGCAGACAGTAGATTCAGTAGATAGTTCATTCGATTTGGAGGCATTTGTCCTGGTGCTGTAGTTGGATAACCAAATCAAGGCTTGCAGGTACCTTATCCACACTAGTACCACTCTGCTACATGTCCTTATCCCTGGTTTCTTTGCTTTGGTTTGTGCAGTTTCTCTATGTAGATTGTAAAGCTTTCACAGCAGGGACCCTCCCTTGCAAGTAAATCTGCAGAAGGCAGAGCAATGGGATGGAGTGATTTCTGTGCTCTGCTTCTTGATGGCATGACAGCAGATGCAATCCTGTGGACTTCAGGTGCAGGATCAGACTTAACAATATTTCCAACTCCTTTAATTTCACTGAGCTACTTAGGGAATAAAGTGCAAGGTGTAGCGGAATTAGTTGAAAGACTGAGGGGAGATACTTTGTAGAGATAATTCACACCACCTACAGTAGCCAGCAAAAGGAACGTCTCCATCAGAGGCTGACATGAAACTGGCAGACTGACTGAGTGTTCTGAGGCACCCTCCAGCAGCCTGATCAGTTGAATAATTTTGGCATCTAAATTAAGAGCTTAAAATGGGGTGGTGTATATGTGTTCAATGTAATCTCAAGCAAAGTGATTGGAAGTCCATCACAAATTTCTTTCCCAGTCAGTATATCTCTGTGCTGTGAAGGCTTTTAAGAGGCAGTTGGGTTGTGGCTGTGCAAAGAGTGAGTTATCTGATACTGATATACAGATCCTGTCTGAATTTGTACACAATCAGTGCAGCACTGCTCCAGATTTCAGGGCACCTATGCAGCTAATGTTGGCACTGTGTCTCTAGCATAGATGAAAATCAAATTAGGCAGAGTGTAAAGGCTCCGTGGTCACCTGGAGAACGTACTAAATTTGTCTGAATTTTTAAACTAAATTTAAGCCTACAGAAATTATGTGAAGGTTAATTTTCTTTAGTATTCTCTTGTGTGCTTGAACCAGTTGCCTGTTCTCATCTATTTGTGCTGTCTTACTGCTAGCAGAAAACTGGTTACTTTTGAGGATTACTCTCCTCCAGGGGCCATTTCTGGGACTGCAGGTACCAAGAAAGACTCTTAATCTGCATTTACTGCAGCATCCCTGGACCTGCAACACTTTTTTTTTTTTTTAATAGAAAAATGTTTGTCAGGGAAACTAAGTAAGGAACTTTATGCAATCATCTGCCATGAATTATTGCTCACTAAATCAATAGCAAGCTTAGCCTGCTACTCTTAGCTTATTTCCTTCTCTCTATGCATGAGCAAATACCTGCTAGCTGCACAAATAGCCCAGACCAGTGCAGGGTGTCCCTAGAATGAAAGACACAAGCAACTGGGCAGCATGGCCATCAGCGAGTGAGATCAGGCTTGTAGTGAAGGAAGAGTATGGAAAGGGCACTCTGGAAGATAATGGATCAGATGATGCATCTCACCATGTTTTATGTACCCATATTTCCCAAAGCAGCCTGCCCTTCAACTTCCCCTTTTAAATTGTTAGAAAGGATTCAACTTGAACAAAGAACTACTGTATACACAAGGTGACAGAATAAATTGCTTTAAGTAAGGCATCCAATGTTGCTATTAAATTTCCTCTTGAATTTTGGATTGTGACTGGCTGGTATCAAAGCCCTTCCTGTTCTTTGCCTGCTAGCAGAAATCTTGTGGAGGCTGAAGCAGTGGCTTGTGTCTGACTGAATGACTGTGTCCATGCCTCTTAGCCAGACCAAACTCCATGCCTGTGTACTGAAGCTGTTAATCGTTCCCTAAATTCCTGCAGAATGATGAATTGGAGGCGCCTCTGAAATGAAAAGTGTTTTGGTTCAGAAGTATTGAGGCCCCTGTAAGAAAGGAATTTTGTTGATCTGAAATCATCACATTTAGGAGATAATTTATGGCAAATGTTATGCCTTTGGGGAAAAAAATTGAAAAGTTTTTCCTGTGGGAGAAAGATAATATCTGATAAGTAAAATTAGTCTTAAGTTGGCGAAAATGTATGGTAAAATATAAATACATGTTCTTATGAAATAATTTAGTAAGATTTTTTAGAATGATTTTTGTTCTCCAGATCCCTCCCTTGTATATTTTCTTGTATAAGGAATTGCTAATATTTATCTAATGTTGTAATCTAATTGCATGCTATGTATTTTGTCTAATTGCAAGCTATTTCAAGTAATTCATAGCGAGCAAGCTGCCTTTCTAAATATTGTCTAATGCAGGAAGTGAAAAATGTCCAGTCAGAGACACCAAAGCCAAGATAGTAAGCTTAAAAATCATGGCAGAAACTTGATTCTAATCAGATAAAATGCTGCTTGGATTCCCCTATAAACTAAGCCCCAAGGGTGCAAACTACATTTTTATGAGATGGTTCCTCAAACACCAGTTTTGTAACTGCATATAATCTAAATGTGCATTTCCATAGACTTTCTGTAGCAATTTGTGTAAGGCTTATTGTATCACACAGATACAATACTAAAAACAACATTTTAGTTGGAAAGTACTCACTGAGCAGCAAAAGAGAAAAGGCCTGTGGGAAATCCTATTTATTTGCATTTGGTGTTTGCATTTCTTGCTGTAAATGTTAAATACATGCCTCCTGTTTCCGATTGCACAAGCCCTTCATTTGGGTTTTCCAGCACCAACTCTAGTCAACAGAGTACAAAAAGAGGAGAGGCAATATTCTGGCTGTTGTAATAACTAAATCTATTTTTGCTGTCATTTTTATACACAGATTACATAGGGGCATAAAATTAGGTGCCAGGTTCTCTGCCAGCACTATTTTCCAATAGGTAGTTGTGGAGCACTGGGGGCTATCAGGTATGAGGAAGTTGTCTATGGAAAAACTATTGAACAAAACACTCTTGCTACCCCAGGCAAGAAAATGGCTAGATGTTGAAAAAGACTCAATTTATTTTTTATTTTAAATGAAAATCACGAGGGAATTGCTATGTGGAGCAGCCCAGGGTTGTAAGTTCTTTAGTTAAAACCCAAAAAATGTGTTACATGAATTAGTAACACTGACCAGTATTACTGCAGGGCACTGACTGTCGTGTTGGTACCTGAACCAGCAGAAGGCGAACACAGGTTATTGACTCTCTGGTCTGATATGGGCTTTCAAAGAAAGCCATAGCTTTGTTTAAAGCAACAAAATTTCTAAGCTCTGGCATGGAAATGAAAGGAGAACGATGACACTGAGATTTAGAAGGCATCAAAAACCTGAGAAATTTGTGGATAACTTTCATAAATTGTTTCATGGACACTCTGGACTTGTCTCCAGGCGACAGAATTTTAAAAAGTATTTTCAATATTTCTGAGACCAAAGGACTCAAAGAAATCTTCCCCTCATCTCACAATTAATTTAAATATAATCAGCAAAAAGCCCAAGCCAAAAAATAATTAAGCAAAAGGAGATAGTAATCTCTTACAGAATTGGTTTTGCCAGGAATATATTTGTTGTAATATCCCACTAGTGGCCAGTAAAGGAAATGGAAAGTGAAAATCATGCCAAGATTACATATTCACAGCTCTGCCTACTCTGTTCCCAGTGCCCAGAAGCATGAAGGCCTGAAACAACATCATTTTTAACACTAAACTAACTCTTCTCATGTGGAAGTGGAAGATGAGCTAGATATCAGATAAATATATCCCTTCTGCCACAGAAGGTTGGATTCTAATAATCAAACTTGTAGGGCAGACAGCAAAAACCTTCTGCTGCTGGTAAAAAGACTGACCCTTAGTGTATTTCTAGTGGTTTAGGTGCTTAGTTGTCCCAGATAAGAACAAATAAAGTAGGGAGCAAGCTCCTGTGTTAGAGTGCTAAAGATGCAGTGCACACCAGTTATTTAAAGGGAAAACCAGCATGTGATTTTTGGCTTGCCAAGGGCTGGGAAAGGCATAGCAAACAGCAGGGTATTCCATGTAGGTCTGGGGTTGTCATAAGACTTGACATCTCCTCCTGCCAGTGGTCAATCTGCAATGAGAAGCAAAGCCTCTGCAATGGGAACTCCGGAGCAGTGGTGGTTCAGGTGAGTGGTCCTGCACACCTGTGGATGATTCCTGCAGTAATATCCAAGAGTGACGTTTGTTTACTCACTGCACCATCAGGACTCTGAATGATCTATTACAGCCTATAAGGCAAATATGTATTTATTTAGACAAATTTTTAAAAATTGATTTTTGATCCAGTACGTGGTAAAAGCTCCTAAGGAACCAGCTATGTAAATCCTTCTTTAGCTGTATAAATACTCTTTTTATTCTCTCTGTAGTTAACTTTCATGTGATGGCACGAAGGATGAATGATGATTAGCTGGAATCAGTGCTCGGGAAAGTGGGAGAACAGGGAAATGGATTCTATATAATGCATTTTCTTATGAGACTTTAGTAATTAAACACTTTGCAAGCAGGATAATAACCAATAGCCTTTATTCATGATGGTATTTATCCTGGCTCTGCCATTCAGGTTGGCCCAGTAGTATCACCTCCATTTCCACATCTGTACAATGGGGATAAAAGTATTGACCTTCTTAATAATATCTCTCTGAGATGGAAAGAGAGGAAATGCTCTGTAAGATCTGCATAATTACTGTTAACTTCAAGCTATGAGCAGTTTTCTTGGAGCCTATGGGACTGCTCACATGTGGAGCTAGTTACAATACTGGGAGGAACTGATGGCTGCAAATTGTGGAAAGCTGGCCTTCTGATGGATCATAAGTCTGCTTCTGGAAAACTGTTTTTGCTTTCCATATGGGTTGGGAATTTCAGCGATGCTTTAACAAGTTATATGCCTGGGAGTTGGATGCATAACTCTTTCAGATTTTTTGAAAGTCCTTGCAAGGAAGCAGGGGGTTGCTGTTGGAATTGCAGTCTAAAATTACAAGCAAACAGAAAAAAAAAAAGTGGAAATTGTAGAAGGAAGGGGAGAAATCTTAAGTTGTTTTGGAACTGGAAATTTTACTGGAAATTGAAGTGAAAATTCAAAAAGCCACTTCCAGTAGAAAATAAATTCTGGTTTTGCTATTCTAATGTGAGTGTAAACATTTTGTATGAAAATAGACACTAGGGTAGGGGGGAAATTCTGAAGTACAAAGGACATGGGAATATTCCTGAAGGCTGTTTTATTAGTTGAGAATTCTTCAATTCCTATCTGGATGGACTGAAATACCAAAATACGTAGCCTGATTTTCAACACTGCTTTGAGAAGTCTTCTTTAAAGAGAAAACAAGTGACTGTAGCCACCTACTTTGGAAAAACCTCAGCCACTTCTTTTCATTGATGCCACTTGCTTTCTTTTAGTTATGTCAGTACCAGAGAATCCATCTCACTTGAGCCATGATTTCTCCTCCATTTTAAGTGGGTAATATCCATATGCAAATTTTGTAGAAAGGTCTCTTGGCAAATACGGGGAAAAAAAAACCCTGCAAAACTTCTTAGCAACAGCTGGGAAGAACATCAAGAAGGAGTCTTTCTCAGCCTTAGAAACATTGGCATTCACATCTCTGCTCAGTGCTCTGCTTGAGCTCTGTGCTTGTTAGTGCTCTTAGAGTTCCGACAAACTCCACTGGTTCAATATATATGCTTGTCCCACATCCTTTGTTAATATTTTAATCCAAAAATCTCCATAGGTGCATGCTACAGTACTGATCCAAAGCTCAGCGAAGTTAGTCCTTGCTGTCATCTGCATGTCTTTATTTGCACCCTCTTCCCTCAAAGTCCCTAAATCCCTGTGCTGTGTCCCTCTTAAAGGCATTGAACTGATTCAGAATGTCTTTGTACTTAATATTTCAAATGCCTGCTACTGGTGTGTGGTCTGGGTGGCGAGGAAGTTCTGTGGTCTTTTTGAGGTTTGCAACTGGAGTGACATGCAGGCATGTTATAACCCTGTTCTTTATTTGCTCTTGACATCAGTATGGTACAGGGACATTGAGGGGTTTATCACTAGGATCAGGCTGCAGTGAGGACAACCATGGCAGGACTTTTTCCAGCCTGAAATATGAAAAGTGTGTTGCTGTTTTTTGCAGAAAAGCCCAGGAAGATGGCCCATGTAATTACTGGAAATCAGCAATCTGTCTGCTGTCATTCAGTTTAACCCATGTAAACTTGCCATGTACAACGGATACACTCTGTGGGTGTGATTTCAGAAAAGGAATAGTCCATCTGGTTTATGCAAATGGTGCTTTAGAGGAGGATGACTGACATTTTTTTCCAGGCACAGAGTGCAACAGACAGGCTGGAAGCTGGTTACTTACCAGCTTGGATACAAAAGATCTCTATATTAAGCATGCTGTCAAAGTAATAGAAGCTGGTATTAGTAGGAGAAGCAGGCAAATAGGCAGTGGGAATGCTGTGGCTGAGCAGGTAAGTCAGAGCTCAGCTGCTTGTAATGTGAGGTGACTCACAAGGAGGAAGAAAGGCTCACCTCTTCTGGATGGACAGTGATTTTGGTAAATAACTCTAATTTGTAAAACCTGCAGTAGCATTTGAGAATGTTCCTTACAGCAAAAGAGATTCAAAGGGGTCACAAAAATGAAGAATGATCATAAGTACAGCTGCATCCTCATTTCCTCTCCTGAATATGGTGCTTCAGTTCTGATGTAGCTGTTCCAGTATTATGTTTCAAAATAATTACAAGACAATCACAGCTATTTTTTGTATTCAAAGTTCCCAAACCTGATGCTGAGTATGTTGTCTTGCATATTTATCTGCTTAATTTGTGCCTAGAGATGCTTTCTCTTTGTTTTTTTTTCCCTCCTCAAGATTTCAGGTTACTGATCTGGAGAAAATGGGCAGTTTGTCTTTTACATATATGAATAGCAGAATAAGATCCTGTCACCAATGAAAGTACTATATTTATGACTCATTATAATCCATTCATCGCTTCACAGATCCAGAGCCCTCCAGGGAATACCACAAACCCACACAATTTTCCCAAGTGCTCCATTTTGCATTTGGATCTTTGGTTTAACTGACACATATGAAAAAGGAAGAAAAAGGTGCAGGAAGGCAGGGAGTCCGTGCAATTGTGCTCAGCAGGGATAGAAGGAATTTTAATTCAGAGCTGTCCCTGTCATGTTCCTGCTCTCCATTCCTTCTAATGCTGTAACAACCCTGAGGAGCAGAGGGGGTGACCTTCAGGAGCTGGCAGAGATCATCATGCCTTTAATGGTTGCAGGCCCATTGCAGTAGGTGAGTGTTGGCACCACAAGCCTTGTTGGAACAGGCTTTAAACTGAAAGAGAGTAGATTCAGGCTGGAAATAAAGAAGAGGGTGGTAAGGCACTGGAACACACTGCCAAAAGAGGTGGTGCATGCATCATCCCTGGAAGTGTTCAAGGCCAGATTGGATGAGGCTCTGAGCAACCTGCTCTAGTGGAAAACGTTCCTGCTCATTGCAAGGAGGTTGGATGAGATGATTTTTAAATGTCCCTTCCAACCCAAACCATTCTATGATCTTGCTGCATAGTCCTGTGTGGGAAAGCTACTGTGCTGCATTTTCACGGTGCTGTCTGTCAGTTCTTGGAATAGCATAAAAATGTAACTTCTTGTATTTATTCTGCAGTGCCCAAAAAGTGCACTGATCTGGTGTTACCAAGTACTTTTTCTGGGTTGAAATGTATATTTCTCAGATAGGTGCTATCAAATCTTTATGCACAGTGTTTTGGGCAAGGGCGACACAGACCAGGCGCTTTGGCTGTGCCTTGCAGGTAAGCTGACTGCCACCTCAGTGCACAGCTTTCTGACTGCTGTGCTCAGTCCATGTGCTCGCGTGGTGTCTGCATAGTGGTGTTGGGACTGTCTGAGCAGTTCAGCATTAGTCATGATGTAGAAGAGCAGGGCTGGCTTTAAGGATCACTTGTGTCTGAAAGCTCTTTTCTGGCTTGGTTTTAGAGGGTAAATGTCTGTCTCTCTCCTTGGCATGGGAAATAGCTCCTCAGCCATATTTACCTTGCTCAGGTTCAAGAAGTTCTGCAATGGTTTGGGGAGGATATTTTTTTAAATTCTGGTGGTGTTATTCTGTGTATTAATATTCCCTTTAATTTGCAGCATGTGTAGTATTTCCAGAGCTACCCATTTCTAGATGGAAATCTGGCTGATGCCAGCCCTACTCCACCAATAACCTTCTGAATGCCTTCATCAGAGGGAATGTAATTGTGGATGTTTGCAATGGAGAGTGTGGGCATCTCCGTTAACTGGAGCTGCCTTCATTACATCTGTGTCACCTCTCTCAATGAGGCAGAGAAGGAGAACAGAGGTAGCAATGTGCAAGAGGCCAAACCCAGGCCTTTGGGGAGATAAACACAGATTGGGGTAATGAGTGAGAGGCTCAGATTTTTTACTTCAATATACAAAATCTATTTCTTGTGTTTTCTAACATGATTTGCAATCCTATTTCCTGTTTTTTTCTGAAGTCTGAAGAATTCCTTGTCATTTCTCCTTCGTCTGATGACTTTCACAACCATTGTACCTGCTTCATGATTCATCTCCTCTTTTTCCCTCCAAACCTTGTTTTTTTCTAGCCAAGAGGAGACAGTGAGTCACTTCTGATCACTTTGTGGTACCTGTTAATTTTCTGCTGTTGCTTAATGGAGCACTTCACAGGAATATGCTCCATTTCGTTCTTGCACCACTGTGAAATACTGTCAGGCTGTGTGTAATGATTAGAAGAGGAAAATATCATAACTTTCTTTCTCTAGGAAGTTCATTGAAAACTAGTAGAGATTCTGTTTCTGCCAGGAATGAAGGTGGCATGGGATACTTGGGGAGCGCTCTGCTGTCTGGGGTAGAGGCACTCTGCAGCAGGGATGTGAGTCCTCTTTATGCTAGATTCACTGCAGTGGGATTGCCCTTAAACCTGGCAGCTTTTGAGAACAGGAAAGGTCTTCTAATGGCAATTCAAACTCAGTGGCTCCACAGGTTTCCCTGGAGAGACACCTGCTGAGACTTAAAAAAAAAAAGTCTTAAAATGATTGATATGATTTGGGAAAGATTTGATTTAGAGACCTATTCAGGAATTCAGGACACTTATGCACTGAGTAAGTATAGATTTAATGGCTTAATTTAAAGCATCCAAGTTTTAAAGGTAGTAATGTTTCGTACGAATACTTAGAAGCGCTTAAAATCCATCAGGATCCATCCCTGTGCTCCACAGGCAGGAAGGTGTGTGCTGGCTAGAAGGCAGCACTGCCCACGTGCGTGCCCACGCTGCAGTTGGTGTTCACGCGGCATTGGAATGGGAAGTCACAATGACGCCTGAGCTGTGGCCGTGGTGCGGTTCTGGCTGATGTCTTTGACAAGTACGTTTGTACGTCGAAATCATGGAGGCCTCTGAAATGCTGCTGCCTCTGGGGAATCACAACTGCAGTTATACTTATGGCAAATGAGGTTGTCGAATCAAAAATTCCTCATCCTAATACTCTCCGCTTGGCCAGCTTTATGCATTGTGCTCACTATGTAGGAAAGCTTTTAGGTGTGTGCCTAACCAGACATTTTCAGTGAGTTCCTTTCATCAAATCCACAGTTCTCATAAAAGTGGAAGTATGTAGATATGTACTTGTGTGCTTCAGTTTTGAGAGTAGCAGTCCGTTCTATTTTAATCCTACCTAAATTGTGAGCAGAAAAGCCTCCAAGCAGCAGGACTGCCCAAGTTCTTATTTGCACTTTTGATGCTTCAGTGGCTGCAGATGTACTCAGACCTCCTTTTGTAGCATTTGCATCCACTGGCATAGGTACATACGATTTTGACTAATATAGAAATGCATAATATATATTAAGTGTGACTTCCTGGGTAGGAGCCATAATATCTAAATATTTTCAAAAATAATTTTCACAAGCAACATTGAATAATATCCCTGCAGTGCTATTACCCTGCCTTTCAAAAACATGACTAGGGAAAAAAAAATCTCTGATTAAAAAAATTAGTAGTCCCCAGTTTCAATTCATCTTAATATTGCAGTATTTTATTTAAAGCATTTTAATATACTTTTCTTAGGCAAGATGCAAAGACATGTTTGATAATGGTTATGCTTAACTGAACAGTCCTGAGAAATTAAACTAAAAAGTAAGGATATTTGCTTTTTCGTGGGCAGGTTTGAAATGATGGGATTTTATGAGGTGTTGAGGGCTAGGGATTCTCAAAAGAAGCAGTTGTTCGCAACAAATAATAGCTGCTGTGGATCTTCCTGCATTGTTTCATGACTGTATTAATAGGAGTTGTCATTGTTTAAAACATTAATTACTGCTCTTAAGCACAAGCTTAAACTTCTCTACTACAGACAGTTTCTTTCAGAGAAAGCCCTTCCTGCATTAAACAAGCTTATATCAGATGACCAGAATTACCCACTAAGTCAGGCTGAGACAAATAATTTGATCCAGCAAAACCACAGGGGAAAAAAATTAAAATATGGAACTCTGTTCTGACTGATTTGGGAATAAAACATTAAGTACAACTTCAGCAAGAATGGACAGCTTTCAACCCTCGGCAGAGGAGTCCAATTTCTTGCAGGGCTGAGGTTGTGGGTGGTGCCACTGTGAGAGTAGATTTGGAGGGGTCTGCAAGAAGCAGGTTGTTCATGTGCTGGTAGCATCAATGAGTGTGGCAGAGAGTGGTGAGATCCTTCTGACTCTTTACAACTCTGTCCCCTGCAGCTTTTCTGTTGTCTACTAAGGATGTGATTAAACTCCCATATGCAGTTTCTTACTCCTTGAGCACTAACTTGGGTCACTTACCTCCTTGTCCAGCTGTTTCCAGCAACTGTATGAAAACAGTATCTTTGAGATGTCCATCTTTCTGTCAAACGTAATTAAGTTCAATAAAAAGTTTAGAAGTTTGAAGGAGGATTACTAGACCAAAACAAAGAAAGCGTGCCTCCAGTTTTTTTAGGAAAGCGTAGTATTCCCAACTAGAGAGAATTACTGCCTCTTGAAGCAATCTGGTTTTATAAACACACTGCTGAAGCTTGCCTAAAAACGAAGCCATTCTTAGAAAATGAGATTGTGTTGGCATATGCCAACATAATTCTGACGAGCTCAACTAACTGACTGCCCTTCTGGAGTTATTTATTTAGCCCTTTCCAAATTATTTAGATTTTTAATTAGAATCTCGATGGCATTGACTTTTGGCAACTTAATAGCAGGAGTAAGTGCATCTTCTTTAAGGAAATAGCTTTCCAAGTGACATAACCTTGTGTGAGAGAGAGTGGGGAGGAGGTGGGAACAGCCTTTCCCATAGTGTCCCAGAAAGAAAACAGCTTCATGGATTAGGAGCTTAATTAGGACTGAAATCCATAGCAATAAGTGGGGAACAAATATAGTTAATTTGATTAAGCCTCAGAGTGAATGAGTTGCACACTGCATTGATTACTTTAAAGCAAACAACAAAGGCAAGGCCGTTTACTTTATGGTACTATTACTGCAAATGAAATCAGTATCAAGCAGGCTGCTGGGGAGTGTAGCTAAGACAACCTCATAACCTCATCTGCTGATAAATGAATCTTTGGCTAATCAGTAGACTCAGCATGGAGGCTACTCCAGCAGACTGTTAGTGAGTCACAGCAAGGCAGGTACCCTCCTAAACAAGAAGGCTAAGAAATAAACAGGCCTTGGATAGGCGGTAAAGGTCAAGCAGCCTCTGTGTTTGAGAGCATACTACAGAAAAATACAACTGTTATCCCAGGGAGGGCAAGAAGGAATGATATTGATTATGCACAATGCAGGAGAGCAATTTGTAGGGCTTTATAGGAGTATTTACATCAACAGACAGACACCAGAATAATCTGTTTAAAACAAAATGCTGACAAGTTTTGCTGCTGACATGAAAAGTGAGAGTTTCATAGCACAGTAGGAGAACCGAGGAGCAATCTCTCTGATGGTTCTTCACTATCAGTTCTCTCCTACAACTCCCTGTGGTTCTCTGTAGGGCTGGCTGGCTGGAGATATCTTGTAGTGCAATTGCCTCTGCAGAGAAAGAGGGGCAGTTCTTCCCTTCCCCCTCTGATACACTGAGTCTGCGCATATTGAGTGAGAGAGAAACCCGCATACTTGTTTGCTTAAAGCTTGCATTGATCAGTCAGATGCTGTGCTGGGAGTAGTTCGTGGCAGGAGTGAATGGAATACTTCTTCCAAGCTCCTTTTGGTGAGGAGGGCACTTCAGTACCACCACAAGAAGGGTGGTCCTTAACATACCATGCTTTTAATTAGCACCAGGCAGATCCTAACTGCACAGCATCCCCTGAGGAGGGAAGCACTCCCTGAAGAGCTTGTGGGTGTGTGTGAACTATCACTGTTGAGATTCCTGCACTTGGTATTAGCACTGGAGAAATAGCTGCCCTCCCGCCCACTGTAGATAATTGTATTGCTCCTGCATCTCTAAAAGTGAGATAGTCAACCGCTTGAAATTTGGAGACAAGAATTCTTCAAAAGCCCCTGTATCTGTTCTCAGTCCAAGCAAGCACTCTCCAGAGGCCAGCTTCCCATAGGCCATCATGCATAATGTGGATGAAACCTCTTGAATTATTGATCTTGCAGAAGCATATAATTGTAGCTTACACAGTGTGTTTACTCTCAGTGCTTTGATTTATCAGATCTTATAATAATGTTCTCACTTTTGGCACTTGTAAAATGCAACTGGCTTGCAGTTTAATAAATATTGACTTCTAGCCATTTGCTGCTTTGTGATTATTCCTCCTAAAGAACAAACTGATTGCTTCCTTCATTCAGAGCCACTGGAAATGTGCAGGAATGGAACGCTTTTAATATTGCATTTTCCCACCAGGGAAGGCAGGCTCAGCAGTGACCTTCCCGTGTTTGTAAGGTCAGGACACTGTTTCTCAAACTGATGTGCAGCTGAAGATATTTGTGGTCACCCTTAAAGGGTCAGCAGGCACGTATCCCCCATAGACAGAGCCCCTTTTCTCAGCCCTTTTATTTTGTGCTGTTCATCACGTTTAGCAAATTAAGCTATTCTATGTTGCTCTGATTAGAATGAGAATCCCTGTGCTTTACCTGTTAGATTTTGTGTTCAACCTTCTCATCACTGAATTATTGCTGTGTGCAGCACACTGGGCTAGGGCTGCCTGTGGAACTCCTGCCAGAGGGAAGGAGAGTTCGAGTGGTCATTTGCTTCAAGCAAGACACGTAATCCAGCCCCATCTTCCAGCAGCTGGAGAGCCATTTTCTGCTATTGCCATACCAAAGTTGGACACATATCTTGAGCAGCTTTTTAGGTCATTCTCTTTCTCTAACCCCAGCTGCTCCTTTTCCTATTTGCATCTATGCTGTTTCTCCCTCTCATGTGTTATCATAAATCCACACTCCTTCTATGACTGACACTAACCATAATATCAAACTGAATACACTTTGGAAGTATGTAGCAACTGACAGTCATGACACCTGTCCAAGAATGGCAGGTGCTCAACCCTTTAATGTAAAACCAGGAGGATAATGAGTTTTTATCATTTGAGGAGCTCCTGCTGTCCTAGAGACTTTTTTCTAGGTTGAAGTCTCTTTGCATTAGGTGGAATCCAGACTCACAGTGGGAGCTTGTCAGTCACGCTGCTTGTAGCTCAACAAACTAGAGAGCAGGGGTGGAAAAAGAATCACAGATGATATAATAGATTCACAGTCTGATTAAATGACCTTCCCTTGGCCTCCACAGCAAATCCATTGCAGATACAGTCAATGAATCTACATTTCTTGGTTCAGTCCCATATTACGACCCACAAGCTCACCTGTCTACACCCGTCGGCACAGGACTGAAGACTAACAATTTTAGCCAAGCCAGCAGAATTGTGAAATGTTCTAGGCTGCACTGCAATGCTGCCAGCACTGAGTTCCCTAGATGTCTTTTTATTACTTGACAATAACACCAGAGCAGTCAGTTCAAGGAAAAATTACTTGTTCTGTCCTTTTTGGGGAGAATCTTCTATCTGTTTTGTCAGTAGATGCTGCAAGACTGCTCTTTGTATTTGATTATATTTTGAAATTAGTTTAGTTGAATTTAATTTATTTAAATAAGATATAAATTAGAAAAGATCAAAATTAAAAATAACCTCTTTTTTTCTAATTAGATTTATTTATGAGCTTAATGAATACATTTCCTTTCTCTTTGCCCATTGCTAAAAAGTAGATACATTCATCCCAGAAAATATCAATCTAGATACTCTATTATTAGGGGAGTTTGCTTTATACCAGGTCAGGACTTGGCCTATAACCATGTAACCTGCTTTGTGTTAGCAAAGCATTTTAGCACATTTCTATGAGTCTCTGTTTCTCAGGAATGATTTGCCAAGCTGTAATTAGTGAGCCCTGGTAGCTGAATCTTGGGGAGGAAGTATTTCCCTGTGAGCACTTCTGGCTTTTGCCAGTCTTCCCCAGCTGGCACTCTGTGGGCAGGGATGATGTGCTCCAGAGGGATGTGTGGCAGAAAACCCTAGTGTTACCTCAACCTGTCTTCCAGCTTCCTGTTTGTGCTTCTGGTTACACATAAAAAATTACACTGGAACCTTATATGCACTCACATTTTCTCCTGATCCTCATTTTCCTTCCTGAGATCTGCTCCTTCCCTGCATCCCCCTGATTAGTGGAAAGAGGATGCTGAGCAGATGAGAGGCAGCCCGAGGTGCTGTGCTTACATTGCTGTCTCCTGGGGCCCTGCCTAGCTCCAGTGTGAGGGGTACCCCATCCAGCCGGATGTTCCTGGGTGCCAACATACTCTTGGATGATAAAATTGTGTCCCGAGTCTTTTTCTTCCTGCTGCATTCTGGCTGTAAGTTTTAGAACATAAGGTATGGAAGCAGACAGATCTCAAAAAGAGGGAAATGAATGTTTGACTATCACCAAATTGGAAATCCCCCCAGTAGTCGTGAAGTTGGTATCAGTTCCTGTTATTGGTGTAACAGGGCTGATGTGTTCTCTCAGCAAATGTAGATCTCCACATCTGCTTTATCTGCTAGATGGAGGACATAAAGCAGCTTGCTTTACAGCAAATACTTTATGCCATCTTTAATCTGAAGTGTATTTCTGTAGTCTGCCAAACCACTTCGGTGTGAATTTCTTGTTAGGTCAAATATATGTTTGGAAGCCTTGATCAGTGCTGCAGAGAAAGATTTGTCTCTGAGAGAAAGATTGGTGCAGACAGACATTGATATAATTGTATTAGCAGTCCCATACTTCTCAGCACGTGTGCTCAATGTGTAACTACAGGATAGCTGAGAAACTTGATAGCACAAGGACAGGAAAGGGTAGTTGGTTTTATTTTCTGTGTCTGTATCTATCATCTGCCTGCTGTATGTCCAAGATGTGATATCCAGCCTCTGTAACTGAGCTCTTTAGCAGCAGCTAATGGAAACAAAAGCTTCAACCACCAGCAACTTTAATGGGAATGGGTCTTTTTTCTTTTTTCTTTTTTCTTTCTTTTTCTTTTTTTTTTCTTTTTTTTTTTTTTTTTTTTTTTTTTTTTGAGAGAGAGGGAGAATTGTTGCATTTTCCTCTGAAGATTTGCCTCACTGTGTTAATCCACAGGGGTGCAATTTCCTTAACCTCATGCAGTCTTGTAGTTTTATATTGTTAAATATTGCCTCAGGAGAAGCTCTGAAGGTTAGCTCTGTCATCTCTGGGTCAGTAACATTTTGCAAATATACCATATCAAATTAGAGTAATCTTTCCATGTGATCATCCCTGTTCATCAGCAAAATAGTAACCTGAACTACAGTGTGTTTCTTCTTTCTTTACTGGCTGCAGGATTGTTGCTGCCGTTTTTTTTTTTTCTCTGCCTCAGACTTTTGCAAGAGATACCAATTGCATACTAGCAGCAAATTATTCTTTGTTGTTTTGGGTTTTTTTCAGCAGAGACATCAGCAATTTCAGGTAGCATTTTGAAGAGTTATGCAGCATTACACAGGTGACAGTATAAACATGAGTACAGTAAGCCTTACACATTCCCAGGGAGGGTAGGAGGATAGGCTCCTGCTATTTTACGGAGGGAAACTGAGGTACAAAAATGTTCATCAGAAGTCATAAAGGATGTGTCTGGGCTGTCCAGACAGGTTCTTCTTGAATGCCTCCCTTCCAACTGAATCACAAAGACTGCATGCCATCCCTTCTTTCCTTTGGAAAGAGATGTATAGTGCAGAAATTCATTTCACAGAATTGTATGTCCTTAATAAAATTCAGCTCTAGTTATGACCCTGTGAGATGATTAGTGAATTACAGTTCTTAATTAGCATTTTGCATAATTCATGGCAATTACAACATTCTCATGGATATGATTGTCAAGGTGCAGATGTGCAAACGTGCAGCTATAATTTTCTCATCTAAATAACTCCTTTGGTGAAACCTCTAATTTTTACAACTCTATTGTGTAAGGACCATTATTCCTGTTGTTATTTTTAAGGCATTAGAAAATGGATGTGAATCTCACTGCAGCTTCAATCACTGCAACTAACTGTTTTTCAGAAGCTTTAAAAACTGTCATAAAAGTTTGCTTCTGGGTGAGAATAAGGCATTTGAATTTTCTGAAGGACGTATCCTACCCATTTTTTAACATCCCACAGGGAATTGTATTGCGGTTTTTCAGTTAAAATAATAAAACAAAAGCTAAATCCAGTGCACATGCTAGCCAAGATTTATATGGCTGCATGGTTAATGGATTGAGCTCCCATTCCTTCTTCAGCTGAAAATAGATTTCAAAGTTCTTTGTGCTGTGAAGATCCTTTTGTCAGAAATGTATAAAGTATTATGTATCTAAGGTTATTAGGACTAGCTTTTAGGGCACAGGAAAATCTGGCAGTTACAAAGAGTGGCAGCTAAACACAGGAGGAAGACGGTCATGGCATAGTTAGAACACTTGAACTTTCCAAAATGCTATCCATCAGAAATTAAAGGCAATGGCACAGAAATCAATGAATCAGATGATCAAAATGCAGTTGCACCCAACTCAACGCTTCCAGGTACAGCTTGTATTTTAAAAAAAATTACTGACTTCCAAGTGACAAATTTGAATTTCTACTTCCTTCATTAAGTGCCTACATAGACCATATTAAATGTAATTAATTTTACCTTCATAATTATAATCTAATATGTAAATCCATTTACAGTATTCCCTTCTATTAAAGGTACAAATCAAAATGATAATTTCTAAACAAAAGTTATGAATTTTCTTAAATGAAAGGCATTTGTAATTTCCCACAGGAAATTTTAATCACTTTTGGATGTGTAGATACAGAACATGTAGAAGTCTCATGCAGTCAAGATGTGATGGAGGGAAGGTACCACCCTTACACTCTTATTAGAGGCAAATGGTACTCAGAGGAACCTGGGTATGTATGTTTGGACATACATCATTTTTAGCAGCTGATGCCACCTTCCAGCATCCCCCAGAGCAACTAGCTTGCAGGAGCTTGCCAGTCCTTTCTAGTAGGAATTAATATCCAGATAAGGAAAATTCTCCTGTCTGGCCCTCCTCTGCCTATTGAACTCGAAGGCAAAGTAGTTGCCCTGATCAATTGAAACTTGATTGCCCCTTTAAGGTAGGACTTTCCTACCCCATCTATATTTTTGTCCAGAAATTGATATCTGTGGTTTAGGTCCCTGTCTTTCTGTGCTCAAGTTCCACAAAGCAGTGGTACCAAAACAAAGATTCAGATAAAAAAAACCCCAAACAATTCCTTGCTTTTTCCAAGTGAAATGTTAAAGCTTCTTATCTATTTTTACCACCTTCTTTTAGTGTCTTTGTTGTTTTGAGCACTCTGATACTGCTTACAGCAGCTTACTCCCTAAATGTCATTCATGGAAATGCTACTTTCAGCAGGTTTATTCCCTTCTTTTCCTTCTCTAACTCTTTTCTTAGCCCTACACAATAAGTGGAAGTGCATGGCACTGTCCATATATTTATTTATCTGTTTGCTAGTTTGTGACTTCTCAGCATCCCTGCCAATAAACTTACATTAGGCAAGTTTTTAATGAATTTTAAGCATGTATCTTTTAAATTGTGCACCACTGCAATTAGCATTGGGGGGGG